>CP139503.1:239367347-239867054 GCA_021014915.2 Artemisia tridentata subsp. tridentata
TGACACACAATTGGATCAACCATAAGAGGGTCAATACCAATGGTTTTCTGAGAGATTAATCCCACAGTGTCAAAAACCTTGGGGTTCTTCTTGGTCCAGCTTTGGATGACAGCCTTTTCTTTGTTAAGTTCAGTTTGAAGGGCTTGGTTTTGTTTCAAAATCTCAGTGTTCTGAATTTGTAGAGTTATTGTTTCTAGTTTGGCTTGCTTCAGTACAAGCAATTCATCTCTACATTTGTTCAATTCTGACACAATATTGTTATATTTTGAAAACAGGTTAAGCCTTTGTTCCTCAACAAACTTTAAATCAACACAAATATAATTCATGTAAGACTGCCAATCAGAATCATCATCCATAGAAAGTAAAGTATTTACCTTCTTCATGGTGATGTTGACCCACTCTCCATTTCTAGCATGACTTTTTCCCACAGCCACCTGATCCTCTTCAGAAAGTGCCATCAGTGCACTAACTATTATTTCCTCATCTGAGGAAACCTCTTCATCATCCCAATCATATGCTTCAGCTACTAAAACCTTGTTCTTTGTCTGAATAGGTTTAGATGTTTGAGCAGCCTGAGGCAATATGGGGTTAGTTTCAAGAAGTGCAAGTTTAGCTTTGATATTCCTATATTTTGTTTCAAAATCCTTTTGACCCTTGTTTTGGAATTGTTGGGTGGACTGAAATATTTTAGGTTGAAACTTGCTAGTTCCTGAGGAACTGTTTCCTGAAAACTTGTAAGAGGGTTCTGAGACAGTTTTAGAATAACAGTCCCTAGCAAAATGACATTTTTTACCACATTTAAAACATTCAGTGGTCTCATTTGCTTTTGGTTTTGTAAAGTTGGACAGATTTCTTTTGATGAAACGTCTTGAACTAGCAAGGAGTGCCCTTTCTTGGAATTCCAAGTTCAAGTCGTTCAGGTACTCCTCACCAGTCCTTTCATCAATTTCTTCTTCAGAATCCTCTTGAATATCCTGCACAACACCATTAGAATAGAAAGCAGTTGATATGGGTGTTGAGGTTAAGGTCTTTTTGGACTCAAGAGCTTTTGAGTCAGGGTATCTCCTTGAGATCAGGTTGTCTTCATAGACAAACTTCCCATAAATTTCAGGGAGCTCAAGGGTCTGAATGTGGTTAGCATTCCTCAGGCCTTGTGAGAAGTTGAGCCACTTCTCAGGGAGACTGTTGACAAAGCCAACATTTGTCTCATGTTTAGACAGTACAACACCATCATTTGATAATTCATTTATCAAAGTCTTGTATCTGGTGTAGGTCTGTGAGAGACTTTAAGAGTCTTTTGCCCTGAAAGTATTATACTCAAGTTTAAGGTCCATGACCCTATTTTCCTTGGTATCTGAGGGACCCTCAAAGCTGTTTACCAAGTCATCCCAAGTTTGCTTAGCTGTTAGACAGTTGATGACTGATTCCATTATATCGTCAGGAAGACATGATATAAGGATGCTTTTCAGGCGTTGGTCTTGATTGACCACCCTCCTCTCATCAATGGTCCATTGGGCCTCAGGCTTGTTTAGCCCTGTGGCTGTCTTTGGGACAAATGGGCCATCCCTGATACAGGTGATGTAGTAGGGTTCCATACCAGTAAGATAGCAAATCATACGCTTCTTCCATTTGCTAAATTTCCCAGCTTCAAGTCTGGGTGCAACAGCGGAGTAGCTGCCACCCTTTTTGTCGACTAGCTGGGGTACATTGATATCAGCCATAGTAGGATCTTGGTTTTTAAAAACCTAGAGCACTCTTGGTTAGTATAAAAGATTTTATAAACCAGAGGCTCTGATACCACTTGTTGGTCCCTTTACACGATTAGAGTTAACTAGAAAGTTAATCTATTTGTGTTTATGACTAATACAATGTTTAAGATTAATTCTAACAGTTATAAAACGTGAATATAAAAAACAACAATATTTTTCAACGTTTAAATTCTTATTAGAAATAATTCCAAGAATCTATACCCAAGTGTTTTGCGGAACAAACACTTGGGATTGAATAGACAAGGGTATGGGGTGTCTCCTATCGAAACTCAAGTTTTGCTTGAGTGGTAACAATATACCCACTGAGCTATCTCAGTGAGTTGTATACTCTTTGTAGGAGAGAAGTTCCTTTGTAAAAGTTCAAGACTTTCAATATACAAAGCACACTTTAACTTCTCTCCCATCTAATCTATTTATACACAAGTAATCTAAGTATAAGTGATTAAAAATAATACAAGTTGTTGAGGTTGCGTGTCTGACAATTACAAATAGTAATTGTCATTTCTAAGAACCAATAGGAAAGGGCTAATAAGACTTTGGGAGTTGTTGGCTGACACTCCATGACTTTTAGCCGCAATAGGGAAGATTGGATCTGACAAGAGAAGAGTGTTGGGCTGACACTATTATCTTCTCAGATCTTTTCCCTATTGTTCCCGCCTTTTCTTCAGGCGTTGGTTCCTCAGTCTTTCAATCACTTTGTTTGTTGAGGAGACTGGGGTTCAGTGAGTTCTTGTCCAACACTCACTGAACCATCATCTTCTTCTTTGGCTTAAGTCCTACTCAGGGAGTACCGCCTTCCTGAGAAGTGAATCCTTCTTCTTGAATTCGTCTTAAGCATCCTGAAGATGACTCACTGAGAGGCTGTTCTCTCAGTGACTTGAATTGTTCTCGGTTTAAGTTTAACACTTGGTTAATTTGTGTCCAAATCACGTTATACGTATTATTGGATTTTTCATGACCCAACACTTACCTCTCTCTAAACATTTCTCTCTCTATAACATTGCATATAGCAGATCTAACATATATACATCATATACTGTCAACATAAATCCTCTATACCGAGCTACTGACTTGACCGTCAGAGGGTGGTTCCCGGGGCTTCGGCCTCGGGACCCCTTCTAACGGGTTCTCTCTTGTGTACAGGAGTTCAAGAAGTCCGGAGGAGTGTTCCGAAGGATACTTTACAGAAGTCGAACCTACCCGCAAGGTTTTACTTCAACAAATTGGCGCCATTCGTGGGACCCGTTGTTCACTCTACCAATAGCTGAGAATGATGGGTCTCATCTCCATTTCGTTTCTTACATGTCAGATCTGGGTATATGGATCTGTGTACATCCGATCTCTATTTCAGATCGGGGTCTGGAAGGAAAGGAAGATACGGCTCTGTTCACTCTTAGAGCGGACAGGAAAATGGGCCGCTATATGTGGGTCTCGGCTCTCTGGCCTCGAATGGGTTTGAATCTGTTGGATTGTTCGCCCGGTAAGGACGTCCGGTAAGGACGGGATGAAACGACCAAGGGTTATTCGGATATTATTTTTCGTTCGGAAGTACCATATCTTTCGGATATAGTGGTGACGGGTTTCATTCATCATCTACATTACCATGTCGGTTACATGC
Organism: Artemisia tridentata subsp. tridentata; assembly: GCA_021014915.2. Lineage (NCBI taxonomy): Eukaryota > Viridiplantae > Streptophyta > Magnoliopsida > Asterales > Asteraceae > Artemisia > Artemisia tridentata. The sequence continues at coordinate 239,370,735 of CP139503.1, forward strand.
CGGAATCTTCGATTGTGAGTGTGTTGGATGGCCGAAAGGTTATGGTTGCTGATGGGTCTCACTTACCGTCCGGACGTACGTTCGGTTGTGGACGTTTGGACATGGGCTTACGAGTTATCACTCTGACCGAGACAGTAATTGCGACTCACCGGAGGTTTCGTCTTTCCCAGCTTGGTTTCAGGTCTAAAGGAAAAATGGGTATATGAGTAGTCGCACTCTAAGCGGCGGGGAAGATCGATTGCCCGTTTTGATTCCTGGTAAACATGTTTATTCACATTTTGTGTCAGCCTCATCTCTGTAAGTATCGATCTGACTTCCTTTTATGCTCTCTCATAATTGCCCATGCATGTGGGTACCATCTTAATACCCAAAGTAAATTTATATCAAACCTGCCATATTCTTTGTGCCTGATGATGGAATGCGCGTGTGACTGAAACAATAGTTTGGTTTGATATATTAAAATATTATATGCACATGGGATAGCACATGGGTTTTGAAGGAAAGTAAATAGATCTATGACCACTGGTTGAAAGAATATCTCTCATTTTCCAATTAAACTAGGCCCACTGATCCACTTAAAATGATATGGGTTAACCTCTTCTATTAGTTTATTATTCTCGTTATTTTATTATAAATATCCTATATGGTGGAGTTGTAGCTCAACTATACCTGATAAACTGATACTCCAATCCCGGAAACTTATATAAATAGAAGTTTTAGCTTACGTTTCATCTAGGGTCAGGCGCATGATATGTGTATTTTTTATTGTCATGGCGGTCCATATTTTTTATTGACATAGTGATAGATATTATTCTGTCAATCTAAAATCATACATATATTCATGGTTTTGTGCTTAAAAGGCATCACTTTAATATTGTGTATGTTTAGCTTCCGGCTATATACATTGCTTGGTAGGGTCCATGTGACATTGTAAGGATAGCCCCTTTTGTTCACAAATGGTGGTGAAGCGCGTTGTGTGCGGACGTACCCCACTGATTTGAGCTTGATCCTACAAAATTATACACGTATACAAGTGAAACATTTTGTTCGTCATATTGAACGGAAGAAAGCAAAAGCTTTCATGTTTTATTCCACAGTATGATTGCGTAAAGCGTATTCAACAAGGGAGATAAACATCACATATGGGATATTTAAACACTCATGGGTAACAATTGTTATTAATCGTCCTTTATGTTGGTCTAATGGACATTTAATGATTTGTTTCATTTAAGTTCAATGATACTAACAAGTAATAGCACCGTTGAGCTGGGGGGAGTATAGTAGTATGACAACTTTATCGATTATGTTATGGTCACGTCGTGACTCTTTTATGCATTAATACATGTGAAATATTATATCTTTCGCATCTAACGAAAAAGGCAAGAGCTTTCATGTTCTGATCTGCAGGAACAACTGTACGAGGCCTCGTATCATCAAGGCAAAAAGCCCGTACGGCGTGTGTCGCCCGTATGGTACCCCAAGAATGGTGCCATATGTATCATCAAGGCAAAAATCCCGTACGGCGTGTGTCGCCCGTATGGTACCCCAAGAGTGGTGCCATACGTATCATCAAGGCAAAAAGACCGTACGGCGTGTGTCGCCCGTATGGTACCCCAAGAGTGGTGCCATACGTATCATTAAGGCAAAAAGCCCGTACGGCGTGTGTCGCCCGTATGGTATCCCAAGAGTGGTGCCATACGTATCATTATGGCAAAAAGGCCAGCGGTTATCTTGTGGTTCGGTTCTAATCCGAATCCCATCGGTTATGTTACGGTTCGGTTTTAACCCAATTTTTCTGGGTTACATGAAAATATTTTGTTTGTCGCATCTAACGGGAAAAGGCAAAAAGCCTTTCATGTCTTATTGTGCAGGAACAGCGGTATGAGGTTCCACATGCATAACAATTACAAGAAACGGATTGTGGAAAACACTCCCTCCCTCGTGAGCGGATCGTGAAATCACTCCGTCCAATTACAAGAAACGGATTGTGGAAAACACTCCCTCCCTCGTGAGCGGATCGTGAAATCACTCCGTCCAATATCATAATTCAACGGATTGTGGAAAACACTCCCTCCCTCGTGAGCGGATCGTGAAATCACTCCGGCCAATAAATTCATCGGATTGTGGAAAACACTCCCTCCCTCGTGAGCGGATCGTGAAATCACTCCGGCCAATAAATTCATCGGATTGTGGAAAACACTCCCTCCCTCGTGAGCGGATCGTGAAATCACTCCGGCCAATAAATTCATCGGATTGTGGAAAACACTCCCTCCCTCGTGAGCGGATCGTGAAATCACTCCGGCCAATAAATTCATCGGATCATGGAAAACACTCACTCCCTCGTGAGCGGATCGTGAAATCACTTCGGCCAATAAATTCATCGGATTGTGGAAAACACTCCCTCCCTCGTGAGCGGATCGTGAAATCACTCCGGCCAATAAATTCAACGGATTGTGGAAAACACTCCCTCCCTCGTGAGCGGATCGTGAAATCACTCCGTCCAATAAAATCAAACGGATCGTGGAAAACACTCCCTCCCTCGTGAGCGGATCGTGGAAAACACTCCGTCCGAAACATTGTAGACAAATTAAAAGCGGTCCTCGTGCCGATGTCTACCCACTGCTGGAAAAAACTAATTTAAATAATAAATACATCAAACATATAAGTTTGTGCCTCCGGAAGTTATCTTTTATTTGTACAGGAAACAGAAGAGGGCGTATGTGGTCTAAAAGACCCAACTCATCTTATGAACCACCGGCTTGTGGGCCACTAGGATGAAATGCATGTCCGAATAATACAGGACGAAAGACCATAAGATATTTGTTAAGTATTACATCATTAATCTTTTACTACTAATGCAATACCGGGGGGACTGTTGGTGTATGTGTCCGAACGACACGTACCGGGAGGCAAATGCAACACTAGTCCTCATTTTTCATCATCAGCGTTGAAGCAGCAGAAAGGTTTGCATATTATGGAGTCAGTTCCAACCTGATTATGTACTTGACCGGGCCGTTGGGCCAGTCAACTGCTACTGCAGCTGAGAGTGTGAGCGTGTGGTCTGGAACAGCGTCGCTTCTTCCGTCATTTGGCGCGTTTATTGCTGACACGTTTCTTGGCCATTACGTAACGATTATTATTGCTTCTCTGCTCTATATTCTGGCACTTGCATTGTTGGCCTTTTCAACTTTGATGCTTACCGGCTGGGAGAATACCATTGGTTCATCATCATGTTCTCCTCAGTTCCAAGTTATCATGTTTTTCATCTCACCATATCTTGTGGCATTTGCACAAGGCGGTCACAAACCCACTTTTGGGGCTGACCAATTTGACAGTGACAATCCAGAAGAACGCTAAGCCAAAAGCTCATCCATCAACTGGTGGTATTTTGGGCTTGTTGAAGCCTACAGTAGGGATCTTTGTTCTTACCTACATACAAGACAATCTTAGTTGAGGTCTCGGCTTTGGGATACCTTGCATCATCATAGGCTTTGCCTTAATCATATTTTTGTTTGGAACCGTTACTTATCGGTTTCAAGAGAAAACCGAGGAGAAAAGTGCTTCTGTCAGAAACGGCCACGTGTTTGTTAAAGCTGCTAGGAATTGGCGTACTACACCTTCAACGATATCTGCAGAAGTGGAATGACCTTCCTTATTCCAGCAGCCATGCTACAATCTTTTATTGGGATATCTATTATCACCCTCATTGGCATCTATGATGCCGTCTTGGTTTCTATGGTCAGAGCAGTCACAAAGAGACCATCTGGAATAACAATGCTTCAAAGAATTGGAAACGGCATCTTCATATCTATTGTTTCAATGCTCGTTGCAGCAGTCATTGAGACGAAAAGACTCAGGACTGCTCGCGAGTATGGATTATTAGACGATCCAAATGCAATGATTATTACCTCAATATCTGTTGGCTTGAGCGGGTGATGTTTTTACAATGGTTGGTATGCAAGAGTTCTTCTATGACCAAATGCCGAAGTGATCTCAAGAGTATTGGATGGGCGCTTTACCTCAGTGTCTTGAGAATTGGTAGCTTTTTGAGCAGTTTTCTCAAACTCAATAGTTGACAAAACAACAAGTGGAAATGGTGTAGATGGCTGGATATCAGATAACATGAATCGAGGTCATATCGATTATTTTTACTATCTTCTTGCTGGAATTAGTGCCGGAGCATTTTTTATTTACATATATGCAGCAAAATCTTACGTATGTTATCGAGGGAGAGCTATATGATGTGGCTATAGATGCCTATAGATGCTTGTACAGGATTGTGATATTTTCTCACTACTAAAAATGGCTTTAACTTGAAACCCTGCGCTTTGAGGGTTGTATATTGGTATTGCACCATAAAGATATTATTTAAGTATTGCACCATCGGTCTTCAACCGATACTACAATACTGGGGGGACATGTTGGTGTATGTGTCCGGACGACACGTGCCGAACTGAAGTTGTGCCGAAAGGCATAGATATATTATTTAAGTATCGCACCATCAGTCTTCAACCGATGCTACAATACTGGGGGGGGCATGTTGGTGTATGTGTCCGGACGTCATACTTCGTCCGGACCATACTCCGGTGTCCGGACGTCTCATCTCGTTTGGACTGTCTCACCTCCGGACACATCTACGGAGTGGACCGCCGCCAGTTACAGTTACCAGTCCCATCAACCGCTGACATCCCAGATATTACGGGATCGTGTCTCCCACGTGGTCTGACACCTAGCACGTGGTCTGACGCTACGCTTCCCAAGGTAACACAGGTATCGAGGTATCTCTCCTTATATATACTACTCCTTATCTCATATTTATCTAAGCTAATAATATCTCTCACACACTATTCTCTCTTACCTCTCTCTAAACATTTCTCTCTCTATAACATTGCATACAGCAGATCTAACATATATACATCATATACTGTCAACATAAATCCTATATACCGAGCTACTGACTTGACCGTCGGAGGGTGGTTCCCGGGGCTTCGGCCTCGGGACCCCTTCTAACGGGTTCTCTCTTGTGTGTAGGAGTTCAAGAAGTCCGGAGGAGTGTTCCGAATGATACTTTACAGAATTCGAACATACCCGCAAGGTTTTACTTCAACATCTAGTTTTCAACTTTTACCTTAAATATTTTTATTTGTGTTATATATTACATGATGCAAAATATATGAATATATTGAGTTTTAAATATGTTGTCGTTGATATAATTTTCTAACAACTATTATATAAAATAAATAAAAATATTTAAGGTTAAAGTTATAAAATAAAAACTTCAAAATTTAATATTCGACAATAATTATTGGACGCAGGTAGTAATATTTAGGAGATAGATTTTTGTAACATATAGGGTTTCATGTGTCCATGTGTTGTTTCTTATGTCGTCAAGGCAAGGTCTTCTAAGGGTGGGAGGAGTGGGCTTCGGGTAAGGGGTTGCGGGCTAGCGGGCTTGTGGTTGCCGATTGTGCGGGCTGGGTTCACGGGCTCCATATGCGAGCTTCTCAATCGCTGCGAGTTGGAAGAAAGAAACGGTCAAATGGACCGTTGAAGGATAAAACAATAATTTTTTTAAGAACCGTTGGAGGAGCGTGCAGGAGAAGAAAAAAAAAACAATTTCAGCCCTTGGTTGCCTATATATAGTCCGAACAACACACAAGTTTTTCACAACCAAAAAATTTAACAAACCACAAACCACATTCTCAAACATATGGATCAAAGAGGCAAGAAAATTGGCGCAACATCTTCGTCGAGGGGTCGGGGCACTCGATCTAATCCCGTTCGACCTATACAAACACAATCGGCTCCTCGACCCAAACAACCATTTTCGGCTCCTCGTCAACAACCACATTCGACGTCGCAACAACACTATTATCGTCCACAACCACCGAGTCCTCCACGACAAAACCTCGACTACCCACCATTGAATCCAAACGATTACCACGTATACGAAACGGCTAACTTTAACCCGTTCGATACTTACCGAGAAACCCTCGGCTACCCACCATTTAATTGTCAAAGGCGAAGCTAAATGGTTGGAACAAAAGTGTGTCCAAGATGACGAAACCTCTCATTCCGATAATCAAGTGTTTGTTTTTTTTTTATATAATTGTTTAGTATTGGAAGGGTTAATGTTGCAAATTTATAATTTTGGAGGACAAATTATGAATATTTAAAAAAAGATTTGGGAGGGTTGAGAGTGATGGTTGCCAGTAAAAAAGGTTGGATTGAGGGGTGGAGGGTTGAAATGAGGTGGAGAGATTTGATTTGTTAAAGTTTAGGAGGGTTGGAAGGTAAAAAGGATGACTCCTCCCACCCTAATATTGGCAGGGACCATTATTTGTCACATGTCCGATGACTCCATACATTTGTACCTATGGCTTCATAGGACTTTACCCTATATGACATAGTGGAAACATATAGAGGACGTTTACCCATTGGTGTTGTTTGTTGTTGGTATTTTTAGTTAAAGGGTCTTTTTAACATGTGCCTTAGGGTACATGTTAAGTACACAAAATGACAAAAAAAAAAGGTACAAAAGGTACAAAAAAGTACTTAGGCTCACATGTACTTTTTGTACTTTTTGTATTTTTTTTTGTCCTTTTGTGTACTTATCATGTGCCCTTAGGGCACATGTTAGAAAAATCCTTAGTTAAATGGTCTATAGTGATAAGCGGCATTGTTTTTGTCGTTAGTAAGATGAACTAAAAAGAAGTTTCAAAAAGATAATCTTATCACTCATAGTGATATGATGATATATTACTATGGTAATATCAAAGCGCTTGTGTCCCAATCATATTTATTTGTTGTGTGAGAAACTTTCTAACCAAATAGTTGTAGATTCAAGTCCTGCTTAAAAAACATGAGATAGATTTGTGATGTAAATGTGAGATAGTTAAAATTGTCGTTCTAAAAAAATATATAGAGTAAACTACATTTTTGGTCCTCGTGGTTTACCGGGTGTAACGATTTTGGTCCAATAGTTTCATTTGTAATGGATCGTGTCCTATTTTCTCTGACCCGTAACGGGTTTGGTCCAATTTTCGTTGCCCGTAAGTTTGACTAGTTAAAAAAAGGTGATATGACTAGAATACCCTCGAATTTACACCTAGAAATTGCACCATTCGTCCCTGAGCTAACGGCCGTCAGTTCTGTTAGTTATCATGTGACAATTTCTGGGTGTAAATTCGAGGGTATTCTAGTCATATCACCTTTTTTTAACTAGTCAAACTTATGGTCAACGAAAATTGGACCAAACCCGTTACGGGTCAGAGAAAATAGGACCAGATCCGTTACAAATGAAACTATTGGACCAAAATCGTTACATCCGGTAAACCACGAGGACTAAAAATGTAGTTTACTCAAATATATATATTACTGTAGGAATATACGATACAAGTTACATAAGAGGATTACTAATTCGTGAAACAATTTACGTTATAGGATTTGAGTCTTTTCATAATGCTTAAATAACAATAACATGATATAATCATTGTTGAATGCAGTTTCTTGATGGTTCGAGAAAAATAAAAGCTTGTAATAAATTCTCATAGCTAGCCTCAGGGGTGAAATTAGTGGGTGTCATGCGATGTCACGAGACCCTCATATTGCTTCATGGAGTTAATTTTTGTAGAAAAAAAAAAAAAAAAACATGTTTTTAATCTTTGTTTAGTTACTCTAATCTTTTATATAACAAATGAAAACGTTTTTCACATAAAGTTTTTTGGAACTTCCCTTATTAGGTAATAATTTAATTATTGTTATTAGTTTTTTAAAAGATTTTTAAATTAAAAAAGCATAAATATTCCATAATTTAGCAAAAATATTTGTAAATGCAGTTTTATATAAAAGATGTAGAAAAATTTTAAAATACACATGTACTTTTGAGCTATTTTTTAATACTTCTGGGCCAAAATTAATTTTAAAAAAAAGTAGGCGTCTATTTTGTTCATTGTTTACAGACTTTGGTACCCCACTTCTCTCTCAATCTTCTATGTCCATCGCAATCACTCCACACCACCATATGACAAAAAACACACGTCACCACAAAACGAACGATACCCCATAACGACAAGTCCACAATCCTTTAAAACCATCGATCTAAAACAACAATCATTTCGTTCGTTCGTACTTTTCTTTCGAAAACCTTAAATCAACAAGATGATATCAACCCTATGGCAGTGATGAATGAGGCTTAATGAAAATGAAGATATGATAAGATACACATACAACGACCTAAACACAAACCCTACTACATCAATCTATTTCATTGCTAACGCAAACACAACCAACACAATGAACACAATCACAGTTGACTTCCATAAAAGCTAGGATGTTTGAGTTTTCTTCCAATTGTCCTTCATGACTTCAAATTCAACTTGCATCACATCTAGCTCTTCTTGGACTCAAATTTCATTTGCAAGTTCATGCCTTTGATTCGTATTAAGAAGCAAGTACATCTCATACAAATGAGCTCTATACCAGTCATTTATCCATCTCGGGATCATACCAAACCCACACTTTACAATTCCTCCTGCCAGGTTGAAAAAGAAAATTTCAAATCAAAAATAGAAATTAGGGTTTCTATAACAAAAAAGAGGAACACTTACGTATTTGTTAGGAGAGATAAAAAAAATTGTCTTGTTGGGTTTGATTTAGTCCATGAAACAAGCCTCTTTAGTGGAAGATGACATTCACACTCGGTTGGGGGATTCGTATTTGAGAACGAGTGGCATGAAGAAGACGACGACATTCTTGCAGGTTCAGATGGGGGAAATAGTGTTACGAATTAGGGATTGTTAGAGTTGGTGTTGAATTGGGTGAAATTGGGTGAAATTGTGTTAGAAATTAGGGTTACAAGTGGTCTATGTGGTTTTATGGGAACGGGTTAAAAAATGAGTATACAATCGGGTGTGTTCGGGTTAGAATGACTATGATAATACAGGTATATAAAAATGAAACTCGTAAATTAAAAATCCAAGTGGAAATTAAAAATGTACTATGAGGTAACCTTGTTGATATTAACACGTCATAAACAAGTTTCGTGGTTAACTTAGTTAATAACAAAGCAAGAGGTTCAATACGGCACATTTCAATAAGTACGTGGTTCATTTATGACATTTACCCAAGAAAAAAATGTACATAAAATTTATATTTTTGGTAAACGTAGTTTTTAAACTTTTGGCCGACTAATTTATACAGTTTCCGTTAACTGCTACACAAACATAAACCGAGTAAAACACTTCCTTATGTGGCCTACATCAAAATTATTTACACCAAACAAAACTTAAACTTGAGTCTTCTCCTATTCTATTAATAATACTCACAAAACTTTTGCTACTAACCCACACTTGTATGTTAACATTGTTAATCATAGATAACATGCACAATTAAGTCCAAAGAGAATGATAATGCATTGTTGGTTAAAACATCCTACATTTTATTTTTATTTTTGTTATTGAACGACAACTAACTATCTTATAATATATATACAACATATCTATTTATCATGTTATAAGCACAAATTGAACCTACAACCATTTCATTTTAGAGCATTCTCACACGTGAGTTATCATTATGCACTTTTGTGTTTTCTCTAATTATATAAAATATATAAAGAAAGAAAAACAATCTTTTTTATATATAACATATCTAAATTTATAAATTAAAATGTATATATAGTATCCTTAGCATATAAATATACGAGGCATGCAGAACCCGTGCTACGCACAGGCTTTTAATCTAATTGTTAATTGCGCGTATTGTTTTTGTGTATTGTTGAGTGAATTTGTATTTTTAGTTTAGTATGTTGTATGAATCATTTTTATTTTGTTGTTTAAAAATATAAAAATGGTTGATATTGTTTTGGTTTTTTGGTCTTTATATTTTCTAAATGGGGTTGTCGTTATTAAATTGTCATACGCTTGATGTAATTTCCTTTGATTGTTTTGGCCTATTACGTAACCCAACAATAATTTTGCATTATATGATTTTTGCATGGTAATACGAAGCACACTGGCTTTTTCTTATTTGTTAGAGTGTAATTTGCGTTAATTATTTTTTTTATCAGGTTCGTAAGTTATGATTGTATTACATCTGTTGTAAGTATGCCATTAGTTGTTTGGTGATTTTTATATTTAATATTTTTATAACATATTAGTATTTATTTATAAAATTTATGATTAAAAACTAAAGTTAGCTTCATCTCATTTTATTGTACAACTAATTTCATTGGAAATTAACATTGAAGTCTAACTAATATTAATAAATTTTATCAATAAACTCAATTCCAAATAGCTAACCAAATGAATATTAATTAATACACTATTAATAATTCCTAAAACCTTTTGGACTCCACTATTATGTCTTAAACTTAATTTTTTTAATTTACAAATGGGTTCGAGCAAAAATTATGTACTTTTCCTTTTATATTCATTATTCAAGTTGCATGCTTACATATACTAATCACGCTAAAAAATATCATTTAACCATTTAAATGTTGCTTTACATATATGCTCGTGCACATTTTCTTGAATCAATTCACACATATGAGCTACATCAATAGAAAACACACATAAATTACTTGTATATGAAAATGCATTAACATAATACATATATCTATATATATTGCATTAGGTTAAATTATCAATTATTCTTGCAACCTTTTCAACTTCATCTCAATCAATAACCAACTTTTAATTCTCTACTAATTACTAAATATCATGTGATCAATTCCGGCAAGTCTTGCACTTCCATCTTGATGTTGTATATACTTCACATTAAATGCACTGGTTTTGTTTTTCGATAAAAGTTTGAACTTTTGCTTATGTTTAAAACTCAACTTTTTTATTTGATATTATAATTTACAAATGGCTTTAAGTCAAAATTATGTATTTTTTCCTTTCTATTCGTTACTCAATGTGATATTTTTAATATGTTGTATTTTGCTATTATGGCAAACTCATTTAATGGGCGTCAATATTGGTTTCTTACACTACTAGAAAAAAGGCCTTTAATGACGCGCATTGCGTGTCATAAAAGGGGTCAGATGACGCGCTTTTTGGTGTCATTGATCGACCCGTCATAAAGCAATATGACACGCCCTACGCGTGTCATGCTATTATGACACGCTTATATGACACGCTTTTACAACAAGCTTTTATGACACAATCTTATGACCTATGTTTTGCGTGTCATGGTTTAAATATATATATTTTTATTATTTTTTCTAGAATTACTAATATCCAGACATTAAATAACAATTAATCTCATAATACAAATAAATACTGAAAAAATAACGCATTTCATATATATATCAAAACAATGTGTTTCATACAACCACAAGTTTTTAAAATTCTAAAATTAACCATAAAAGTCAATTACATTCATATATTACACCCACTTAATCAAAGGGCTTTTCAAACTCTACGGATCATCTTCTGTAGACATGTAGTTCCCTGGACGGTCACCCTCGCTGTCCATGTTTGCTGGTATTCGCGTACCTGAACTTATCATCAATCACTCTGCAAAGATGACAAAGCCACGAAATAGAGTGAATTAGATATGGTTCCAGAAAGATGTCCACAAGCACAAAAAAGATAAAATAAAATAATAATGTAATAAGAAAGTCTCACTAACATAACTAATTTCACTAAACTTCTAATAAGAGACTGCATTGACATAATGCAGCACGGATATTTGCTGGCGTGTTAAAATATCAGATTCAAGACAAGTACTTTGTTATAATTCCCTACCTTTATTAAATCAGTGCTTTGTTGAATATGAAAATGGCAGTTGCTAGGTAGGCCTAAAAAGGTTGATTTCCAGGTTCAGGACAGGGATAAAGTAACTTATAAAAAATCCATTCACTAGTCTTATGGGATTTATGTTAATGGTGACCGCCTAGCGCCTAGTAATGATTAGAGTTTAATTACCTTAACTGAATCTAGTCTGCTTAATAACCAAAAGGCCAACATTCTTCTATTATGTTCCACTTCCACATGAACCAAAAGAAATTAAAGCGAAGCAAAGGATTCCTAAAGAAGATCTGTAGTCCAACATCAAAATAACTAAAGTCTGGAACAAAAGCATGTGTATACTCCTTTAATCCCAAAAGGCCAACATTAGATCAGACCATAATTAAAAAATATCATGTGAGCATGCAGCTTTATATCATCCAACACTAAAAAATAAAGGAATAACACTAACGGATAAAAAATAAAAATAATAATCTTACTTCCTTTAGAAGACGACTGCAATTCTCCGAGTCATGATAGGCCATCTGTTCTGAACAACGGTCTGGTCGACTGCAAGTGGTTTCATTAGATTAGTGTGCTGCTGACGTTGTGAACCACATCAAAATAATGTGAATAATGTTAACAGCTTACCTTTTCATGCTCCTATATTTAGCAGTTAATAAGCCTGCTACAACATATGATACAAACAAGAGGATCTTAGAACAACATCACCCTGCTACGAGCACACTAATATGACTGTCTGATCAAAAACAGTTTTTTTGGTCAATAGAATATATAAACATCAAGAAGGAACACTAATTGCTACATGATTTTACGAATGAACTAATATTATAGAAACATATGTCAAAGACAGAATGCGAGTCGAAAAAGTAGATCAAACGTTGTAAGAGAATTTTGTGTCAAAGACATATATCATTTTAATGTTAAGGCATGACATTTGTATTTTGCAAAGGACCGAGAGTGACACATTGACTACAAAACTCTTCAGTAAGTAAATCTATAAAAATTCTAGTGGATTCAAATAAATAAAATGAAAACAACTAACAAATAGCTAATTGCAAGTTTAATAGCATCGCATTCTTCCAAGACATTTCAAAACAAATTCTATAAACCTGTTATACTCATCTTGTATACATATATCCTAAGTAAATCTATAAAAATTCTAGTGGATTCAAATAATTAAACAAATCCAAATCCAAACACTACAACACAAAACAAACAAATTCAACCACAAAAACCATATACGACAAACTTAACAACAAATTTTAAAAAATTAAATCGTACATTTTCAGCGGTGAAAGGGCGGCAGTGGCGGATTCCTGCAACGGCACCAACAGATCTACAAAAAAAATTGTTACAACATTTCAGAAGTTTAGAAAAATATATGGATCTATAAAAAAAACATGAAAATATATATGAAACACAAATAGAAAACCTTAAAATGAATCATTATGGTGTTGATGGTGATGGCGGCAGCGGTGGCTGGTAGCTGGAGAGTGGCGGCTGAAGACGATGCTCGTGGTGGTTATGGTGTTGATGGTGATGGCGGCGTACAATAGAGAGAGAGAGAGTATTTAAGTGTGTGTGAAATTGTGAGTGAAACCCTAAAATGAATCATTATATAGCCACAGGGAACGACACTTAAGGATGACACGCAAAGAAAGTGTATCCCGTGTTCCAGTACATTTTTCTATGACTCTAATAATTGCGTGTCATAAGTCTTTCAAATTGTATAAATTATGACAGTTTTTTTATGACACACACTTTTGCTTGTCAATAAAATGCGTGTGTCATAATTTCGGCGTCATTAAAGGCCTTTTTTCTAGTAGTGTTACTAATGATTCTACATATAGAAAAAGAAAACACTTTGCGATGCGCGAACCTTCTTCTTTTCAATAATAATTCAATTGCACACAATAAATTCATTCTAATATTTCTCAAAGAGCATTCGAAAGCAACTACTTACATAAACTAATCACACTAAAAAGTATCATTTAACCATTTAAATGTTGCTTTACATACATGCTCGTGTACATTTTCTTGAATCAATTCGCACATGTGAGCTACATCAATAGAAAACGCACATAAATTACTTGTATATGAAAATGCATTAACATAATACATATATCTATATATATGCTTATTATATATGCTTATCTATAACGATCACCTAAATATGTATGAAACAAAGAAAATAGTTGGTATCCCAGTCTTTGGTTCCATTTATCTGAGCATGCATTATCTTGTGTGAGTTGCATGGTACCTGCGTATGATAACTAAATTAAGAAAAAAAGAAGGCCGGGTTAATTACAAAGATCTAAAAGATGTGTGAATCATGTCCTAAATGTTGCAAAAGAGAATTTACATACCGCTACCAACAATCAAAGATCTAAAAGATGTGTGAATCTGTACATACTAAATGTGATTTTGGCCGGTTTATATAGGCATGAATTAGGTTATATCATTAATTATTCTTGCAACCTTTCGCAACCCTTGCACTTCATCTAGCCGACTTTAATTCTATACTAAATGCCATGTGATCAATTCGGGCAACCCTTGCACTTTATCTCCTTTCATGATTGTATAGTTATTATGAGGTTGCATTGAATTTCGAGTATTAGCTATCTTGTACTATATGCAATGGGACTCCATCTTGAGTATCTTGATTACTCCACATTAAAATGAATTCGATACAAAAAATGGAGCCTAAGATTACCCCTTCCCACTAATTACGACACATTCTCACTTTCATGTCCCTACAAACATTCCAAAACTCATCTTTTCATTAATAACAACATCAAATTTTATACATATTTGTAAGATCAAAATTAAAACAAATAATTTGTGAACTTCAATTAATACCATATAGTAACCATTGGTAAAGAGACCCTCAAATCCCTATAAAATAATGTAGATTAAAATAAATTCTCAAAATATTAATTTTGTCTAGTTATACTTTCCATCAATTCAACTTTGATTTTGTATTATTTCTAATGTCATGGGGTGGATACATTGCAACCTCTTAAACTGCTTAAGTAGAAGGAAAAATAAAATAAAAGCAAGATTCAAGCCACCATTAATATTCATCAAAGCTTTGTCACACTAATTATAAACCTTGTTTACATATGATTTTCATTATCTTGCATGCCTAATTTTTTGACAGTTCTTTCATAAATGTGGAGATATTATCCACTCCATCTCCATCTTCCACTTTGTTTTGTTATCAACATCTTGATATACCCCGTTAGCGTCACTAACCACTTATCAATACCTGCAAGAATAACATTAATAAACTACTAACCAACCCAAAATTTTAAAATAGGTTAGCAGATCTAACCCTCGGTTCCTTCTCAGGCAACAACACATCCATTTGTCTTCCATAAACTTCAAAGCTGGACTATCAACCGACTTCACATGCAAGCAAGTTAACCATTTGCTTACCTTTGCACGTATACCCCCTTGCGTTAATCAAGTCAATATTTCTACATGAACCATTGCACGTAACATTAATATGGATAGTACACTTTCATTGGACGGAGAAATTTTACATTAACCAACTAAATTCAATTCCATAGGTGAGAAGCTACACCAAAAAGAACTTTATCACACTATAAGAAAAAATATGAAAAAACTATTGACTGAAAAATATGATCATGTCAATATCTATTTCAAAACTATTTATCTAATTAGCAAGCTTGTTAATTCACAGATCTTGAGCCATAAAAACAGATGGGGTACATACCAAGGTTACGGTTATTGATGCCAATGAGTTCAATGCCATCAATTGCTAGCATGCGATCCATTTCATTCTCATCATGTGCCTAGAAACAAAAAGTAGAGATCAAAAGGAAATTGGTTAGTTAGTGTTGCACTGAATTTACACACAAACAATAATAAACTAACAACAAACATGTGATTCATAAAAAATCATCAAACTACACACAAATTAAAGTTTCAACACACACACACACACACACATCAGTAACAAAGACCAAATGGTGTTATTTATAGTATTCAATGATGGTGGTTCAAGGGTTTGTACATTTATTTGAAGGCAAATGAAAGGAGCAAATGATTAAATGAAAATAAAGGCTAGCAACACTTCGTATGGTTTCAATCATTTACATTTGAAACACTAAATATAGCTCATATGTACTTACCACTTAAGCATGAACATTAAATTAAGGTACTTACGCATGAAGCCTCCGCATTATGAAACTCTATTTTCTGTATTTAATTCCGAGCATTAGGTAACTTGTACTCTATGCAATCTTGACGCCTCCACAATAAATTAGAAGGTCTAATCTTATAGTATTATAGATAGATATTATATATAGTGATTAGCTATTTCAGAATAAATGCTCACGTTTTTATTTTTGTATATCACAAAAAATAAGTGTCTACATTCATATTTTGACAAATCAAATTGTCTTTCAAATGTCAGAGACATTCAAAATGGTCCACTTATCATAAACTATATGTAATTTGAAAATGCACATTTTATTTTAGACGGAAAGAGTAAGACAACTCCCAAACATAAGATTTGTTATCTTTGTTGGCGTGATATTAAGGCTGGGTTATGCCCTTTGACGTGTTCTTCCTGAAACAAACACCCCACCATGACGCGACCTTGTGAACTTTAGGGAGAAGTAGGTCTTCCCACGGACTGAGTTGTGGAAGAAAGAAAAGAGGGTTGTACGGGTGTGATGTTGGTTTTTGTGGGGTACATTTATGTTTAAGTGGGGTATGCTTGTGTAGTGAAGTTGGTAGTTTTATCACATTATGTTATTGGTGATGTTAGTTGTGTAGAAAAACTAATGTGATGAGTTGACGGTAATGTTTGCGGTCACTATTACACCTAGACTAACATGTGTAAGTTTTGTGACTATATCATACAAGGACCAATTTGGTAAGTAGCTAAAAGATGGAGTGTGGTTTATATACAAGTCTTGAAAATTAAGGGTCCGTTTGGTTCGTAGGTGGGATTAGAATCGGATTTGGTTTGAAAGAAATGGGTAAAGATAAAATTATTTATTATATTTTAAAAATACATTTATTTTATTAAAAAATTATAATAATACATATTATTTAAATATAAAAAATACTGAAAAGAATGTGACTTGAGAAACATATTGTTGATACTTTGTGTGATATAAAAATAAGTACAATCCCCTCACATATTTTTTGGAAACCCACCAAGTGGGTGAGGAATGAGTACTTGACATCAAAGGATTACTCAAATTCAAAATAAATGTACCAAATATTGGATTTAGTAAATGAATGAATCAAAGCATTTGAAACCCACGTACCAAACGTGTACTTAAAGTGATTTATGGGTAAGTGCTAAAAGAGTACGATGAAACAGTGAAAGGTGATCGCACGAGGAGGCTTTGTTTGTGAATGAGGGAACGGCACGTCAAATGAATTCTGTTCTCGAGAATTTTTATTCGTACTGTAGTTTTTTAATCCCTTTATTTTCCTTTGCATGTTACTGGAGAAATCAAAATTCGCAGTAGTTTTTACAATTGTTTGACCTCAATTTCTTTTTCGATCGATTTTTTTTAAAGGCAATATATTTTATTAAAATTACAACTAGCAAGGTACTAGAAGTTACAACAATCTCGATCAATAATGACCCTCATAAACTAAAACAACCATAAACACAACCCTCAACAACGAACCTAAACTTACCAACATCGACCTCAAAGACTTAAACAATTGCGGCGACTCTAGAATCTCTATCCAAAATGATCTTGCATTGACAATGTAGAAGATCTAACAATCAAAGGAGTAGATATCCCGCCTTCAAACTCTAGCACAACACCTAACCACTTAATGGCAACACCCGATTTAAAAACATGGATATGGGTTAAAAACCCAACCACGAA
This sequence comes from Artemisia tridentata subsp. tridentata, assembly GCA_021014915.2. Taxonomy (NCBI): domain Eukaryota; kingdom Viridiplantae; phylum Streptophyta; class Magnoliopsida; order Asterales; family Asteraceae; genus Artemisia; species Artemisia tridentata. Next base: position 239,388,379 of record CP139503.1, read on the forward strand.
CATGACACACGACCTCAACACTACCCCACCTTGAAACCTCACACAAGATAGTTTCAACCATGCAAATATATCGAGTGGTGGTAGAATGATGTGTAAAATCCGTTGACGAAGATGAAAACTTCATAATTGTAAAATCACCACACGTCAAAAACTACCTAACCTTTTTCGATCGATTACGTCAACTACAATTTGTGTTTATGTCATACCAAATCGATATGTTCTAAATATAAATCAATAATTAACACCTAATGGAATCAAACATCCATATCAAATTTACAACACTTGATGTGTCAATACGGTTGGGTTGACCCAATCCGAATCTGAACCCGATAAGGCTTATATGTGGTCGAGTCTAATCAGGTTAAAAAAGCTTATCGAATAGTCTGGACTCGAAACGCCGAAACCGATAATCCGATATTGTTGTAGGGGTGGGTTAGGGTTGAAATATTTATCTTATCGTGTTATTGGTTCAACCCGATAAGACCCGAAATATATTACTCCCTCCGTTCCATAATAAGTGTTCAGGTTGACTTTTTATTGTATTTCTTGTTCAACTTTGATCTTAAATAATTTTATTTGTGTTATATAATATTTGATAAAAATTATATGAATGAAAATACATTTAAAATACAATTCATTCATATATTTTGTATCAAGTGTTATATAACACACATAAAAGTTTTTAAGGTCAAAGTTGAATAAGTTAGACCGTAAAAAATTATACTGGATACTTATTATGTGACGGAGGTAGTATATAATTTTTCTTTTCAATAAAAGCTTAAAACAAATATAGAAGTTACCTACTGAAACTGATGAAATGGTGGTAATGTTGTTTTTCTCGCTACGTACTACGTACGTCTACTCTTATGATGCCTACTTTTATTTTAAATTATTTTGTTGACTACTGTTGTTTTGGACGCTACTTCAATGCATATTTTTGTAGGCTGATGTTACACAGGTGTGTTGACTTTCTCCCGCTGCCGTCATTTGTACTGTCTGCTTTGTCGGATTGTACATTTCATTAAAATAGGAGGGGCCCACCTACCAGGGGGTGTTAGCCTAACACATCCCATTTTTGTAATAGAACAGATATACAAGGTGAGTTTGGCTTAATTTCTTTCTACTGCTTATGTAATTTTGGATGCCTACTGCTGCTTATGTTTCTACAATTATTCGGATTATATTTTACTACAAATCCACGAGAAATAAATAAATTGTGTACATGTTCATTTATGAAGAGTTTAGTTTATTAGATAACCTGATAACCCGAATCACCCCACCCGACACAACCAACCCGAATCTCACCCGAACACGATAACCCAATTTTTTTTATTTTTATGGTTTATATGGCCGGGTTGCGGGTTATTTTATTGTAATCAAAACCCGACCCGGTCCCCTACTTCAAGTCTTCAGTTGTATACAAGCACAATTAGCTTTTAATAATTTATATATAAAATGCTATGTTTTTTTAAAGGGCTAATCACAAAAAAAAAAAAAAACATCGTACTTGCCACTATATCTTTTTATGTGTATCGAACAATTTTTTTTGCTTATGTGTGTATTAAACTACCATTTTTGTCTTTATGTGTGTACTTTATGACCATTTTACCCCTCCCGGGCTAATAAAATGAGGGGCAAAATGGTCATAAATTACACACATAAAGACAAAAATGGTAATTTAATACACACATAAGCAAATTTTTTAATATGTGGCATGTATGATGTATTTTTTTGTGATTAGCCCTTTTTTAAACCACTCAAGGGTGGTATGTGGCAAAAGGGCTTGTGACTATCACTCTAAAACGTGTGAGGTCTCAAGTTCAATTCCTGCTAGGTGCAAGCAACCTTAAAGTGGTCACGCCAACCTCCTGAAAAGGGAGGGTTTCACCTGGTTTGAGTCTGTGTGGCGATGAATTCAAACCTCATGGATTAGTTGGCAAAAAAATCAAAAGCCATAGTTACCCATAAAATAAAATGCTATGTTTGTGAATAAAAGTAAAATGAATAATGTTTCTGAAAGATGCACTACTTCAAATGTGCCATTTATTTACATTTTGTTCTGCATGTCTTGAAAAGTTTCGATTTTTTTTTTTTTTTTTTTTTTTTAATTCTTCGCATTTAAATGTGTATAAACTTCTTGTAAGATTTTATATTTCTTATAACTGAATAATGAGTGTGAATGAAATATAAATAATGTTAAATGATCAAATGGGTTTGGCCCAATACAAACGGTGCTTACACTAAATACTAATCTACTAACAGCCCCACAGTTGGAGCGTGAGGACGCAGCACGCTCAAACTGTTTCGAAATTTATCAAAAAGGGCATACGAAAGACCCTTAGTGAAAATACCGACATACTTATATCGTGAAGGAACATGTAAAATGCGAACCTGTCCTGTAGCAACCTGATCCCGAGCAAAGTGAAATTGTCAATCTCGATATGCTTCGTGCGTTGATGCTACACGAGATTGGAAGATAAATAAATTGCACTGACATTATCACAGTAAATAATAGTGGCAGAATGTAGAGGAGAGTGAAGCTCTCGAATAAGATTCCGCTACCAGGACGTCTCCGCCACTGCATTGGCAACACCACGGTACACAACTGTGGGAAGGGATTTCAAACACTTGGGATGTGAATCTTAGTAACGTGTTTGAGAGATATTTATGTATGAATGTGTTTAGCATGCGGAATCTACTACAACACACTTAAAAGAACACAAGGTGGTGAGTTATGTAAACGTGAGTATGGAATGAACAAGGAACACAACTTTAGTTAACACAAAACGATTCAATATTATTGATGAAATAATACGGATGATCTAAATATCACCGGGATTACAAAGTAATCTTGAATCTTAGATTGTAAAAGGATTTGTGAGTTGAGTAACTAAGTTACTTGAGAGATAGTTCGGTTTTGGTTAATAGTTGGAAAGATGCATGCATGAAGTGGTGACTCAGGGAACCTTTTATACAATAAGGTACCCCAATTACAAGTTGTCAAGTGGTTGAATATAATATGTTACTTTGACTATTCTAGCGCCTACAATTAAATACAACTACCAATGTACAACTCTGTAATATTCTTCTGTACATCACAGAAGACTAAACTACTTCTACATAACGTATAACAATGTACAAAGACTAATAATTCAACTAAATATCTATTACAAAATATCTAATCAACTTGACATATAGCTTGGCAGGCTCTTCATCAACTAGCAATACCTTCTACCCAGAAGGTACTGTTAGTACATCTTCATACTCTTCAAAATCAACTAGCAGGCTCTTTGACATCTTTGGCAGGCTCTTTGACTTGAACATTTTATTCCCAACAATCCTCCCCTAAACTTGTTATTTCCATTAAAATACACAAGTTTCTGATGAATAAAATACATACCTTGAGGATTTGAGGGAACTCTTCCAAAAACCTTCACTCTCTGTTCTTCCTTTTTCTTTCACATTGCTCAAATATGCTCCTCAGCAAACTTTGAACAATTTCTGAATTCTCTTCATCTTTGTCACATCTTAATCTCTTGGAGATCATGATTTTAAGCACTTCATAACTAAGTGGATACTCTTTCTCAGCCAACATGAAGAGTTCTATCCCACTTTGTGTGTAAAGATGATGAATGTTGCTAAGGCTTAGAAATTCCCATGTTGTTGAAGGATCATAATAGGGAAATTTCCAATGAACATCTTTGGGATCAGGATCAAACATCCTATTGAATTCTACCCATAGTTCCTGTTCCTTAACATCAGTACTAGAATTTGTGTCTAGCCTAATCTGCACTAGATTCCACAATTCTTCCAAATCTGCTCTGTCACATGCTCTTACTAAATTTTCGAAATTCTTAAAGATAGCAGACTGATCCCCAACCCTTATTATTTTCCATGACTTTCCTAATCTATCATGGTTGATCTCCCAATCAATAATAGGTCGTCTACAACTAATTGGATCAGCATGTATGATAGTTGGCAAAGTAATTAACATCTTACTTACTTGCTCTGTGTCCAATTTTGCTACTTCTTTCTTCTGAGCATCCTTCTTCTTCATAGAGGGCTTTGCATCAGATGGAACTTTGTAGTAAAGACTTTTGTAGGCTTGTAGATACAGGAAGTAGATTTCATCAGCAGATTTCTTCTTGAGTTGATAATCAGTCCAATTTTCCTGATTTTTCAGAAACCTTTTCATAAAAGTCACCTGATCTTTCTGAGATTTGCCCACCTTAAAACCTCTTTTCTGACTTTCTTTCATCTTTTCAAAAATATCAGCTAGAGCTGCTTCCTTATACTTCTTGTTGATAAAAGATTCAAGCTCTGCTGTCTTCTCATCAGAATTGAGATTCTTGTCATTCACTATTATTGCTGCTTGGCCTTTCACAATTGGATCATTAGCAATAATCCATTGCATCTGTGCATCAAAGGTTTCTTGAGCAATTTGAGTTTCAAGAAGAGTCTGAGCAGCATCTTTTTGCTCTTGCATCTCTGTAAGCAATCTTGAAGCTTCAAACTGTTTCTGCAGTTCTTCTTCATGAACCCTTTTGGCCTCTTCTTCTCCTAAAGCCATCTGAATTTGCTGTGTTCTTTTCAACTTCTTAGGCTTGGGCTCATCTTCAATCATAATGCTTTTGCCCTTATCCTTTGGAGTTGGTTCTTGAGATGGAGCAGAAGATTGCTCATCAGCAACAAAAATCCTCCCTTGAACAAACAAATTCCCTTGAGGCTCTAAATCCCTCTTTCTCTTGTATACTTTCTCAGCAGACCCTTTGTACTCCATAGCCAATAGCCTCTCTATCCTAGCAGGCTCTTGTTCTGGCCTAGCAGGCTCTTGCCCTGCACCAGCAGGCTCTTCATCATAAACTTGAGTTCCTTCATGGAATTCAAATTGAGCCTCCTCTTCATCTTCAGAAGTAACCATCCTCCCCTTTTTGGAAGAGTGACCTAACCTATCAGCATCTGATTTTGAAGAACCAGATAAAACAACCTTTGCAGATCTTTTACCCTTTAGCTTCTTCACTTCAACCTCCAATTTCTTTACCCTCTTGACTAATTTGATGTTGATCTCAGAAAACTTCTTGTGTTGACTTTTAAGAGCATCTTCTAAGAGCTTCACCTTCTCTTTGAGTTCTTGCACAGTCTGAGGTGATTGGGTTTGTGATACATGATGTGATGATGTTGGTGGTGTTGCTGATGGTACTGGAGATGGTATTGGTGATGTTTGATGTGTTGGTGAGATGTAACCAGTTGAAGAACTAGATGATGGTGATTCAGCTGATGGTGTTGGTTCTTCTGGATGTTGTGGTAACATTTCATCAAATAGTGGTATTTCCTCCCCTCTGAAACCAATTCTCATATTTGAAAATACTTTGTGAGAAAGTTTTGGTGTTTCATAAAGTGTGTGTGGAGGAAGCAACAAATGTTTTGATTTTGCAATGATGGATGAAATAAATCTTGGATACATCAAAAACTTTGTTTCACTTTTCACATTTTTAGTCAATCCTTCAAAAATATGTTTGGAAAAATTGTATTTTCTGTTTGTAGCCAAGCAGATGAGAGCAGAAGCCATGTTTCCACTGAATTGCTCCCAAGAGGTTTTCTTCTGGCTCAAACAATGAAGGATTGTGTGAATCAAAAATCTCCATTGTTGAGTAAGATGCTTCTTTAGAAAAGTGAGTTTTGTAGAAGTAGCATGATACCCCATTCTTTTTAAATTTTCAAAAATCTCAGTATCTGGCAACTGACTAATACCATCAGAATCATCCAAATGAAGATGTCTTCTTATGGATGACTCAGTAAGAGTCAAAAGTTTGCCATCCACTTTGGCCTTAATCCTTTGTTCCCCATTTTCAGAAGTTTTAATTTTAGCAAATTGCCAAAATTGTAAAATTTGAGATTCATAAATAGTGGGATTGACTAGTAAAGCAAACCTGATGTAGGAGTTATTTAAAAAGTCCACTACTTGATGAAAAGAGGCATTGTCCTCTGACTTTTCCAAAAATGCTAATTGATTGTGACGTTGGACAAAGTTTAGAACAACTGTGGAATCCATAATGAAAATTTTGAATATGATGGTGGGATTTGGTGGTAGTACTGGTAGAAGATGAAAGGTGTATGTGAATTATGATAAGGACTGATGAAAGAAGATATGAGAGAATTACTTTTAACCGACAATAAGAAAGATTATTATAAGTAAATGTAAAGGCGGTTAAAAAGATCTTTTATATGTGAAATATAATATAATATAATCATCAGTAATTTACATAACTACCCCAACGGCTAATTTTAACTACCAGGCCCAACGGCTAAAACTTTTTCTGACAGGCTCAACGGCTATCTAGCAGTACCATTTTACTCTAGCAGTACCAATTTTGAACTACCAGTACCTTTGAAAGTTTTGTAAAAATCCCTTATAGTTTTTAGCAAACTACCAGCTATCAACGGATTTGAGTTGTCTTTACCAAAAGCCGTTTGCTTAAGGACTAGCTAACTATTTACAATTAAGTATGGTTAGTTAACAACCATATAGTTTTTGGTAAACTATCAACCATCAACGGATTTGATTTGTCTTTACCAAAAGCCGTTTGCTTAAGGACTAGCTTACTATTTACAATTAAGTATGGTTAGTTAACAACCATATAGTTTTTGGTAAACTATCAACCATCAACGGATTTGATTTGTCTTTACCAAAAGCCGTTTGCTTAAGGACTAGCCAACTTTTAAGTTTGTAAAAACTTGGTGAGCTGAATACCAAAAGCCATATTGGCCTAAAGATGGTGCAATTTCCTTGGATGGAGGAAATTTAAAAAGGAAATGATGCTGTGTATCTTGGATGATTGGTTCAACAAGTGAAATCATCTAATTGCATGCCTTTGAGTTGAAACTTTCCTTAGTTTGATCTAGATAGAACTTTCTCCTTTAGAAATGCTTCATCCCTTCTAGATATGTGATCTAATCTTATCTTTTTCAACCTTTGCATCATCTTGTATGCTTTTGTCTTTTTCCTTCATAAATTGGTTTTTCTTCCATTCTGGGCTATCATATCCTCCCCTGAGACTGTTATCTCTCCTGAGATTTATACAACTTTTGTTTCCCCTTTTTGTTTGAAAGATCTCTTGTTTTGTTATCAACCTGAAATGTGTTAGAAGCAAACCAAAAGAACAAAGTGCAAAGCACTTGATCTATAGCATTTTAAACATTTAAGCATTAATATGAACAAAACATAGCAAATTTAATATTAGCAGGACCAATTATGAATTGACAGTACCTTTTGACTAATTAGCAGTACCATGTTTAAAAGCCAATACCAGTTAATTTTATGTACAAAACACATGTTTTTCAAAGATTTATCATTCCAATACCTCCTACAAGATATTTGAACCTACCTAAATCAAAAGCTTTGGTGAGAAGGTTTGCATAATTCTTTTCAGAATCAATTTTAACAACTTGAATTAACCTTTTCTCATTGCAATCCCTTATGAAATGGTGTCTGATTTCAATGTGTTTTGTTTTTTAGTGTTGAACTGGGTTTTTAATGATACATATAGTACTGCTATTGTCAATATAAATAATGGTGTTAAGAAAATTGTACCCATAGTCAAGCATTTGATTTTGGATCCAAAGAACTTGCCCACAACAACTTGCACCTGCAACATATTCTGCTTCAGTTGTAGAATTGGCCACCATTGTTTGTTTCTTGCATTGCCAAGAGATAAGTCTGCAACCAAGAAATTGACATCCACCAGTTGTGGATTTTCTGTCTAGAGTTGCACCAGCATAGTCACTATCCGAATAAGCCACCAATTCAAAAGATGATTCCCTTGGATACCAAAGACCCAACCTAGGTTGACCCTTGAGATATCTAAAGATTCTTTTGACTGCTGTGAGATGAGAGATTTTGGGATGTATTTGAAACCTTGCACATACACATACTGAGAACATGATATCTGGTCTTGATGATGTAAGGTACATTAAAGACCCAATCATTGATCTATAATTGTGCAAATCCATATCTTCTCCTTCAGCATCCTTGAGTAGCCCTTTATCTGGATCCATTTGTGTACTTGCAACCTTAGAATCAGCAAAATGAAATTTCCTTAGGATCTCTGCCACATACTTATCTTGGCTGATAAATATGCCTTCTTGAGATTGTTTCACTTGGAGACCCAAAAAGAAAGTAAGTTCCCCCATGGAACTCATTTCAAACTTACTATGCATAAGTTTTTCAAATTCTACACACAAGTCTTGGTTTGTTGATCCAAAGATAATGTCATCAACATGAATCTGCACTAGCAAGATGTCTTTCTTTGTTCTTTTGATGAACAAAGTTGGATCAATCCTGCCTCTTTGGAATCCACTTTCTAGTAGAAAACAAGCCAATGTTTCATACCATGCCCTAGGAGCTTGATGTAGACCATATAGAGCCTTGGTAACCTTATAAACCTTGTCTGGATACTCTGCATCAATGAAGCCTGGAGGTTGAGAGACATACACTGGTTCTTCAATTTCACCATATAAAAATGCACTCTTCACATCCATTTGATAGACAGTGAAGCCTATGAATGAAGCATAGGCCAAGAAAAGCCTAATTGCTTCAAGTCTTGCAACTGGAGCAAACACTTCTTCATAATCTACCCCTTCTTCTTGAGTATATCCTTGAGCTACAAATCTTGCTTTATTTCTGATCACTATACCCCTTTCATCTTTCTTGTTTCTGAACACCCATTTGGTTCCAATTGCCCTGTGACCTTTGGGCAAATCAACCAATATCCAAACCTTCTGAATCTTGAATTGGAGAAGCTCTTCTTGCATTGCTTCCACCCAACTTGCATCATCTAAAGCTTTGTTATTGTTTTTGGGTTCAGCCTGTGATAGAAAACATGAAAACATGCATATATTGGAAATATCATGATTCTTTTCTTCATAAATAGAGGAGATAAACCCTTCTTCGTCTGAAGACAAGACTTGAGATATACCAACTTGAGATCTTGTTCTAACACCAGAATTTATGCTACCAATCACATCATCAGTTGAGTGATCTTTGAGAATTCTAGTGTTGGGTGTTTTAGGAACTTCATAGGTAGATGGAAGATTGCTAATCCCCACCTCTTTTGGTAAAGAATCATCTTTTTGAACATTCAATGGCTCAGCAGTATCAATATTTGAACTAGCAGGACCATCTGGTGAACTAAGAGTACCATTGTCATTTGCACTACTTTCTCGATTCTCTTGATTCTGAGTTCCATGATCATCTTCATTGCCTTCATTTCTTGTGTTTGAAGGTTCTTCATGACTTGAAGATAGATCCATTTCTTTCCAAATTGGCATCCAGATGTAATCTTGATCTTTAGGAGTTTCAACATTATCTTCAAAACCTGCATCATCATTAGTATTTGTACCTGTAACAGGCACATAATTCATAGATTCTGAAAGCCTATCAATATCAAACATCCAATCTGGTCCAATTCCTTTCACATTTGTTAGTTTCTCTTGAAACTCTATGTGAAGATTCTCTTCCACTAGCCTAGTGCAAGTGTTAAACACTCTATAGGCCTTACTCTGCAAGGAATACCCTATCAAATAGCGTTCATCTGCTTTTCCATCAAATTTGCCTAAATGATCTTTGGTATTTAGAATAGTGACATGACAACCAAAAGGTCTCATAAAACTTAAAGATGGTGTTCTACCAAAGAAAAGTTCATAAGGTGTCTTTCTATGTGGCTTTGTCACAAGAACCCTGTTTTGTACATAACAGGCAGTACCAACTGCTTCAGCCCAAAATGAAATAGGCAACTTAGAGTCTACTAACATAGTTCTAGCAGCCTCTATAAGTGTTCTATTCTTCCTTTCTGCTACTCCATTTTGCTGTGGGGTTCTAGCTACACTAAATTCCCTTTTTATCCCTTTTTCCTTGCAAAAGTCATCCATAACTCTATTCTTGAACTCTGTCCCATTGTCACATCTGATGACTTTGACTTTCTTATCAGATTGGTTTTCTACCTCAGTGATATAAGATTTAAGAATCTCACTAGTTTCATGTTTAGATCTTAAAAAGAAAACCCAAGAAAATCTGCTATAATCATCAGTAACAACCAGACAATATCTTTTACCATTCAAGCTGCACACATTAGTAGGACCAAAGAGATCCATATGAAGCATGTATAAAGCCTGAGAAATAGAGTTTTGGGTCTTGGGCTTACAAGAAGCTCTATGTTGTTTGCCTTTAAGACAATCAACACAGGATTGGTCATTTTGGAAAATCTTTTTGGGTAAACCTCTTACCAAATCATATTTTGCAATAGTGTTGATTGTTTTAAAGTTTACATGACCAAGTCTTCTATGCCAAAGCATAGATTCATCCAATGAGGCTTTTGCTACCAAACAAGTTAGACTCTCCTTAGGATCAATGTTCTTTAAATTGACACTGTACATATTGTTCCTTTTTGGGATTTTAAGAAGGATCTGACTCTCATCAGGCATTTTAAAATCAGAAGAAAGAACCATACATTCATTGTCAGTAAATAGAACATTGTTCTTTTTGTCACACATTTGTGAGACACTAAGAAGATTAAACTGAAGTTCTTTCACAAAATACACATTTTCAAAATCTAATTTACTGGTTTTGATAGTACCTTTACCAGTGATCTTTCCTTTTATTCCTCCCCCAAAGGTAACATATCCTCCATCAAATGTTTTGAAGTCTGAGAGGAATGACATGTTGCCTGTCATGTGCCTTGAACATCCACTATCTACATATCCTTGATCTCCAATATCAGATGAATGTTCCTGTACATGAATAAACATATTAGTTTCCTTGGGGTACCCAAGCCATGACAGACTTTGGTTTGCCTCTTGCATCAATGAAATCAAACCTTTTCAGGATTGTTGATGCACCTTTTGATTGGATTGGTTTCCAGATCCAACATGCTGAGGACTTAACAGCACTTTCCCTTTTAATCCATTGTGTGGTCTTTGGTCTATTTGTACCAATTTTGGTAATACCAATTTTGGCAGTACCATTTGGTCTAGCAGGACCTTTTGGTCTAGCAGGACCTTTGGTTTTTGGTCTCCAAATTTGTGTTTTGACCACAGATTTCTTTTGAATAGGACTATTCTCAACTTTTGGTACATATTTGAAAGTGTTTCTTGTACCCTTATCAGTTGGTTTTGTAATAACAGGCTTATGTTGTCTAACAGTATGTTTAACTTTTGTGGTGTTAGACTTAACAAAACTTTTTCTGGGGTGAGTAACATTTGTTTTAGACTTTGATTTACTCCCAGAAACCCATTTATTACAATAAGCATGAAGATGATTAAAGCTACCACAGTAATAACAAGCCTTATTGAACATAACAAAGTCATCACCTAGTTGTTGTGACTTAAGGTTGTTCCAATTTCTTTGGCTTCCTCTAGGTTTGTGATTACATTTTTCACAACTTTCAACTGTTTTCAAAACAGCTTTGGTCTTAGCTTTAACTTCTACTCTCTTAGGACTGATTGGTCCTACTTTGATTCCTTTGATAGGAACAGTCTCATTTTCATAATCATCAGATACCCAATCCTCAATAATTAGAATATCTGGTTTCTTATCAGTGAGCACCTTAGAGAGTGAGGCAATCTTAGCACTCTCAGAAGGTTCACTTTTTTCTACAGGTTTAGCTAATGGTTTGTTAATGATTTCATGCAAACGTGATTCAGCAAGATCTGATCCTGGGGGACAAGGAATTCCTCTATAAGGAGGTGGACATGTATTGTATCCTATCCCTGATTTTATTCTTTTATTCATCTGATTCTCAACTATGCTTCTAGTGCATTCAGAAGCAATTTCCAATTTAGTAACAGTCAGTTGAATATTATCTCTAGCCAATGTCACTTTAGTACACTCAGTTCTTAACATTTCTATTTCTGAATCTTTCAAAAATATTTGTCTATTAAGAGTAGCTTTAGCGTCAGTAAAGGTGAGTTCATTTTCTCTAAAGTGAATGATTTGTTTTTCTAGTTTGGCCATACCACACTTATGATCAACTAATTTTTTATTGGTTTTTCTTTCTTCTACTTTCAGCTCATCATAAAGTTTTATATAAGATTTTAATTCATCAAAAGCTTTACAAGTAGTAGAACATTTTGTAATTTGTACCTCAGTAGTGGAGAATGCCATTAAAGCCAATTCATCTGAAGTTGACTCATCTTCACCCATGAAACTCCAATCAAAACCCATGCCATCAATAGCAACCATTGCTTTAGGCTCAGCAACTTCTACAACCTTACTTTTGCTTTCAAAGCTTCCTTTCTTCTCAAAGCTTCCTTTATTCCTGTTGTCAAACCCTCTACCCTTGTCATCCTGCTTCTTAGGTCTTCTACACTCTCTAGAGTAGTGACCCTTCATGTGGCAGTTGTAACACTCCACTTTTGACTTATCATAGCCAGCAGGCTCATTTCCATTTATCATTATCTTCTTGCCAGTCCTCATCAACAACTTCTTAGCCCTGATGCTCAGAAGTGAAAGTTGCCACTTAATGTCCATTTCTTCAAGATCATCAGGATGAATCTCTTGAAGATCTTCAAATGTTAATATGGACCCATTGTGTTGAGATGTAAGAAAAGCACACCCAATTGTTTCATCTAAAATGGTTTTGGTACTACTGGAAGTACTAGCAGTACCAAAGGTTGTGTTGGCAGTACCTTCTTCTCTGCCACCTTTTTCTTCATTATCAACCTTTGAGGTGCTTGGTGATGAAACAAACGCCATATTTCCTGAGCTTGACCCAGTAGTCTTCTTTACTTCATGCTCTACTATTTTGAAATTGTTGTAGAGATCATTAAGACTCATCTGATCAATATCTGGCTTGTTTTTCCAGACAATAACATGCATAGACCATTCTGAAGGTAAACTCCTAAGAAATTTGGAGTTTAAATCTTCTTGAGTTATCATCACTTCATGGATGGCTAACTGGCTTGAAAGCTTCTGAAGTCTATTGAACATACTGTCCAAAGACTCATTTGTTGTGGCTGTGAAGTTCTCAAATTGCTGTTTGAGAAGTGTTTTCTGTGTTTTCTTGGTAGCATCATTACCACCAAATCTAGCCACAATAGCTTCAAAAAGGGTTTTGGCATCTTTGTATTTGTTAAAGATCAAAAGCTGATCATTTGGAATAGTCATCAGTAACATACTCCTGGCTTTTAGATCATTTCGCTTCTGAATTTTTTCTTCTGCACTTCCTGGTTGTGTTTGTATTTGTGTGACAAGTGCATCGTTTACTGTTGTAGTGGTGATTGAGGGTTTAAATGAGTTGCCTTCTTCAATGATCTCCCAAAGTGCATAGTCTTGCACTTGAAAGTATTGTTCTACCCTTAGTCGCCACATATCAAACTCATTCTGCTTGAGTAATGGAAGTTTAGCTGCAACATTTGTTTAAATATGTTCAACATCCATTGTTCTATTAATTTGTAAATATCAGCCTGGCTCTGATACCACTTGTGGGAAGGGATTTCAAACACTTGGGATGTGAATCTTAGTAACGTGTTTGAGAGATATTTATGTATGAATGTGTTTAGCATGCGGAATCTACTACAACACACTTAAAAGAACACAAGGTGGTGAGTTATGTAAACGTGAGTATGGAATGAACAAGGAACACAACTTTAGTTAACACAAAACGATTCAATATTATTGATGAAATAATACGGATGATCTAAATATCACCGGGATTACAAAGTAATCTTGAATCTTAGATTGTAAAAGGATTTGTGAGTTGAGTAACTAAGTTACTTGAGAGATAGTTCGGTTTTGGTTAATAGTTGGAAAGATGCATGCATGAAGTGGTGACTCAGGGAACCTTTTATACGAAAAGGTACCCCAATTACAAGTTGTCAAGTGGTTGAATATAATATGTTACTTTGACTATTCTAGCGCCTACAATTAAATACAACTACCAATGTACAACTCTGTAATATTCTTCTGTACATCACAGAAGACTAAACTACTTCTACATAACGTATAACAATGTACAAAGACTAATAATTCAACTAAATATCTATTACAAAATATCTAATCAACTTGACATATAGCTTGGCAGGCTCTTCATCAACTAGCAGTACCTTCTACCCAGAAGGTACTGTTAGTACATCTTCATACTCTTCAAAATCAACTAGCAGGCTCTTTGACATCTTTGGCAGGCTCTTTGACTTGAACATTTTATTCCCAACAACAACCTTGGCACTAGAAAGAGACAGAGTGTACTGTTGCTTAGATGACCAAGACAATAAATTGTTGCAAAAGAAAACACAATAACCTGAAGTAGAATGACAAGTAATTGGGTAGCCTGCCCAATCAGCATTTGAATCGGCAACCTAAGAAGATGTCGAGGAAGAATGAGTGTGAATACAATTTGACATGGTAGCAGAGATATACTCCCTCCGTCCCAAAATTATAGTCCCTCTTTGACTTTTTCGGTATTTCTTTCTTAACTTTGACTTTAAATATTTTTGTTTGTGTTATATAATACTTGATGAAAATTATACCAATGAAAAATACATTTAAAACTCAATACTTTCATATATTTTGTATCAAGTATTATGTAATATAAACAAAAATATTTTGGTCAAAGTTTAAAATTAAAGACCGAAAAAGTCAAACGGGGACTATAATTTTAAGACGAAGGGAGTATTTAATATTTTATATGTGCGTAAATGTTATGGTATTTCACGCTTATATCTCTGATACCATGTCAAATTGTATATTTCCCATAATTGAATAATGAGTGTGAATACAATATAAATAATAGGGGTGTTCACGGGGCGGTTCGGCTCGGTTCGGTTGAAGATTTTAACTATCCATCGCGGGGTGGGTAGTTCATTTTACTATCCGAAACCGAACCGTACTAGGTGGGTAACCGGACATGTGGGTACCCGAAACGAGCGGTTACCCGCGGTTCGGGTCATGGTTATCCATTCTAAAAAAATAAACAAATCGTATCGGACGAACAATAACATAAATTAGAACGTAATATGTCATTGTAGTAAAATCAAATAACATTGAAAAGGTTAGAGGCATAGTACATCACAATAAAAACATTCAATTTATCACATGTAATAAAATAACTAATACTTTTTATTTGATGTTTATAGGTTGCGATCACTTTAATCATATGTAATCCATGACGTTATTAAATGATCACATATGTAAGTAAAAATGCATTATACGATAAAAGTGTTGCAACAATATAGTTAATACTTGTACATTTTTAAGAATATTTTGTTGAAACCTACATGTATATTATACACGGTTAGGTTCGGGTCGGGTAACCGCGGATAACTGAAAGTAAAACCCGAAACCGAACCGTGATAAGCGGGATTTTTCGGTTTCGGGTTTTCTCGATTCCGGTTTCTTCGGTTATCGACTTTTTGCGGTTTCGGATTGAACGGATCGGCTTGGTTCGTCGATTTCTCGGATTTTTTGTACATCCCTAATAAATAATGCTAAATGATTAAACGTGTTTGGCCCAATACAAACGGTGCTAACACTAAATACTAATCAATTAACACTTGTAACATTTATAAGCGTGAAATATCATTACATTTTAGCACACATAAATTTTTTTTAAAAAAACCTCACTTATAAGTGCGTACAAATATACAATTGTTTACATTTTCAAATGAGGAGATCAATTTGTCAGGCTCAATTTGTTCACATTGCTTATATGCGAATAAATTAAGTGTTGATAAGTGTGATTAAAGTTTATCTTTGTATACACTAATAAGTGTGAACATTTTTAATGCAATTATAACAGTAAAAAATGTCATGATTTTTATTTTTACATTTATATATACTAGACGAGTACCCGTGTATAGCAACGGGATTTTATCGCGGTACATAATTATGATTGTGATATTTTGGTTAGGTGTTTTGTATAACATTTATTCATACAATGTAAAAAAATAAAAATGCAACTATAAATTAGTGTAACAAATAATGATTTTAAGTAAAAGAACAAATTTTAATAACTAATTTCAATATTCAAGAAATGAGATACATTAGTTTTAAGTTTCCTAAATTAATTTCCAGCCATTCATTTAAGTAAAAGAACAAATTAGTTTCTTAAATTAGTTTTACGTTTTAAGTTTTCACTTTTCACTTATTGTTTTTCTTTTATATATAGTATAGATATAGATATAGATAACAAACTTTATATATTTGTAAGTGCGAAATATTCAAATTTTTACATGCCTTTTTAAAGAGGAGTGATGTTGGGAATTGAAGCTTCCAAGAGTTGCTGCTGCTCATATTGTTAAGACTGCTCTAAGGAATTACAACTGCTCAGGTGTTTAAATGAAAAAAACTCTAAGTGTTTTACTACTGCTGGTGAAAAACTTAAGACTGCTGGTGTAGATTACTACTGCTGGTAATGCTGCTGAATTTCAAAGAAATACACCAAGTATGTTAGTGCGGCTGGAACAAAGTTAGTTGTAACATCCCGTAAATTTCTTTGTAGCAGCGGAAGAATAAACAGGGTATTACTTCTTAGATCACAGTCATAAGTATTGAAAACGACTCGAAAGGGACATTTTGAAAAGCGTTATCGTTCATTGAAAACTTAATAATTCAGAGTACAAAACATAGTTTCAAATTGTTTGGATTTCCCAAAAGATATGAAAAAGTTTGTAACGAATGATAACTTTGTTGGATCGATATTCTCTGACCAAACTAACTTGTAGCTTGTCTACGGTTTAACAACCTTGGATAAATCCAAAACTGTTAATGGTGAAACGCTGATATACTTTGTTAAGTATGTGGAATCTACTTCAACAAAGCTAAGAAGAATTAATAAACAACTTTGAATATTATTAAAACCTTGAACCTGCTCTTTACACAGATTCACTAAACAAACTCTAATCACTAATATCGTACTTCTCTAATACTCTAAATTAAGCTTCTAATAATCGTATGACTCTTATCTCTAATGCCAACCTAGGGGTCCTTTTATAGGCACAAGGAAAACCCTAGTCGGTTTACAATACTTGAACGACAAGCAATTCTAAATCTAATCTAATAATAACTCTATGAACATTCTAGAATTACACATTAGTCCTTAAACGTATTTGCATAACAGTCCTTTAACTTTTGCAGTACTTTGACTTTTATCAACGAGCAGCAGTACTTTGACTTGTATCTTTCAGCAGTACTTTGACTTCCAGCAGTACTTTGATTTTATAGCCCAACAATCCTCCCCTAACTTGAATTCCACTTGCTTGATTTCAAGTTCCTTTGTAATCTCTGAATATCAATCATCTTTATCTTCAAGGAAAGGTTGTATTTTTGAAGTCTGTCTCGTTGTTGTTTTGTTATCATCAATGTAATCAGTATCTGCAATCTTTATCAGCAACAATTCTCTTCAGCAACTCAGCAACATATTGGCAATAGGTACATCAGATCTTAAAAGTTTCATACTATTCTCATCACTTCCAGGTGTGTTAACTCCTGTGAGAGGTGAATCATTGAAAACTTAATGGATTTTGATGTCTCTTTACCAAAGCCATTAACTCTGGAGTAGCCAATGTTTAGGTTTAGAAACCATGGTACATTGATAACCATATGATTTTTAGCAAATCATCAGCTATCAACGGATTTGAGTAGTCTTTACCAAATAGCCGTTTGCTTTTGGACTAGCTAGTTCTTTTAGTACAATCACTACCATGGTGAACTAATTACCATACAATGGTTTTCCACAGCCTTTACCACAAAGCCATTATCTTGTGGGCTAGCCAACTCTTCACTAACATAGATATGGTGAGTTGAAAACCATACAATTTTTAGTAAATTGTCAACTAAAAACGGATTTGATAATCACATCAGAGCCGTACCCTCATGATGAGTCAAACTCTTTCTTGTTTATTAAACATGGTGAGTTGATTACCATTTGTTGTGTAGTACAAGTACTAACACCATGTTGTTGCTTTCAAAACCATTTGTTGCTGTTTAATCTTTGTGCTTCAAAATGTTTTTGCACTTTTTCAAAAATCACTTATTTTTTAAGCAAAAGACTTTACTGGTTTTATGCTGCAAGCAGTACTTTGAGAAAGTACTGTTTGACTAGCAGTACTTTAAATAAAGCACTTATTTTTCAAAAGATTTATATTATAAATACCATACCAGTAGTTATGCATCAATCTTCAGCTTCAGTTGTCCACTTGATGAACAATTTTATAACCATCAATGCTACTTCATTTTCTTGTTCCACTTCCATGCCATGCTCTAGCATTCTGATCATCAGATCTCTTGTGAGTGGATATCTTTGTTCTGCTAGCATATGAATCATAGTACCATCCTCTAACTCCAAAACGTGTATTCCAACTGATTCAAAGAATCTCCATCTGTTAATCTCCCAGTTTTCTTGATTTTTCCACAAAGTACTATCCTTTGTTTCCTCTGTTTCCCATATGGTTATGATATCTCCTACCAGAACCAAACCCACTCCTTATGGTGGAATATGTTCAAAATAAGTCTGCACTTGTAGATATAGCTGAAGCAGATCTTCTCTATCTATCAGATGTAGTATATCCCATAACGAATTGAATACTCTAAAACTTCCATCTTGTCTGTGAAAGATCAGATAGTCTCCTTCTTGTGATTCTACAACTGAGAATGTAGAAATCTTGGACTTCTTGTCTGCAACATCTTCTGATTTTGGATGCTCAAAGTCAACAACTCTCAAATAATTTCTTAGCTCATCAGCTGTGTCTACTCTTAATTCAATAGAATCCTTGAGCTTCTTTGATGACTTTTCATCAGTTGTTGTTCTTTTCCTCTTTGAGCTCCTTGTAACAACTCTTTCCTTTCTGCTATCTTCAAGCTTCTTATCTTCAAATGAAATAATGCTTGCAAGATCTTTTTCTATAGCATCCCTAACAGCATCATACAAATCCTTCATCTCTGTATGTGTCAATTTCACCAAACCTGTATATCCTCTACCTTTGAGATAAGCCATCATAGAATTTCTTTCTTGAGCTTTACTTTGTGGCCTTCTAGGTTTGATAACTTTCCTTGACTCTTCAGCATCTAATTCAGCCTGTAATTTCCTTGCAGCTTCCTCATTTTTAGCATCCTGAATAGCTTTTAGTTCTTTCAAGGTAAGCTTCTTCTTCTTAGTTTCTACCATGATCCCTTTACCTTTGTCTTTTGGATCTAACTCCTGGGTAGTTTGAGAAGAAGTATGAGGTTGTTTTTCAACATCAAGAATACTTATACCTCTTGGTCTAAAAATATTCAACATGATGTCAGCAATGGTCTCATCATCACTTTCAGTATGTTTTCGAACTTCTTCTTCCTGTTGAACTAGATTAGAAGGGCCAACATCCTCTTGAACTTGACTTGAAGGACCAACATCTTCCTCAAAATCCAAAGTCCTTGGTGTAATAGTTCCTTGATGAGCAGTACCTTGAAGAGCAGTACTTTCAACATCAGTACCTTCCAAATTCAATTCTTCAGTATCACCACTTTTTACTTCAACAGTAGCATCTTCAATGTTTATCTGCTCTGTTTCATCACTTTTCCTCTCAATAGTATCTTCATGAGGAATATCTTCAAGTGGTGTATCATCATAAAGCCCAGTATCTTGATTGAACTCAGTATCTTCATTGAACTCAGTATCTTCATTCAAATTCTCTAAATTCCTCCCCAATTGGAATGAAGATTGCTTGTAAATCTTTCTCTTCTTTGATTTAGACTTCTGTGAGTGTTGACCAGTCTTCTTCTGTGACTTGACCCACAACCTGTGGTGCTTTACTAATGGCCAAACAAACCTTTTTAATCGTCTGAACTTTCTTGTCAAACCCAATATCTGATCAGCTTGATCATCAGTAACCTTCTTGAGCCTCCTTAATTCCCTTGAAAGTTCATAGTTGGTCAAGACATCCTCAACTACTTCCTCATCTTCCTCAGATGATTGATGTCTATCTGTGGAAGCAGAAGCATTGGGAGTTGGTGATGGAGTCACATCTGGAGGTGAATTTTCCTGAGCAGCACTTTGTGAAGACGAAACAGTATGATGAGAAGCAGTATGTTGAGAAGCACTATCTTCTCTTGAAGCTGGTTGCTCTCTAATTGCTGAGGCAGAGGATTCCTCTTGCTCTTGTTCAGGCTCTTGCTCTGCATCCCTAACTGCTTGTGCAACTTCCAATATATGAGCTGTCAAAGGTGTATTTCTCCCAGAGAACTTGATGCCCTTCTTAGCAATGAATGTAAACACCTTTGGTGGAAGTGTGACTGTAGGTAGAAAACTTTGTGGTTTAGAAATACCCTTAAGTTGTTTGTTTAGGAATACCTGAATAAACCTTGGGTACATCAAGAATGGTGAACCATTAGTGATGTGTGAAAGCATTCCATCAAAAAATCATCCTTGAAAAGTTGAATGGATGATTTGTAGCTAAACCCACCAATGCAGAAGCAATGTTCTGACCAAACTGCTCCCATGAAGTACTCTTAGGACTCAAGCAGTGAAGTAGAACATGTATAAGATATTTCCAATGAGGACTAAACAATGGCTTCTGAAAAGTAAGAATGGTGAGATCACCTTCATACCTAATATCCCTGAGTGTATCCCAAATCTCTTGTCTTTCAAAACGAATAGCACTCCCTGCATCATTAAACTGCAAATCTTCCCTAATTGAAGATTCAGTAACCCTAATTGCTCGACCAGCAACCTTAGCACGAATAAAAGGAAAACCATCGTGTTCATCAGACTTCGCAGTAGACCAAAATTGTTGAATCCATGGTCCAATTACATCAGGGTTTACCAAAATAGCATAGTTGATTGATGACCCAGTCAAGATATCAATGATCGCATGAAAATCAACATTCTTTTCCGTTTTATCCAAGTTCGCGACCATGTTATGCTTAGAACATAAATCACGAGCAGCCATTGATTGTGAAAAGGGAAAGAATGTGTCAAGCAAAGGTAAATTGCTATTAGAAGTGTAGATACTGAATGAATAAATGGATGGATAAGAATAAAGTGAAGAGTGAAAATCGGTATAATGGGATAGGGTAAATATGGGTAAGATTTAAAAAATCAAAGCCTAAGTAATAGTGTTACCATTGTATTTGGCTTTTACCTCCTCCCAAATGAATTAATTAACTGTAACCCCACATTTTTGACCGTTGGAACAGTACTTCCACGTAAGCAGTACGTCTACCTAACCAGTACTCTTCAAAGCAGTACGTTGAAGTAGTACTTTGCAGAACCAGTACGTTGTATAGAAAACCAGTACTTTCCATCTTCTTATCCACAACCTTCTAACTAATAACTATGTTGCCTCCCCTTAAATACAACATAGGTACTAAAACTAAAAATCCAATACTTTCATTAAGAACTGAAAGAAAGTATACTAACTAATACTAAAGCCTCCCCTCAAATGTAGCCTAGAAGTTAATCATCCCAATGCTCACAACTAAGTGGTTGAACCTTGAAACATCAAATCCCTTTGTGAGTAGATCAGCTACATTGTCATCTGTGTGAACCTTGACCACATTTATAAGCCTGTGCTCATAACAATCTCGAATGAAGTGATGCCTAATCTGAATATGCTTGGTCTTGGAGTGATAAACTGGATTCTTCACAATACAGATGGTACTCTCATTATCAATGTTGATAGGAGTGTTTTTGAAGTTGAATCCATAATCCAAGAGTTGATTCTGCATCCACAAAACTTGTCCACAACAGCTTGCAGCAGCAACATATTCTGCTTCAGTAGAGGAGGTTGCAGCAATGGTTTGCTTCTTACATTGCCAGGAGACTAATCTTCTTCCAAGATATTGACATCCTCCTGTGGTTGATCTTCTATCATAGTTATCTCCTGCATAATCACTATCTGAAAAAGCTTCCAAGTGAAAAGGTGACTCCTTAGGATACCATAATCCTAACTTTGGTTGATGCTTGAGATATCGAAAAATCCTCTTGACTGCATAAGACAACCAATCATAGATCTGTAAAGCTTGACATCCACAGCTTGTCCATCTTCATCCTTGCCTAAGGGTTTATTGTTATCAATGGGTGTGGTGGCAGGCCTGAGATTTGGAAGGTCAAATCTTTTAAGTATGTCTGCAACATACTTTTCTTGATTAATGAAGATTCCATCTCTTGTTTGTCTAACTTGAAGCCCCAAAAAGAAAGTTAATTCTCCCATAGAACTCATTTGAAACTCCCGCTGCATAAGTTCTTCAAATTCTTTCACCATAGACTTCTTTGTGGCTCCAAAGATAATATCATCCACATAGACTTGGACTAACATAATGTCCTTCTTATCCCTTTTGATAAACAAAGTCTTATCAATTGCTCCTCTCCTGTAACCATGTTGTAATAGAAAGGTAGAAAGTCTCTCATACCAAGCTCTGGGAGCTTGATGAAGGCCATACAGTGCCTTTATCACCTTGTAGACTTTGTTTGGATGTGCAGGATCTTCAAAACCAGGAGGTTGTTTAACATAAACTTCCTCAGAAATTGTGCCATAAAGGAAGGCACTTTTCACATCCATTTGGTAGACAGGAAATCCCATGTATGATGCAAAGGCAAGAAATAACCTTATTGCCTCTATTCTTGCAACAGGAGCAAAAACTTCATCATAGTCCACTCCTTCTTCTTGGCGATATCCTTGTGCAACCAATCTAGCTTTATTTTTGATAACATTCCCTCTTTCATCTCTTTTGATTCTGAAAACCCATCTTGTACCAATGACTCTCTTGCCATCTGGTAGATCACATAATACCCAGACTTCTTGAAGTTTGAATTGTAGAATCTCTTCCTGCATAGCTTCAACCCAACTTTCATCATTTAAAGCTTGAGCTACCTTCTTGGGTTCATCTTGAGATAGAAAACAAGCAAACAGGCATGTTTGTTGATCCTTGTGATTCATCCTGTTTTGTTTGTAAACAAAGCTAAGTAAAGCAGTATGTTGCTTAGAGAGACCTTTAACTTTGTTTCTTGTAACCACTCCTGAAGAGGGTGATCCAATAATATTGCTTTGAGGATGAGCTTTATGTACTCTCAATGTAGGAGTTGGTGGAACTGGAAGATCAGATTCCAAATTAGTAACATCAGGTTCTTCATTGGTTGAGAAAATACCTTCTTGATTAAGCTCATCATCAATTTCTTCTAACCCAGGAATGTTAGCATTATCCAAATCTTCATCATCAACATTGGAATCATCATCATTGCTCTAATTTGATGGTTCTAACACACCAGAAGTACTGTCAAAAGGATCATCAGTACTTTGATCAAAAGTACTGTGAGCAGTATCTTTGAATTTACCCTGTGTCTTTGCAGCATCATAAGCCCTCCTTTGTTCATCTTCATAGGACTTTGCTATAGTTTCTTGAAAAAGCATCCTATTAAGTTCTTCTTGTATGGCTTGATCTTCATCAGATACTGTGATGGTTGGTTGAGCAGTACTTTGTTCCTTATCAGTAACTTCAGGTTCTTTATCAGGAACATCTTCTGGTCTAACATTGACTCCATGAACAATGTATTGTGAATCATCTTCTTTGTGATTAGCCTGATTTTCTTCTCTAACAGGCACATAATTCATAGATGGAGTGAACTTGAGATCAAGATCAAACATCCAATCAGGACCTTTTCCTCTCTGAGTTTCTTTATCTTCCAAAAATTCAACATGAAGACAATCTTGAACCTTTTTGGTATTCCTGTTATAAACTCTAAAACCTTTGCTATTTGTACAGTAACCCAATAGATAACCTTCATCTGACTTACCATCAAATTTTCCCAGAGAATCAATGGTATTTAGAATAGTCAGAGGACAGCCAAAAGGTTTTAGAAAACGAATGTTTGGTTTCTTTCCCATTAGTAACTCATAAGGTGTCTTCATCTGAGGTTTAGTCACTGATACTCTATTTAAGACATAGCAAGCAGTACTTATAGCTTCAGCCCAAAAGAGAATAGGTAATTGGGAATCTGCAAGCATTGTTCTAGCTGCTTCTATCAATGTCCTGTTCTTTCTTTCTGCAACACCATTCTGCTGTGGTGTTCTAGCAATGCTAAACTCTCTCTTGATCCCTTTCTTGGCACAGAATTCATCCATATGCTTGTTCTTGAATTCTGTCCCATTATCACATCTAATACCTCTTACTTTGAGTCTCAACTGATTTTCAAGGGCTACTATCAGGTCATGGATAGCATCAAAGGTTTCATCTTTGAATCCCAAGAAAAAGACCCAACTAAATCTGCTACAATCATCTGTCACAACCAAGCAGTACTTCTTCTTGTTTAAACTTTCTACTGAAACTGGTCCAAACAGATCCATGTGTAGCAACTCCAAAGGTTCTCTAATAACTCTTTCCTCAAGCTTCTTACATGAAGCTTTATGTTGTTTACCCTTCTTGCAAGCCAAACATGAATGATCAGTCTTGAATGTTTTGGAAGGTAAACCTCTAACTAAATTGCCTTTCACCAGCTTGTTGATGTTCTTGAAATTAACATGACCTAGTCTTCTGTGCCATAGATGTGCTTCTTCCAATGATGCCTTGGCTACTAAACATGTTGCTCTCCCAGCAGAATTGAGACTCTTTAAGTCTAAACTGTACACATCATTGGTTCTTGGTACTTTCAATGTTACCAAGTGATCATCAACAAACTTGAACTCAGGAGAGAGAATAAGACATTATGTATCAGTGAACAGAATAGGGTACTTCTTGTCACAAATCTGAGAAACTGACAAAAGATTGAACTTGAGTTCCTTCACATATCTAACATTCTCAAAATCAATACATCCAGCCTTGATGGTTCCTTTGCCAGTGATTCTCCCTCCATCAGGATCATTACCAAATGCAACTCTTCCTCCATAATATGCCTTAAAATCTGACAGGATCTCCTTGTCCCCTGTCATACTGCCAGAGCAACCACTATCAACAATAATATGATCTTTAAGCTCTTCCTCTGGGTTGCCCTGCACAGGAAAAGAAAAGGGTTAGTTGCTTTTAGGAACCCAAGCCATTACTGACTTGTGTTCCCCTTGTGGAGTGACATACTTGAATTCCTTCAGTATGTAATCTCCACTGGTTTTGAAGGCATGGTCAATGATTATTTGCTTTGGTCCCATGTCCTGTGTTGTATTATCAACAACACTCCCTGTTTCACCCTTATCTGATGAAAGTACTGCTCGTTTCCCATCAGTACTTTCTTTCTTAACCCAATTTAGTTTGACTTTAGGTTTCTCTGATCTAGGTACTCTGCTTGAGGTGTAAGACCTTTTAGATTTATATGAATGGAATCTCTTAGGTCTTCTATGTGAAAAAGTGTTAGCAGTACCATGATTGGGTGAAAACTTATCAGTCCTTTGAGAAGGTACTTCTTGAGATGTACCAGGTTGTGAAGGTACTGGTGGTTTGGAGAAAGGTCTTTTCTGGTGAGGGTACCTATAGTCTTTAGAGAAATTACTATGGTTAACCCTATTTGAGTGATTCCAAACTGGTTTAGTCTCCCTTGGTTTATGGTTGGCAGATCTATTCTTTGGGAACTGACTTAAATATTCTGAGTGAAAGTCACAGTGCTTAATCAAATGATCAGGACTATAGCATACATAACATAATTTTCTCTCCATATTCCCAAATCCTCTTCTATGATTAAAAGGTTTCCTATAGTTAGCAGTATTTTGAAAAGTTTCTCTTGGAGGTACTGCTGAATATCTATCAGTACTTTGAAAAGATTTTGGAGGTACTGCTTGTTTTTGAAAGACTGTAGGAAACTTTTGATCATTACCCCTTTGAAAATCATCCTTGGGTTTCTCAGAACTAGATTGACCAGTAAGCTTCTTCCTAAACTCTAGGTTGTCTACACCATAACGAGAAACATCTGTCCTAAGTGGTTGAAACCTACCAGTGGGTGGAGGAACTGAGTGGTACTCCTTATCTTTCTTAAACTCAGGAGGTGATTCACTAATTGGTTCCTCATTCCTAGATGTGTTTTCTTCTGAGCTAGTAAGTTCATCTTCACTAGGTGAGATTTCTTCCTTATCACTAGGTGGGGTCTCTTCCTTATCACTAGGTGGGGTCTCATCTGAACTACTATCCTCACCATAACCTAGTCCAGCTCTACTGTTTATTCTTCTTTGTTTTTCAACAAATTGAACATGTGATAGACCAGCCTGTTTAATACTACCAAGTTTTTCTAACAAAGCATCTCTTTCCTTAGTAATCTTTTCTAATTCAGACACCTTACATCCTAACTTCCATTCACTTAATTTTAATTGATAGTCTTGTTGCTCATATTTTTCTGCCCAAGCCATTTCATTATTTTCATGTGTTAATATTTTGGCTTCCATTGACTCTAAAGTTAATTGATAACCAGCTACCTCAGACCTAGCTGTTCTACAATTATCTCTTTCAGTCACATATTCTTTAAGCAACTTTTGATACATATCATTACACTTATAGCATACCTCAGAGACATTGGATGAACTTGGTGATGTAGCTACCATAGCAATCTGAACAGGTTCATCTTCATCCTCCATGCTCCAATCAAAGCTTC
Organism: Artemisia tridentata subsp. tridentata; assembly: GCA_021014915.2. Lineage (NCBI taxonomy): Eukaryota > Viridiplantae > Streptophyta > Magnoliopsida > Asterales > Asteraceae > Artemisia > Artemisia tridentata. The sequence goes on from CP139503.1 coordinate 239,414,910, forward strand.
CAAGACCATCTCTTGATTCCAAAGCAGCATATCCTGGTTCATCATCAAAAGCTGTGCTCCAATCAAACTCTTCCATTGCAACCATAGAATAGGTTACAGGTTCATCATCAAATTCAATACTCCAGTCAATCTCTGCTAGATTTTCTTGAGCCACCAAAGCTTTTGGTTTTGTTTCAGTAACAGGAACCTCTTTTCTTTCAACCTTGGGTTGTTCAATCATTCTGTTTGCTTGATATTTTGCAAACTTGCATTCCCTTGCAAAGTGCCCAAGCTTTTGACAATTGAAGCATTCAATCTTGGATTTGTCAAAAGTTATACCCTGTTTAGCTTTGAAATCAATTCCCCTTCCTGTCTTGTTCATGAACTTCTTGATCCTTGCAGTGATCATGGCAACTTGCCATCTTATGTCAATCTCCTCTAAAGCATCTTCTTCAATCTGCAACAAGTCTTCTTGATATGTAACAGGTAGAGTGGCTTGTTGAGCAAAAAAGGAACAAACAACATCATCAGAGTTGGCGTTGTTGGTTGGTGATGGGGCGTTGGTGGTAGTGGTTGTGCAAACATGTTGTGTATCACCAACAGTACTTTGAGAAGGATAAGCAGCACTTTTAGTAGAAGTACTGCTTCTGTTTTCAGAAGACCCAAAAGCTATGTTGTGAGTTTTCTGAGAACTTTGACCATTCATCTCTTGCTCGTACACCTTCAAATTGTTGTAGAGATCATCAAAGTCCATAGATTCCAATCCAGGTTGTCCTCTAATCATAGTAGCAACCACATGCCAAACAGATGGCAAACTCCTTAAGAACTTCAAGTTTGCATCTTCAACAGATACCTCTGCTCCATACAGTTCTAGCATACTAAGTAGATTTTAGAATCTGTCATAGGCAGCATCAATACCTTCTCTTTCACCAACAGTAAAAGTTTCAAATTGCTGCTTCAATAAGTTTCTATGCATCTTCTTGGAAGCATCATTACCTCCAAATCTTGTCTTGATCGCAGCCCATAATTGCTTTGCATCCTTAGCATCATGAAACTTTAGCAGGTGACCATCAGGAATAGCAGATAACAGTATGTTGAGAGCCTTATCTTGATTTCTCTTTGTAGCTGCTGGCAAGGTTGGTTGAGGTGGTTTAGGTTGTCCTTCAACTGCTACAGGTTCTTCAAGAACAACATTACCATTGACAATCACATCCCATAGAGCATGGTCTGTAATAGCAAGGTACTGCCTCATCTTCATGCTCCAGAGATCATATTCTCCCTTCTTGATGATAGGAATTCTAAGTGAGGTGATGGATGGGATTGGTGCAACTTCAGTCGTCATCGTTTAGGGTTTGTTGTTAAATCGGTTTTAAGGGTTTCTTCTTAATCAGAGTCTCCACACAAGCTCTGATACCACTTGTTGGATCGATATTCTCTGACCAAACTAACTTGTAGCTTGTCTACGGTTTAACAACCTTGGATAAATCCAAAACTGTTAATGGTGAAACGCTGATATACTTTGTTAAGTATGCGGAATCTACTTCAACAAAGCTAAGAAGAATTAATAAACAACTTTGAATATTATTAAAACCTTGAACCTGCTCTTTACACAGATTCACTAAACAAACTCTAATCACTAATATCGTACTTCTCTAATACTCTAAATTAAGCTTCTAATAATCGTATGACTCGTATCTCTAATGCCAACCTAGGGGTCCTTTTATAGGCACAAGGAAAACCCTAGTCTGTTTACAATACTTGAACGACAAGCAATTCTAAATCTAATCTAATAATAACTCTATGAACATTCTAGAATTACACATTAGTCCTTAAACGTATTTGCATAACAGTCCTTTAACTTTTGTAGTACTTTGACTTTTATCAACGAGCAGCAGTACTTTGACTTGTATCTTTCAGCAGTACTTTGACTTCCAGCAGTACTTTGATTTTATAGCCCAACAAACTTCATTTAACACCACCAAGGGGGTCCATTGCCAACTCCGTGCCTTATGCTCTCTAATTACCTGAGATAAAACATGCTTAAAAGGTCAACACAAAGGTTGAGTGAATCCATAGTGTTTAAATTATAATAGATTGAACACAAGTTGATTAGTAGTACAACGGTGATATCGTTGTGTAAAATATATATATTGCCCTAAGTCTCATGACACGCAAACGTTGACATCGTGTGATATCATAAAATGATATAACTCACATCATAATAATGATGTAAGTGATGGGGCCCTCGTAGTAGGAGTTTGCCATTCTCCTATTTTTTCTCAAATAAAGTGCATTTGGGTCGCTATTCCAGCTAACACAAATGGGGTCGTCATCCCCAAATAGATCTATTCACAGTATTCGCGTTCACTCGCAGTGATTAATGGCTCATGATATGAGGGGCTTTTGGAAATATCCATAACTTAGGCAATATCAATCAGAATAGCATACAGAAAATACTTGTGTTCATGTTTAGAGCATGTATCTCCCCACGGGGTTTGAAAACGTATAAAAAGTGGGACTATGAACTTACCTTGGTGATACAGTAGTTAAGTAGAAATCAAGTGATGTAAGTGAGTGGCTTCTGGTTCGCGACCTAGATTAATATGGCAAGTGTTTAGATTCGTTGGTTTAGGACTCGGTGTGAGTAGTGTTGAAGAGAAGAGTTAGGTTTCTAGAAAGGGTACAAAGGTCAAGAACCCACAAGATTAAAAGAATACAAAAGGTGGGTACTGCTCAAAGGGTTGATTCTTCTGAAGATGCTAGTTTGGGGGAGGATGCCTCCAAACAGGGGATGAGTGCTAGCAAGGGTTCAGGGGATGAGACTCAGATGGATGAGCAGGTTGAGAATGATGAGTTTGTTGTTGCTGATGCTGCTGATCTTACAACTGCTGATGATGAGGTTAATACTGCTAGTGAGCAAGTTAATGCTGTTAGTGAAAAAGTTTCAGCTACTGGGTCAGAACTTAATGCTGCTGCTTCAGAAGTTAATGTTGCTGCTTCAGAAGTTAATGCTGCTGTTGCTGAAACAACTGAACTTATTGATGAAACCATCTTAGCTAAGGTTCTTACTGATCTCAAGAAGATTCCTCCACAAATCAAAGAAAGTTCAAGACCTAAAGCTAAAGGTGTGACTATCAAAGAACCATCTGCAACAACAACACAAACAAAACAATCACAACCACTACCACAGGGCAAAGGTAAGGCTATTATGATATAAGAGCCTGTGGTGAAACATTTATCAAGGAAGAAGCAAGAGATACAAAATGCAGAGTTTGCTAGAAAGCTTCAGAAAGAAGAGGAAGAAGAAGAAAGACTAAGACTCCAAAAAGTTTAAGAAGAAGAACAAGCTACTCTTGCAGAGATCAACTCATGGGATGACATCCAAGCTAAATGTAAAGCTAATCACATGGTAGCTCAAAGGATGTGGCAAGAAGAGCAAGAGGAGCTATCTTTAGGGGAGAAATCTAAATTGTTTATGAAGTTTTTAGAAGAACAGAAGAAGTTCTTTGCCAAGAGAAGATCCGAAGCAAAGAGGAATAAACCACCTACTACGGCACAACATAAACAAATCATGATAACCTATCTGAAAAATATGGATCGATGGAAACAAGCTCAATTTAAATGGATGAGCTATAACAGCATTAAAAAGGAGTTTGATATTGTTTTCAGAAGGGTTCACACTTTTATTGCCATGAATGAAGATGAAGTGGTAGGGGTTCTAACATAGCAAACACAAAAGAAAATAGAGCAACTCCAAGAAAGTGATGCAAAAGAAACAGCTAATCTACAAAAATTGATAGAAATTGTTGCAGAACATGATGATGAATTTGTTGATGCTGTTCCTTTGAAGACTAAAGTCCCTATCATTGATTGGAAAACTGGTTATCGTGGACAAACTGCTTGGTGGGAGATAATCAGAGTTGGTGGACAGTCTCAAAGGTTTGTAACTTTTGCACAAAATGCTCAGAAATTTTGACAGGGAAGATTTGGAGACCTTATGGGCATTAGTCAAAGACAAGTATGGAGATTCTAGACCAGAAAACATTTTGGATAGAGTTCTTTGGGGAGACTTGAAGGTTATGTTTGAAACTTATTATGAAGATAGAGTTTGGCATGATCAATACTCCAATAAAGTTCTACTTTGGAAGCTTTTTCAGTCATGTGGAGTTCATACTGTGATGATGAGAGGACTTCAACTCTACATGTTAGTGGAAAAAGACTATCCTTTAGCTAAGCGTACACTTGACATGATGCTCAATGGTTCTATCAAACTTCAAGTTGATTATTGTAGTGAAATGGTATATCAGCTTCTCAAGAAAATGGAGAAACAACTTTATGGGGTTGATTACAAGAAAATGAGAGAATAGTGTTTGGAAGCATCCTCCTGGTGAAAGATTATACTTTGAAAGAAATTTGATGATTTTAGATGAAAATATCAAGTTTAGGGAAGGATTGTTGGGAATTGAAGCTTCCAAGAGTTGCTGCTGCTCATATTGTTAAGACTGCTCTAAGGAATTACAATTGCTCCGGTGTTTAAATGGAAAATACTCTAAGTGTTTTACTACTGCTGGTGAAAAACTTAAGACTGCTGGTGTAGATTACTACTGCTGGTAATGCTGCTGAATTTCAAAGAAATACACCAAGTATGTTAGTGTGGCTGGAACAAAGTTAGTGCTGCTAGTACTAACTTACTACTGCTGAAGAGTTAAAGCTGCCAGAGTTATTATTACTACTGCTAGAGTATTTAGTTAATACTGCTTAAGAGATATACTTGTATAGTCGGTTAGATAATTATAGAAAAGATTCATTAAAGATTTATCTTGTATAGAAAGTTATTGTAAGCCGACTAGGACTCCTTAGCCTATAAAAGAGGTCCTAGGGCATAGAGTTATACACACGTTTTTCATAGAACTTAAAGGTTGTAAACCCTAATACTGTTGAGTATTCGTATTATATCAATAATATTGAAGTGTTTTGTTTGATACAATTGAGTTCTGTGTTTACTTTTATATTGCTAAAAAGTTCTTCTTAAGATCAAATACAAGATTTCGAATTGTGTTTGATAAACTTCAAGACAGTTTCTATACTTAGTTGTTTTAGATTTATCTAAGATAACTAAACCTTACAAGCTAAGGAATTCGATCAAGTGTATTACTGGAACCAACAAGTGATTTGCACATTTAATTTATTTATTGGCACACTTCACAGTACAAGCAAATAAAACAAGGTGTGTGTTTATAAAACTACTTAAAGTATAAAAAAGAGTGTCTTAATAACAAATAAAAGTATGCAACATCGACCAAATGGTGTGCACAAGTGATAATTTGTCGTAGTGAGGTTATTATCGAAGATGAGAAAGATGTAGTAGAAAATTTTGAGAAGAGCATATAAGGAGGCATCAGTAGTTTTTTTCTAAATCGAATAAAATAATACTCCTTTCATTCTAAATTTATTGTCAATAGACAAAAAAAACACACAGTTTAAGGAAACATCATTATTGCAGCTTTCTTTTTTTTACTTTTTAAATAAAAGATAGTTTTACTCTTAACTAATTAATTAAAAACTTCTTTAAAACTTGTAATAATAACATCAAATGAGGTTAATATAGTAAACTTGATCTATATTCCCTATCTATTTTTGGAAATGGACAATCAATTTGGAACAACCCAAAAAGAATATGGACAATAAATATGGGACGGAGGGAGTATTTGAATAAAACCTCTGACAATAAGCTATAGAAATAAAAAGATTACAATAAGTGATTACATTTTATTTTTGGGATCATAGATTCATACTAGGCGATTGGGGTTTAGAAGCCTATTCTTACTAAAGATCTTAGAGTGTAGTGGTGACAAATATTGATATGGCTATTCAACGTCATTTATCTTTTCATTTTTTCACCTACATCAGATGTAATAATATCACTAACTTTATTACACCAATATACCATGTTCAAACATAAAATACCTCACAATACACTTAAAGACAAAGAAAAAAAAGTCGGGTCGTTCAGATGACCGATTTGAGCTCAAAACATGTCCACGTACGATGCGTCATTGCAGGGTTGTGTTTTAAGGGAGACGCGTCGTTGAGAAGGCGTGTCTTATGCTCCCTTATTACACCCAGCCTAAATGTGAAAAAAACTTTTAGAAAAGTGGTGATATATAGGCTTAACAATGAGACCTAACAATATACATATTCTATTAATCTTTTGACAAATGTGATACAATTCTTCTCTTTCATTATTTTTCACCGATTAATTCTTTAAATGCATTAATCACATCTTTAAGTCTAATTTTAGGTGTAGTTTTTAGGCATCTAAATCATTTTTCAAACTTTTATTTCACTGGAAAACGTACTTTGTTTTAGCAACTTCATATCAAAACAATCCCGTTTCCAAAATTTCAATTTATCCACAACTTATTTTGGGCAACAAAATCAAGACAAGCTATTGTTAAGCTTGTAATTATTATATTTAAAGAAACTGAAAAACATTTCTGTCTATCAATTGTTTTTTAGGTATGATTCATGAAAATACCGTAAATTTTATGAAAGGGGCAGACTATCCTGACACTCCTATAGGAGGTGTATGCAATCATTGCATTCATCAGATTATTGTACTGTCTACTTCGCGAGTTTATACGATTGACCATAAGGGGTGTTTGTATAGTATACCCTTATGAAATATATGTTCCATCTTTTTTACCACTGCTAGTTATTTGCTATGATGACGGTCTGGTCTATCTTTTCTGAAATGCATGTGCATAGAGCCCATGATCCAACGATGATGTGGATAATTAAAGATTGATTTGATTTCCATTGTTCAATCATAACTTTTTTCCTTTAAATAGACAATGACTATCTTACTGGATTCAAATACTATGCATTATTGGATTGTACTGTAGGATTTATTTTTATGTTGACTAATTTGAAACGAATATCCCTGATTTTTTATTTTTTATTATTATTATTAGGATTATTATTATTATTATTTTCTTTCACATGATAGTCTCTTGTTAATTCGGAAAGTATGCCATTAGATAATTTTGAATTAGAGACTATAGTTAATCTAAACCTTTTGTGTGTTAGGTTCCCTAATTAAAGATAGTGCAAGTAATAAACGCGGTGGAGGGATGAAATGTACAGTTACTTAGAAACCACATGACTACAACATTTCAAGTGTATAATTATAAGAAATTGTAATAAATTATAGGATATAATGAAAAGAAGTGACACTATGAATGATCATAATTCATACCCACTCTTGATTCTACATAGGAGTAGAAAATCATGTCCTAGTTGGATTGACTGGATTGATAATCCAAAACATGCTTGTACAAATATCATGTAATATGTTTTTCAAGCTTTTTTGCTAGCGTTTTAATGACATGTGTCATTCAAGAAAAAAAAAATATATCGTACCAATGAAGAATTGAGGGCCTATAATAAAAGAGGAAAAAAGGAAGTCTAAAGAAAAAATGAGCGAAAATCAGTAGATGTAAGCTGTAGCAGTGAGCAGTGGCTGTATAAGCAGTAGTTGTATTAGTCTATAGAAACGTTTGGTAATGTACTTGTAGTTATAATTATAACGTGTAAAATAACTCTTAAATGCTCAACGCTCCTAAATATTACAATGTTTGTCAAACGAGCATTAAATATGATAACGCTCAACGCTCCTAAATGATTCTAAAAGCTCTGCGCCAAACACACCCTGAATGATGTTCCTTAAAACTTAAAAGCTTAAAATTTAGCAATGTTAGTGGACTATTATACATTTGATTAAAAATGGTAACATCGTCTACAAATTAATTGATATTAAATATTGTTTAATCCTTAAACTTTTATCATTTTTGTTTTTAACCCATGAACTTTTTTCTCGCAATAACTATAAATTGAACCAGTAAGTTTTGTATCAAGGGTCAAATCGAAATCACTATTTCACAAGTATAGTTATTTGCTGTTATACACTGTCGCTTTTCGCAGATATTTGTCTAGTTGGTATTAATGCATAAACTATTTGACGCCTTAATTGGTATTTCAGCTGGGTAATTGGATGTTTTGAATGAGCTATTTTTATTATGGGGACATACCAGTGTAATTTGAAATGGAAAGGTTTTAGGTATTAAATAATAAAATGTATTTAATCATCTTAGTTTATATATTTGACTAGTGTTCATCAAATGCATATAAAAGGTAAGTAAGTGTTCAGTAAATAGGGGAGAGATCAAATAAAAATAAATATTGCCGTAAAAAATGTAAAACAGATATAAAAATTTACGATGTTCTTGTGAATTTTTAAAAGGAAAATGATACAACAAGATGATTACAAGTAGCAAAATCAAAAGTAAAGATTTAGAGAGAGAAAGTGCATGAGTCATGAGTTATATTCTTGATGGATTAGGCATGAATTTAGGCATGTCTATTAGGGCATCTACTATGGTGAGTTCATGAAAATGTTTATGTTTATTTCAACCATAGTGGACACTCATTTCATGTCTATGGGGCATGAAGATGTCCTAATTATTGAACCTCTTTATAAATTCAATATATTTAATGCATTTATTATATAAGACATTTTATGAAGTTGTAAATGTTTATACTATAATGAATGTTTATAATATCAAAAGGTCTAAAAATTAATGATGTATTATTGTATAAACTTTTATAAAAGATTTATCATAGTGGAATGGTGTTAAGTCTCCTATATCATTACTCCTTTTAAAATTCTCACACAAGACAGCTAGGACATGATTTTTACTTCTATGTAGAATCCAAGAGTGAGTATGAATTATGATCATTTATTATTGTCATTTCTTTTCATTATATCCTATAATTTATTACACTTTCTTATAATTATACACTTGAGATGTAGTCATGTGGCTTCTAAGTAATTATACATTTCATCCCTCCACCGCGTTTATTACTTGCACTAATAATATGAAAAAAAGTTCACTACACATGATAACAAAAAGTGACAAATATGATATATTTTTAATTAATTAACCTTTAATTAAATTATCAATTATCTTTTAAGCTCCTTTAATCTATCTTAAAAGTAGGCAAGTAGATAGTGAATTTAAAACACTCATGAATTAAAAAACCATAGTTTTTTAAACTTTGTTAAAAATAAATCCTTGCAAAATGATTTGTACTATAAACCAACTATATTAACTCTTATACCTTGACTACCCTTCATTCCTGTCAAAAGCAAAAGGGAAATATAGAAAAAGGGGTTGTGTAATTCATTGGTGATATATATCCCAAACATATATAGCAGTGTTATGCAAATCTACCATTTGCTATACATGCGTGATCCTAACAATGCATATATACACGCTTAAACGGGTAAATAGATAAGGTTTTTTCTATTCATATTATGCGAGAAGAGCAAACATTTTTAACTCAGATGTATGTGATTTCACCGGTTTAATCTTGAAACCATTTCCGATCTTTCCCTAACCACACCCAAATATACACATCTAGCAAGGTTTAAACCCTTGACCACTTGTGAAAAATCAATACCTTATTACTAGGCCATTTGATGGTGGTTTAACATTGCATGTGTATAAGTACATGAAACAAACATTGCCACAGAAATATGTACGATATATTTTTTTACCCAAAAAAGGCTTATTAACTTCTTACACTATGATAACATATAGTCAAATGTAAATATTTGATCATATGAGAGACTATATATCAGTGTCGACAACTTTCTCTTGGAATACCAAAGTCTAATTCGTACACATTTTTTTATATTGAAACAGCTCCACCCACCGAAAAGAGATAGAAAAACACTTCCAAAATTTAACACCATAAAAACCTATGACCACCATTCCCATTAAAAGACCTACTATTTTTTGTTCATCTCTTTCATTGTATGTGTAATGTGTATTTGTTTTCACTCGTATGTGTGTACTATTGTGTGTGAGAAAAGAGACTGTAGTTATTAACACGCTCCTCGATCAGCTGGACACATTTTATGGATATTGAAATGGATGTGGAGGAAAGCAATACAAGCAGCAGCAACAGTAGAAGCAACAAGAACCGCGGTTGTAGTGGTGGTGACGATGAACATTCACAAGAAACGTGCAACAGAACATTTGGACAAAAATGTAGCCACGTAGCGAAGAAACAAAGGGCTAAATTCTATATAGTACGACGTTGCATAGCAATGCTTGTATGTTGGCGTGACAAGGAAAAATAACATCATTATAATTCCAGGCTAAGATATATGCAATTTTCTGTATCTTTAATATTAGTTTTTCTTCCTTTTTTTTTGTTATCATTTTATTCGAAATTTTTTACTCCACTATGTTCATTATTCACAGATTCAAAAAGTGAACTCACTGTTTTCTGCTAAATTTCAGAGATCTGTTTAATGTATGTTCTTTGTGGTTTTTATTTTGCAATGGAAAGGGTTCATCTTTGCTCTATATAGAACAAAAAGCAAAATTAATCACTTGTATCGTTGAAGACTTGAACTTTGACCTAAAATATGTAAAAGTAGATTAATTAGTTAGGGGGTTGGCATCACCCACGGGATGGCGAGTGAGTGATGGGATCTTGCACGATAACACCCGCCGCCGGTCATGGGGTATGGAGTGAGTGATGGTTTTTGGGTGATCGTTTCATGCACGGGAAAGGGGAATATTTGGAACGTTGGAAGCAATATTTGACCGTTACCCATTTAAAAAAAATAAAATAAAATTGAAGTGAGTGATGGGATGTAGTGTGGTATGGTGATGCCAACAAAATTGAAGTGAGTGATAGAAAAAAATAAGTGAATGATGTGGCATAAGGGGATTGGTTGGGAGTGAGTGATGGGATTTTAGGTGAGTGATGGCAACCCACTTGGTACCATTTATAGGGTTCCTTTTTGGAGCATTTTAATGTTATCTTTGGAAATTCAAGGAATACATTTTAAGGTTTTCAGTCATCTCTTTGTAGGCAATTAATGATAGAAAAATAACTTGGAAAAGGGAGTAAATTAAATACTGTCTTTAAATTTATCATTATAACTTTTAGAGTATCTTTTTTAGGGTTTTGTCAAGAATCTCTTGGAATTTGTATGTGCCATTTGTCTTGCATTTTGTTATTAGAGGACACGGAGTGGTAGCTGGTTGGAGCAACCCGCTGGGGAACACCGCCGCCGACCCAGCGGGTTAGAAAATGCTGGCTGTGCAACTAGCGGCTGGTTGGTTGAAAAAGACATGATGCTGCTAACTTTTTTATACATAGTAGCATAAAATAATTAATTAAATGAAAAAAATTTGGGAGGGTTGAAAAAGTGATGAATGCCTAATAATTAAGTTGGAAGGGTTGGTTGAGAGGGTTGGAAGGGTAAAATGAGTTGGATAGATGTTATTGGTGGAATTTGGGAGGGTTGAAGATTTGAGCTTCATGACTCCTTGTGCCCTTACAGTATTATAATTAACTCTTGATTTGGCTTTTTGGACAAAAGAAACGCTAATTAGTTTGGTGACGATTATCTAATTTTCCCAATTATAATTTTTTTTAATACAGTTTAGGTTTGTGGGGTATTTCATTTGAATGGATTTACTCAAACTTATTAGATCATACTTGCCACTATATCTTTTTATGTGTAATATATTAAATTTTTTGCTTATCTATGTACTAAACTGTCATTTTTGTCTTTATGTGTGTAGTGAAAACGTGTGATAACCATTTTACCCTGCAAATTTGCGAAAATTGTATCCACCATCCCTAGGGTAAATTACATAAATGGTCCATGTGGGTTAGCGAAAATTGCATCACCATCCCTATATTTTTTATCCCCTCCTTATGCTTTAGACCCGGTTACGTTATGAGGGATTCATTGGGGAGATTGCTTCCGGTTGTGAATACGGACGGGAGTGATCCGGGAGTGGGGGTAGGAGTGGGATCGGATTCGGGGCATGGGTTGCGTTTGTTTTGGCTTGGTATGCCGCCATGGATTAGATGGGGTATAAAACGAAACCCAATATAGTTCTATTCTTTTCTGCACACATCAATGTTATAAAATTGCAATTTTTAGATGCATATAGAGTTTCATTTTTTATTTATTTTGGTAACATTTGATAGTATAGCTTTACACCAACTGTATTCAGTAGAAAACATCTTTAGATTTGTAGAATTGTTGAGGTGAAAATATACAACGTTTTTACGTGAAAAAGATTGTACTTTTTTTCACTTATTTTTGTTGTTGTTGTTGTGATCTTTTTATATAACCGTGTGCTTCTTGATTAGTTGCTTTTTGAACTAACATGCTAAATATCTCTAGTCGTGGTGTTGGATGCGTCTTCTGTTTTTATCTCTTACATACCAATAACTGTGTACCCTGGTATTTCTCCATAAAACGAAGGAAGATTAGATTACAGGAGAGGTAATCATCTTCCATCATTTTGAGTTTACTTCTAATGTAAGCTATTATTTATAAAGCTGTATATGTTCAATTAGTGTTGGAGAAATGTGAAGCTTCTTGGAATATATAAGACTACATAGATATGTGTGGGTGAGCATAGGCCTAAGTCAACCTATCTAACATCACTGGACTAAAGAGGCTCAACATTGTATGAATGTTAAAGGGCTGAAGTAAAGCTTTAGTAGTCACAAATGTATGTGTATGTGTTTCAGGGGGTGTTTGGGAAAGCTTGAACAACCTATCAATGTATGTTATATCAAAACATAATGCAAGAGATAGCGTTTGACTTCTCTTTTGATCTTATCAACTAATTTTAAATAAGCATAAGGCCTTTTAGCGGTTGTTTTGTGATAAGTTTGTTGTAAGCTCGGGTTGTTTAGACCTTATATCTAGGATTTAACAATAACAATGATAACAATATGAAGCGGAATAAGAACAAATCAATGTTATTGTAACAAGGTTTTTCATCATTAACTTCTATGATACATGACTACTACAAGCCCCAATCCTAATCTAGGGATAATCTTATGATTCCTGACTTGGATCTGCCTTGTGCATCAACATAATTAACAATATAGGGATATCAACCATGACTACAAGAAGTTTATAGCTCGAGATTTGTTAGATCTCATCTAGGGATAACAATAACAATGATTAACAATATACGCAGCAGAATTAAACAAGACATCAATGTTATTGTAACAAAGTTTTCATCATTATCTTCACTATTACAATTAAATACACAATTAGCCCCAATACTACTTGATCAATTGCAGTACGGTTACTTAATAATAACAAGGATCAAACGATCCTTAAGGCTGAACACAAACACATCTAGGCATTTTTTTTACAACCTACACGCATAGGACACACACACACACTTTTTCTGGTGTTCACATCTTGACACACCTAAAACCTAAACCCTGTATCTCTTTATATAATAGAGACATCTAGGGTTTACAAAGATTCCTAACTTTATTCATTATCGTTTAAGCCCTTGTAGTTTCATTCTTCTTAATATTGTTTTGTATTTATCAACTAAATATAAATCTCAACAATCTTCCCCTAGTTGATAATTACAAAACATTCTTCTATATCTTTCATTAATGAAACAATCTTCCCCTTAAGCTCAACTCGTGAACTTAAATAACATGCTGTACCACCAAGGATCTGCAAGTTGTGAAACTTCTACGTACTTCTTTTTCCCCTTTTTGTCATTATTCACTAGGAAAGCTAAGTAGATGCAACTTTGATTTTGACAACCACTAACCAATATCACACTCCCAATCCAGCTTTCCAATGTCTCGAATTACCCTCCATGAAGAATAACAAAAAGCTTAATAAAAATGAATTCAAGACAGTAGAAACTTAAACCAGTAGTAGTAATAATGATTAGCAATATTAATCTTTGTACCAGTAGTCGAAACATACTTAGAGTATTTTCATTTAAGTACCCGATCAGTCTTAATTAAGTGAACAGTCTTAACATCATTAGCAACATTAACACCTTGAAGCCTTTGAATCCCAACAATCCTCCCATAAACTTGATATTTTCTCCTAAAATCATCAAGTTTCAATCAAAGTTTGAACAATCACCAGGAGGATGCTTCCAAACATCTTATCTCATTTTCTTATAATCAGCACCATAAAGTTGTTTCTCCAGTTTCTTGAGTAGCTTATAAACCATTTCATTCCAATGATCAATTTGAAGTTTTACTGCACCATTCATTATCATATCAAGTGTAGGCTTACTCAAAGGATAGTCTTTCTCAACTAACATGTAGATTTGAACTCCTCTTATCATCACAGTATGAACTCCACATGACTGAAAAAGCTTCCAAAGTACAACTTTATCATGAAACTGTCCAGACCATACACTATCTTCTGGATGTGGTTCAAACATAACTTTTAAATCACCCTAGAGAAATCTATCCAAAATGTCATCTGGCCTAGTTAATCCATACTTGGCTTTAACTAGCTTCCATAAAGTCTCTAAATCTTCCTTATCAAACTTTCTGAGCATCTGTGCCATGGTGACAAACCTCTGAGAACTTCCACCAACTCTAATTATCTCGCACCATGCAGTCTTTCCATGATAACCAGTCTTCCAGTCAATGATAGGCACCTTGATTCTCAAAGGAACAACATCAACAATTTCTTCATCATGATCACTTGCAAGTTCTGTCAATTGTTGTAGATTAGCTGGTTCATCATCTTCTGACTCTTGCTCTGTCTGCTCAATCTCTTACTCTTGCTCTGCTATTGGCATATTTGCCTTTTGTTTCTTAACAACCTCAGACTCTAACTCTGTTTCAGTTCTTTTTGAACCTCCTACCACCTCATCTTCATTCATAGCAATGAAAGTGTTAACCCTTCTGAAAACTATGTCAAGCTCTTCTTTAATTCTATTGTAGCTCATTCCCTTGAATTGAGCTTGTTTCCATCCACCTATATTTTTCAGATAGGTCTGCATAATTTGCTTTTGCTGTGCTATAGTAGGTGGTTTGTTCCTCCTTGCTTCAAACCTTTTCTTTGCAAAGAACTTCTTCTTATCTACTAAAAACTCCATGAAAAGCTTAGATTTCTCTTTTAATGATAGCTCCTCCTGTTCCTCTTGCCATATCTTTTGAGCTAACATGTGATCTGCTTCACACTTAGCTTGAATATCATCCCATGAATTAATCTCTGCAAGAGTAGCTTTGTTGGGTTTTATATTGAGTTGATAATACAAAACAATAAAAGAAAAATGAAGCAAATACGAAACTACAAGGACTTAAAAGATAAAGAAGGAATTCTACGAGCTATGGAAGATTATAGAAGATTCCTTAGAAGATATTGATAAAAGATTAGGAAAGTATTTGTTTCCTAATACAGTTATGAGTCTTTGTAAACCCTAATATCTCTATTATATAAAGAGACATAGGGCGTATGTTTTGTGTGCAAAAAAAAGAAAAAGATGTAGTCGACTAGAAAAGTGTGTGTCCTAAGCGTGGGTTTTGTGTAAACGCATAGTATAGTGTTTGTTCAGCCTCAAGGATCGTTTGATTCCTGTTATTGTTGAGTAACCATACTATAATTGATCAAGTAGTATTGGGGCTAATTGTGTATGTAATTGTTATTGTGAAGATAATGATGAAAACCTTGTTACAATAACATTGATGTCTTGTTTAATTCCACTGCGTATATTGTTAATCATTGTTATTATTATTGTAACACCCCAACCCGACAAGGGTAAAGATATCACAATAATGGATTCATATCAGATCAAAACAAAGCATACATCTACAGTAATACAAAAATCTCAAAGGATTACAAATGAAATACTGAATCTACAAGGTTACAAATGAAAACTTCCAAAAACTCTAATTCTAAAATATATTATCTTCTAGTCCACTCTAATCCAGAATAGCTATCCAATCTTCTAAGTCCAAAGGTACACTCTCCACTCATTCCCAGCTTCTTACTAAAACCTGCCGCAGGAAAAGAAATGCGGCTGAGCTACGAGAGCTCAGTGAACAGATATAACGATAACAAAACAGTAACAGATGGCAGTACAAAGAAAATCAGGAATACAGATTATACAGATATAATCAGAGTGAAGAAATAAGAGTAAGGAATAAATAAGGAATCAGGTTTAAGGAAAAAGGAAAGAAAAACAAGAAAAAGGAAACTGTTAATACAAATATCGTACTAAAAACGTTATTTATATTTTACGATCTTTGCTTAAGTTTTGTTCATGACAAACACAAAGTATATCCCTTAAGCAAATTATAAATACTAGTTAAAGCCTTTTCAAAACACATCTTTCATTTAACATTATCACTAATATTATATTGTATGCATATACATAAGTATTTCCTTAAATGGAAACTTTAAATTGAAAATTACAAAGTGACATCATGGTATACATCACAAATACAATCTTGGTATGATTGTGTGATATCTTGATTAGATACTCAAGTTATATAGTTGACATTGAAAGATATTGATTTGACAACACAAAGATATGGAAAGATTTGAAGAGATTTCATGAGATACATTAGCTGTCAAATACACGGATCCAATTCTATACAAAGACGGATCCCTTCTGAGGGATCCGCCGGATCCGTGGATTGTTTACCAGGTTTGCCTATAAATAGCAGACTTGGCATTTGAACTAATCATCCACTTAGAAAAGAAAAACATATACATTCACTTTAGTTACTAACCACAGTAGTTATATCTATATCATTGATGTTTCTTTTGTAGCAAAGAAGATCAAGATTAACAAGCTTCAAACAAGCAGACTGTTTGCCAGTTGTAGTATAGGTTCTGTGTAAACACTTTAAGTGTTTCTTATCATTTGTATCAGTTAGATCAGTGAGTGTGGTTAGTGCTTTAGTCCTCAAAGCACAAAGAGTGTAGGGAGTGGTTGTACCCTTGTAAAGAACTCGACATCTAGCTTAGTGTCGGTAAAGTAAATAGGCGACGTCAGGTTGGTTCTACCTTGTGAAAGAACCCGGTGTTTAGCTTAGTACCGGAAAAGGAAGTAAGCGACGTGTAAAGGTTTTCTCCACCTAGAAGGGAGTTTGTTTCTTAGTGAAAGATATCTCTCGAGTAAGTAACTCGAGGAAGTGGAGTAGGGCAAGGATAAGGATCTCTTGCAAGCCGAACCACTATAAACACTTGTGTTATGTGGTTTGATCTTTCATCTCTTTACCTTTCGTTTATATTGTGCTATAACTTAATTTGTGATTGTTTCCTTTGAACTAACAAATAACAAAACAAATTAAACTCGAAAAACGGGGAAAACTATTCAACCCCCCTTCTAGTTTTCCATAATTGGCATCAGAGCTACGTTACTCAAGATTTTTAAAATAAATTGTATTTTAAAACTTGAAACGATCAAATCGATTTTTAAAACTTTAAAAGAAGGGAAATCCTTGCAAAGATCACTAATCTTTAAAATAAATAGCTTTCCGGAAAATACATTTTTGAAATGTCAAAACACTCAGATCTAGAAAATGAAACTTTTGATAGTACTTTAGCTAGACACAATATTTCACCTAAATCTCTTGATGAATCCATTTCTAGTAAGTATTTTGACAGGAAATGTATAAAAGATCTTAACCCAAAATGGAAAGCTAAAGCAACTAATATTGAAGATTCTATGGATCATTCAAGGATGACATTGGACGAGCTCATAGGATACCTCAATGTTCATCTTGCAACAATGGAAAAAGATTCGGAGATACCTAAAGGCAAAAAGGAGATAATAGCCTCTAGCACTATAGCCAGATCTAGTGAAGGTAACAAAGACATGCTAAATGACAACAACGTGGATCTTATGACTAACAAAACAGAAAAGGTACCCTCTGACTCTTCATACATGTTTAATAACTATGAAACATTAGATATAGAACACAATAGATTGAGTAAGCTCATTATAAACGTCATAAACAAAAATAAGATCTTGAAAACCAAAGAGGAATACTTGATAAATAAAATACATAAGTTGAAAGAAAAAGTTAAAAGTTTGGAAGACAATATGGAAACTAAATGTTGTGCATCATGTCAAGAAATAAAACTTAAATTAGAATTGCATAAACTCACACTAAGCAAATACATAAAACAAAATCTCAAGTTTCAAAGATTCAATAAACACATAAACTGTGCAGATGACACTATGAGAATTCTTAAATCATCTCATGGTAGCTTCAAGCCTGATTTCATGAAAGATGGTCATTTAAGTGATTTTGAGAGTCACACGATAAAAGAAAATAAAATCACACCAACTGAGTTGGTAACCCACGGATCCCACGGATCCAAAACTTTGGATCCACGTAGTATTAACAAAGGATCCGTGAGTACAGTTGAAAAACAGAAAAATCAACATTCAAGAAAGACTAATTCTAAAATGATCAAAGATAGGGATAAGACTAATTCTAAAATGATCAAAGATAGGGATGTAGTTAAAACAACAGTAGAATCATCTTCATACATAGGAAATGAGCTTAGTAAACAAATACCATTTGACTATCTTGGAGATATTAGTGAACCATGGTAATATGTTGTTTAACCCCAAATGGACCCATAAGATATTGGGGACCAAACACTCAAGTTTTCTTTAGGTATGCTTAAAAGGATTTGGTCTTTTTAATCTTACTTTATCCCAAGATACATTGATGAATACAAAGGTATCTTCTCAAATCACAAAAGTGCTCATCTCGATCAATAGCACTCTTGATATTAATCATCAAAAAGGTATGAACTTTCACAACTCTACTCATGATGATTAATAGATAATTCATGATTTCATAACTATCTCTTTGTGGTATGATTAAATATTACTACCTATGTGATAATAGAAATTCTATGTGTATAAGATAGTATGATTACTAGGAAAAGGTTTTTAAGCCTTTGCTAAAACCGGATATATTACCTCAAGACAAATGTTGTCTCATATTCTTGTGCTATATCTCAACACTTAGGTAATACCCATACATGGATAAGTTCAAAGAACTTGCAAGGACTCTAACCAAGATAAAATTTAACCAACACACTTGTGATTATCACATCCATGAATGTTCCTAAGTAAGTTCTAACTTAATTATTCATTATCTTGAAAGTACTTAGGAAGAAAATTAATTTTAGGATAATCTCACCATATTATAAAGGTTTATCTCTCCAAAAATAATACATAGGTCTAAACAATGTTGTTTGTGATAATGTTCAAATCCCATCCATTAGAAAACATTGAGATTAAAATAATTTAGTTTTTCTCTAGAATCTAAGTAAGCTTGATAATATAAAAATTCTAGAAATAAGAGCATAAATCAAAGCTATCTAATTAAATTTGAAAAATTAATTTACGAACATATAGGAAAAGCATATTCTCCTATTCCCGTACACACTAGCTTGAGCAAAACATCTTAAAGTTATGAAAACACAAACAAAGTAGAACCCACTCTTCGTTAAGAAAAATTTCATCTCCTTATCAAGATATGCTATGATCAAAAATCATGCATGATAAGTAAAACTTCATTTTAGATCTCTAAGTGCCAAACAACTAGGAATAAAGATGTTTTCACTCATCTCAATCATGCAAATTTAGGATAAAAATCATTCACATGAAAAACACTCATATTAAGTAAATTCATTAGATAACCTTAAAAGTAGTGATACATTAAGTAGAATATGCTGTCATATAACTAGAAAACCAAACCTTGTGTATGACTATCCTTCTTAGATCATAAAATCATAACAATTAGGTGAATCTCTAAACATGTTGTGTACCAATGTGAGACATTGTACCACAAGTCACTAAGAAACTAACGTTCCTTGATACTTAAGTGATTAAGGCAAAGTGTGGAGAAAATACCTATAGTTTATAACTTTAGTCTCTATTACCAATCTTCTTCTGTTTCATCAACCTTGCAACCATTCATCTCAGCTAATACTTAGCTCAACTGTTTTATCTTTATTCCCGATTTGAACAGTGGATGCAATATGTTGTATTGAGAAAGTCTCTCAAAAAGGATTACAGTGCTAAATTTTCGTACAAACACCTCATGAAAGAAATCTCCGTTTCTTATATAACATACCAAAATTTAGAAGTACTCAAAACATTCGTCCAAATCTTAGTTTAACCAAAAACAAAAATATCATAACCTTGTTCTGAACCTGCGGATCCAATTAATAACAAGGGCGGAACCCTTTTTAAGGATCCGCCGGATCCGTGAGTTGTAAAATCAGACCATGAATTACCAAACACTCCTTACTGCACCACACACTTAATTAAACCTTCAATATCAACTCATAAGTCGACTCTCACTATCCCTAACTCAAAAATTAGGTCCTTCATCTCATATTAGCTCGTGCTTGATCACTCACTGTAAGTTCACTAATTCATTTCAATTAGGGTTCATGCATTTCAATAATACATTATTATTCATTAGACTCTACAGATACCTTTCTTCTTGATAAAAGTTAATAGGAATTCCATCTTGTTAAACTTTTTAACAATTCAATACAACCTAATCTTCTAAACAATTAAAATAAGTTTTCTTGCACATTGTAATAATTTAACAAAAACCCATGAGAAAATCTTTTCATGAATTTCAAACATTGCTAATACAAAATCAAACGTCAAACAGGAATGTTTGGGGTATAAAGTGTTTTGTCACAAAAAGTGTATTTTCAAACATCATAATAGGTTAAAGATAAACACACCTCCATATTAGTCCACATTTCGTGTATCTTAGATTATTGTAACTAAAATTATAAAATTGTCTATGACTAGGAAAATCATGCCTCCTGCCACTAATTACGATCACAAGAAAACTAAGAAGTACCTACCCAAACATCATCAAACAAAAGGACTCACAGAAGCGCAAGTTAAACTTTTCAAAGCTTTAGAAAGTCGGTATGTTCATGAGGGTAGAACCGTAGACTCTTCATTTTTAGAAGAAACAAACATTCGTGAACAAATGGCCACCATTCAATTTGACTCACTTCTCGACATAGATGAACCTATCATTCCTCGATTCATTCTCGAATTTTATGCCTCAGTAAAACTTGTTTCTGATGACAATGGGCCATTTAGCATCAACTTCAATGTGAACCAAAACTCCTACAATTTTCCTTTAGACCATTTCAGGAAAGTGTTACGCATTCCAAGTGAAGGAACATGCTTCTACTCTGATAAATGGTCCTTAACCATTCTTAATTCAAACCTAGGACGGGAACATCCATATGACACTCCCCTAACTCCTAAAGAAATTATCCGAGATCATCTTTTCAAAACTAGAACCAATCCAATTAAGAAACTTCAGGGCAAAGATGTCAATCGAGATCCATTTGCCATGGAACTCAATGAACTCAAACCTGAGTTTAAGAGACTTGAAGAAATTCTTAGATCAAATGTCATTAGTACTATTGGTAACAAAGATCACGTGAATGCTGGACTGTGCTATATGCTCTATTGTATTTCAACTCGTCAAAGATTCAATCTTGCTTACTATATCGCCAAAAGGATGGTTGATATACGTGTCCTAGGGAAAACCACATTGCCATATGGAATGCTACTCACTCGTTTGTTCAAAGCTTCCACTCCTATCCTTCCAAATTCTGTTGGTTTTGTCCCAGATTACCCCGAAATCAAACACACCTTTGTCCCTCTTAGTGACCATAGAGTGGCAGTAGGAAAAGGGAAACGAGCTTATCTCTCATCTTCATCTTCATCAGCTAGTGACGAAGATGGACTACCTAACTCAAATCTCCCGCTACTAGACTACTTGAGTCAACTTCCATCTCTAAATAATGAATCTGCGGAAAGCCGACAAACAAAGGGAGTTCTAAAGTGTGCAGGACGATGGATGATGAAACTCCGAAAAGATCAAAAGAAAATACTCAAACTATTAAAAGATAAGCGAGAATAAATGAGTGTTTGGAACAGTTGTCCTTTAGATCCTATATGGTCATATTTCTATGTTTGTTAAGACATGTCTTTAGTACTTTATACTTATGTGTTTTAACTCTACTTAAACTGATGATAACACGCATGGTTATCAATTTTCCAGACTTATGCCACTGTTTGGCATAACATCGTTCATGATGAAGTTTAATGATCAGGTTTATTTTCATACATGATTGTGTCTTATTTTGTGTATGTGAACTAACTGAATATTGCAGATTGATAACACTCGGGGTTATCAATTTTCCTAGACTAAGCCTATGTTTGGCTTAACTCCTACTAAGGTAAGTTTCTAAGAACGGATTAATCTATGATCAATCGTGTGTTAATATTATCACATTTAGCTGTTTTGCTATACATATTAGTTGTTAAATAAGTTCTAGGAGAATTTTCGGGTTTTCGTCGAAAAACAAGAAATATGATAAGTCTTCTGTTTAGTTTTAGTATTTGGGAGACGGATCTAGCGGATCCCTAGATATGGTTCCGCCAGGTGTTATCGTTGGTTCCGCCATCCGCCAACCTGCGGATTAGGCGGATCCCAAAATATGGATCCGCATTTTATACAATTTGGATCCGCCGGTTACTCAGTAAAATTTTACAACCCTTTCGACTAATCCCGTTTCTTAGATTTTAATTTCTAGTACCATTTAGAATTCATCAACTGATCATAAATCATCTTAGAAGGATTTAGGAACTCTTAGAAAATTAAGAACGAAATTTCCAACCAAAATCTAATTTTTAAATTTTAGGTGTGAGTTACCAAACTGATACAAATAAGGAACCCTTTTTAGGGATCCGTCTAATCCGTGGAAATATCAAATCATAAGATTTTCCAATATCTCCTTGTATTTACTGCAAATTCACAACACATTACTCAACCCAAGCTCAATGGATTGACTTCCTTGATATGACCTGCACAAATCTTTGTTCCAAACTATTAGAAACCATTATGAAATTCAAAGAATATTTCCCTGCAAAATTTGATTTATCTGTTCTGTCCCATCACACATAGACTGCACTTACTCCTATTGAAATCTGTGAATCAATCAAATTTAACCCTTTTGAGTCATTTTTCTGCACACTCTTATGTCAACTCCATTTCTATGGTTTGACTTTGTCAATAGGACAAACTACTTTATCTTGTCTCAAGTCCTGGATATTCACACTCATCTAATCCAAACACCAATTTTCATACAATTAGGAAGTATAAATTAGAACCTTAGAGATGATCATAGCACACTAAACCTCCACAAAATTCACATATCATCTCCAGGAAGTCTCCAAACAACCTCACATGTCTAGACCGTACAGACGAACGGCTAGAATTAGCGTCAGACCTTATTGGTATGCAAACCCACTTCGTAATGTAACCTTTCCTGTCATATCCACAGACACCACAACAACTCCTATTATGACTCCCATAGTCAACATATCCTCTTCTTCAAGATCAACTTCATCCGCTACTATTTCATCTAGTACAACAACATCACCCATACACAACACTTCATCTTCTAGAATCACATCAATTATAACCACACCAATTACAACCACACCTATTGTCTCTTCACCGAATGTCTCCACAACAATTGTCTCCTCACCACAATCATCATCACCTAAAGAAAGAATCTCATCCCCATCTTCAAGCTTACTAAATGTTCCATCACATAACATACTTACCATACTTCAACACTTGGATGAATCAATGTGGATTAATGATACAAACACTCAAGATGACAACAATCTTGACTCTAACCTCTACGACACTAGTGATTTAGAAACTAAATGGCTTGCCTCTATCATGTCATCATCAAAACAAGCAAATTCCACTCCATAGAAGTTTGTAGTATCATCGCAATAATTACTCTTAAGATTTTATCGTCTCTAGGAACCTTCATGTGTAATCTTATGTTTGAGACTTTTGTCACAAACAAATTTTCAATGAATGATTATGCTTTAAAATAATTAATAATTATCTAATAGTATCTTGACACTAAAATTGCTTAATCATGACTCAAGCTTGCTTACACTTTTTAGGCATACAAGATGAACACCTTTGGTTTCATTAAGATTAGTCAATACTATCATCATAAATACTAGTACACAATACTTTTAAATCAAGAATCACTTCTATAACCACCACTACTCCTCTGCTCGGTAATCTCTTCCATGATTTTAGCATGTGTGAATGAACCGTCCACATAGCTCAAAGGACAAACATTTTTGGTGCACAAGCTCCAAAATAAAATGAGGTTCATTTTGAATCACATTCTTAAGCATCTAAACGTCATATATCATCCTCCTAAATATAAGCTTTCTAGATTAGTTATTTAGGACCTTTTACATTGTTGGTTTAGGACTTTTTAGGATGTCTTTTTAGGACTTTTTAGGATGTCTTTCGGTACTTGTAACATCATTGTGACTTTTGTCACAAAATTTTCAATATATATGAATATATTGAAAACCTTTGGTTATGAGTGATCAACATATTGCATATTATCATTATCCTTATATAGCTTGTTGTACTTTATATCATTGCTTTAGGTACAAATAATGATCAGACACTTACTTTGACTTTTTAAAGTCAAAACATTTAGAAAGGCCTGTTTGGAAGAACACTTCAAATGCATTCTACTTCTTCATTGAAGTTATTCATTATCAAATACTCGAATAATGGGGAGTATACATCGAGGGGGAGCATTTCATGAAAATTTCATATTCTAACCATTTGTTTTGTAGGTTCATGCATCATTTACTTGTTACTCCATTTAGGGGGAGTATAAAACAAGGGGGAGCTATTAAAGTTCTCAAAATCGCATTCCGCTACGCACCTCTTCTTTTTGTTTCGACAAAAAGGGGGAGAATGGAAAAGGATTAAGTTTGCATAATTAGATTCATACTAAGTTATTCATAATAGTAATCAAAATTTGAATAACTCAAAACTTAATCTATATTTTTAAAAGGACTTAAACTATATTTACTTGTTTGCTTAAAAATATACTTTAGGTTTTGTCATCAACAAAAAGGGGGAGATTGTTAATACAAATATCGTACTAAAAACGTTATTTATATTTTACGATCTTTGCTTAAATTTTGTTCATGACAAACACAAAGTATATCCCTTAAGCAAATTATAAATACTAGTTAAAGTCTTTTTCAAAACACATCTTTCATTTAACATGATCACTAATATTATATTGTATGCATATACATAAGTATTTCCTTAAATGGAAACTTTAAATTGAAAATTACAAAGTGACATCATGGTATACATCACAAATACAATCTTGGTAAGATTGTGTGATATCTTGATTAGATACTCAAGTTATATAGTTGACATTGGAAGATATTGATTTGACAACACAAAGATATGGAAAGATTTGAAGAGATTTCATGAGATACATTAGCTGTCAAATACACGGATCCAATTCTATACAAAGACGGATCCCTTCTGAGGGATCCGCCGGATCCGTGGATTGTTTACCAGGTTTGCCTATAAATAGCAGACTTGGCATTTGAACTAATCATCCACTTAGAAAAGAAAAACATATACATTCACTTTAGTTACTAACCACAGTAGTTATATCTATATCATTGATGTTTCTTTTGTAGCAAAGAAGATCAAGATTAACAAGCTTCAAACAAGCAGACTGTTTGCAAGTTGTAGTATAGGTTCTGTGTAAACACTTTAAGTGTTTCTTATCATTTGTATTAGTTAGATCAGTGAGTGTGGTTAGTGCTTTAGTCCTCAAAGCACAAAGAGTGTAGGGAGTGGTTGTACCCTTGTAAAGAACTCGACATCTAGCTTAGTGTCGGTAAAGTAAGTAGGCGACGTCAGGTTGGTTCTACCTTGTGAAAGAACCCGGTGTTTAGCTTAGTACCGAAAAAGGAAGTAAGCGACGTGTAAAAGTTTTCTCCACCTAGAAGGGAGTTTGTTTCTTAGTGAAAGATATCTCTCGAGTAAGTAACTCGAGGAAGTGGAGTAGGGCAAGGATAAGGATCTCTTGCAAGCCGAAACACTATAAACACTTGTGTTATGTGGTTTGATCTTTCATCTCTTTACCTTTCGTTTATATTGTGCTATAACTTAATTTTTGATTGTTTCCTTTGAACTAACAAATAACAAAACAAATTAAACTCGAAAAACGGGGAAAACTATTCAACCCCCCTTCTAGTTTTCCACAAAAACAATTAAGATTTATAAGATAAGGAAAACAGAAATCCATCACGAGCCCAGATAACAGATAATATCATAACAGTGTAACCATATAAGCAATCTAGAGGGGATACCTCTCAAGTAACCAGATAATATGAGGGGTGACCTCATGTATCAAATTGGAGTGATCAGCTCCCAGATATATGTGAAAGACGTGTATCGCACACACCATCAGTCACCAGATAAATATAACAATTAACAAATAACAATTAACCAGATACAGATCAAATCTAGGATGCATCCATACGCCCCTGCAGACAAACCATAATCATAATGGCCATAGCAGATAACAAATAAGGGACGGAACAGTTAACAAATGTCATATAAAAATAGTATCATATCACCATTCATAATCATTCTTTTAAAATAACTGATTTTTCTCAAAACATTTCCAGGTCATAATTAAAAAGGTTTTCACATAACAGATTTTTATATCAGAGGTCGTAACAAAAGGGAATCATGAAAAAGGTTCAAAGCAAAGAGGATTATAATAAGGACATCAACTCAGAAGTAAAATAGATCAGAACATGAGAGAGATCATAGAAGACTCACAAAACAAAGAGATCACATGAAAGGTTCACAAACAGAAGGGAACATAGCAATGGTATAGGGAATCCTAATAAGGAAAATGAAAAACTGAAAGAAAAGGAAATGAAAAACCCTTACTGAAAAAGGGCAGAATATCTGTACCTTATTAGCACAGCAGATAAACAAGAAAGCAAACAAACACTGAACAGATCAAGGCTTCTCCTTCTTCACACCTAAAGGAGTAGAAGAAGGAATTACAACAGATTCTAATTCAGATTATTACTTTTAGTTTACCTTTCCATTTTAAGTAACTTTCTATTTTTAGTAACTTTCCAGATTTAGTAAGTTTTCAGATTTAGTAACTTTCTATAATTAACAGATTTCCATACTTAGCAAGATATTAATATTACAGATTAGGTTAAGTCCTTATTTAAGAATTACTATGGGCATAAGGTATATTTTAATATGTTACAAAAGTTTAAGGTTAATTATGACAAGTTTACATAGTTTAGGGTTTTAATTGTAAATTCATTAAATTCAAAGGTCTAAAATTAAAATACTTTAAGTTACTGATTTAAATACACACTTTATTCAGAATGACATTTTAATCCCTTTAGTTTCACAATTTACAGTTTATACCCCCTAGTTATATAATTTACAAAACAAACCCTACATTTACATAATTCATGATTTAATCCCTATATTATTCATATTTATCAAACAAGCACTTTATTTTACAAAATTACAGAACATAACCTCAGAATTATATGTAGTACGAATCAGATCCCTCAGAATTCAGAAATTACACATTTGGTCCCTTAACTTTACAAAACTTATAATTTAAACCATAATTTATTTATAATTACATATCAAGCCCATAAATACTCAAAATTACACATTACACCCTTAATAACATTATTTACACAGAATAACATCAATTTTCCAGAATTTACACTTTTAGTCCCTCTACTTTAATTAATTACAAATCGACCCTTATAAATACAATTAAATTCTTTTCTTGCAATATTTACACTTAGGACCCTCAAGTTATATTTTTCCTCCATTCCTACAGACTTATATAATATTACAAAAATACCCTACAAGTTTCAAAGTTTGCAAAACACACCCCTACAATTTTTAAAACCAATCGGATTACTTTTTAATTTGTAAAACCCAAACCCTAATTACCAATCATTATCAAATCATTACTAACAACATTCAAACACCTTAATTGATCAGATCTAATCACAAAAGCCTAACCCTAATTCTATTCATTTAGGGTTTCCATTTTTTTTTCTTATTTTTCCTTAAACCCGATTAGAAAATAAAACTCAACAGAGGTGTTTTAGGATTTAACAAATCCAATACCCATTTTTATAGAGTTATATGATGCATATAGAATTCAGATAAAATATGGTTGAGACCCAGAAAATCGTATGAATTAACTTAGGTTTTATTTACGTTTTTTATCTTTATAATTAACACGACTAATCTAGCGTGCATGGTTCGATTTAGGTATTTTATACAATTCATATGTGATGTAAATAACACAAGAGTAATACCAGATGTAGTTTAGAACGAGTGAATGAAGGCGTATGAGTTTTTGTTCTCTCGGCTTAAAACTCGACAACAAGGAAAAACTTCCACGAATCAAACAAACGATCCAACGATCTTAGCACTATTTTTCTTGCCTTCCTTGTACGTGTATGAACACTAGAAAAATAAGATCCAGCCTCCAAAATTTCGTGTGGGTTAGAGAGAATTTTGTGTGTGTGTATTTTAGGGTTTCGGTGGGGAATAAAAGAAAATAAGAAGGAAAACCGTGTGAAGAGGGGGGGGAAATCCATATACACGGCTCATATTGATGGGGAAATATATTTTCCTGATTTTGGGGTTGTTTCCATAATTATTTGATGATTATCTTGTTGTTAAATGATTTATAAATACAAATAAATAATTAACTAAAATTTCGGTACATATAATGTTTTTGGTGTGACATGTAATTTTTGTACATTGTATAACAGTGAAATGTTGTAGCAAAAATATTCCTACTTCATGTGTTGCTCATTTCCAAAGGTTTGGAATTTATTTGGTGTGTTATGCACTTATTAATTTAAATTTAAAGTTTCAGGGCATTTTGGTCATTTTGCATGAATTCAAATTTTGGGTTTTACAACTTCTTCCCCTCTAAAAGAAAAATTTTCGTCCTCGAAAATTGAGGTGAAACGAAACGGAAGCACAACTGACTGTGAACAGAAATATGAAAGACTTGTTTCTCATGACTCTATCTTGTTGATCAAGCTTCGGTTTCCTCAGAAAAGACAATTTATACTAAATCCAGATCAAAAGAATAATATACTAAACGTAATAGATGATAATCGGATTCTCTCAGAAGAGACGCAGGAATTACATAGGATTTTGACGGATATGCCGTCCATAGAATTTGATTAGACAAATCAGATGAGAACGTACAAAAAATAGATTGTCGATAACATCAATTGGCAGAAAGTTCTATAATAGAACCTAAGATTCTTATTGGAAGTGCAGAGGTTGGCAAAACGCGTGACGAGAATCCAGACGTATCAAATCGCAAAACGGTGAAAGCAGATTACGCGTATAGGTAGAATGAACTTAAAGTCTCACTAACGCAGATAATCTCAAACAGTTATCAGAATTTCTCAAGCTCTAAGGCACTCCTCGAAATATCCTATGCCCACAGCAAGTGCACGTTATATGATGTAAGTATTATCACGTTGGCCAGACGTCATAATACTGGCATCATATAAATATGCCCTCATGATGGTCATATTTTATCTCAAGTCGTGAACAGAACAACTTATCTTAATCCACTTAAACTTTCTACGGTCTCAGAGGTCATCAAAATCAAATGCCATAACTAAGAGGAGAACAAACTACTCGAAAGAGTTAACGGAAGTCCCAGAATGTCTATCAGAATTTGGTACATCGATAAAAGCATCAGATCATCCATCATTCGTCAAATTTCACGTAACAAAACCATCGTCCGACATACGCAGAATGAACACAGAGCGGAATTACTAATAGAGAACCTAAATCATTCAAAGGATTTTATCATCAGGTAACAGAAATTTAAATGGGTCAAGAGGAAATGAATTACGTCATCCATAGCTTCATCCATCACAGAATTAATTAATTCTAACACAGACGTTCGCTTCAGAATTTCATCCATTCAAAATCATGATCTCAATTTCTATTCGCAAGTCTGCTTCTGCTCTCAATTAATCTTAGTACAACTAAAATGAATAGAGAAGCAAGACTGCGAGTCTTGGACAGGTCTTCTAGCACAGTTCAAAATTTGCCAACTCAGATTGCTGTCGTCACCAGATGCCTGATAGTGTTGTCTGCTACAATCTCTGAATGCCAATCAAATCTACTCTTCCAAAGGGTCATTCTACTTAATACGAAAATGGTCTACATGTTCCTTGTTCGTCTCTGAGCACAAACATGTTGTCATACTATGACAGTTGTCCAATTACTCACGAAAACATGATTCCATTAGCCAATACAATTGGCATTATTTAGAACTCATGATGGTCACAATGAGTACGAAAACAGTTTTCATGAATCGTTTCAGGGAAAACTTCATATCTAATTCACATCACCAATCTTTACGAATAAAACTGAAATACTTTACGGAAGTTGCTCTCAGTTAGCCATCTCCTATCTTAGGAGTTCTTGTGGTTGCTTCTTCAGTCCTTCAAACATTAAATGAGGTCGTCTGATACAGAGTTTCAAAGTGGAACAAATCAATCATTGATACGCAGAAATGAAAAGTGATTACGGTTAGAATTACGGTTAGGTTTACGATAGTTGATATGCAGACGCAAAATTTTCTCTTTCTTCTTCATAATTTAATAGGGGTATTCAAGGGGAACACTGAGGTGGACAAAAACATATCTCATCAGCTTCTTCAATCTCTCAACTTCTATAGCATCATGGTTCGTCAACAGGGATCAGTTCAATGCCAACTCCATCTCCCGAGCAGTAGGGAATCAAAAAGGTTCATCAGAAACATCAGAAAATCGTACAACAAGACTTCCAATGCCAAAGCTTTCTAAGGATGGATATTATTGGGTGTCCGGGAAAGGTTGTCATAACAAAAGTAGGATGAAAACAGATTTCAATAGGTCTCATATCAGATATGATAGTCTCTGGTAGCTTATAAAGAGCTAGTCAACAAAAGACCTCGAAATCGAATATATCAAAAGTAAACAGATCCGCAGAACGAATATGGTTATTTTTACCAGACGGATAGTTCATATGTCAGAGTCAAGCACATGGTTCAGTATAGTGTGGAGATATATAGGCGAACAATTCAAGGTGTTGGAATCTTATTAGCTATTTAGCACAAGTGGCAGGTAGGTTGTGAATCATCGGTAATACGGACATCGTATAACTGTCAAAAGTGAGGCGTATAGAAATATCAGTTATCAGCATCATAATGCTCAGTTAACAATTTCATATCGAGACAATATTTTCGTCATATCCTTCCAAAAGAAACTAGTTGGCTGCAAGATTTATCAATCAAAGGGAGGAAATAAACTTCTTATATTCATGGTTAATAATCACCAGAGTTCTCATAGGAGTAGTATGGATTTTGCAAGACAGAATAGTATCAGATGACACATTTATATCCAGCACGGGTAATGAATTTATAGAAGGTGTCAAACACATTAAGGTTAAACGGCCTTCGGGATGGTCGGAAAATATCAAACTGTTTGTCATACAGATCGGAAGTGAAGATCACAATCAGGTAGTGGAACACTCCCAGAAGATACACTTAAGCAAACTCACCCCCTGGTCTTCGGTTGCTGCTCTTTCTGGTTGCTCAAATCAACTGGTATGATCCGAAAGACATCTTCGCTTGGCGGCTAGACAATCTCTCGGTATCATGTCAAATCCTACTTCACATTCCGGTGGAAAACTTGGTGGTTCAACCAGGAATCATATTCGGAAAAACTCAGGGTGCCAATTAATTCTCAAGATAAGGTACATTCGTTGGTGTACGAAATGGTTTCTAGGAAAACTTCATAACCGCGAAAGTAACACACGAGTCTCCAGAGTAATAGTGATAGCAAGGAGTTTAACAATCGGTAATCATGGTAGGAAGTTCAAAATTGTTTTCAAATGCCAAAGGTGGGACATAGGAGGATGATCGTCAATATTTTGAATGTTCAATCAACCAATCTCTTATCAGGACAAAATCAGTTAACTATCAAGGAAAGACGGATCGGCAAAACAGATCCTACCGTTTAGAATCGGAGGGAAAACATTTTTTATACTCGTGGAGAAACACCACAAGACTTCTCATGGGAACAGAGATGGTTAAGACGAAATCAATTAAATGATTATCAGAATCAAGAAACAACTAACAGAAGGTATCAAGTATATCATCGTCATGGGGATTCTCAGAATGCCCGAAGAGGCATCAGAATGATTTACCAAAGGTTCAGAGGTTGGAGTCGGAATCTGAAGGCAAGGATCAAATAGTGTCAGACAATTACTATGCAATTTCAATGCTTCAGGTTTTATTTAGGTTTCAATTCTTAGGTGGTGCAAGGCATAAGCTCTAATTTTCCAAATGTGATTTCAATAGGCTTAACCAACAACAAAGCATGAATCAGAGTGATACGGAAGCAATGCTACTTATACATATGACTTATAGTCTACCCATTCCTCACTGGTTAGAATTTAAGTTCCTATAGGGAAATCCTAAGGCAATTTCTCAAAGGTTGTCCTACGAGCACCTACAGTGGAAACTTAGTGGTCCAGACTTCACAGGTCAAGGGTAAATGTATTACGAGTCGCAGCCTGTCTCTCTGATACCATAAATTGTAACACCCCAACCCGACAAGGGTAAAGATATCACAATAATGGATTCATATCAGATCAAAACAAAGCATACATCTACAGTAATACAAAAATCTCAAAGGATTACAAATGAAATACTGAATCTACAAGGTTACAAATGAAAACTTCCAAAAACACTAATTCTAAAATATATTATCTTCTAGTCAACTCTAATCCAGAATAGCTATCCAATCTTCTAAGTCCAAAGGTACACTCTCCACTAATTCCCAGCTTCCTACTAAAACCTGCCGCAGGAAAAGAAATGCGGCTGAGCTACGAGAGCTCAGTGAACAGATATAACGATAACAAAACAGTAACAGATGACAGTACAAAGAAAATCAGGAATACATATTATACAGATATAATCAGAGTGAAGAAATAAGAGTAAGGAATAAATAAGGAATCAGGTTTAAGGAAAAAGGAAAGAAAAACAAGAAAAAGGAAACAATTAAGATTTATAAGATAAGGAAAACATAAATCCATCACGAGCCCAGATAACAGATAATATCATAACAGTGTAACCATATAAGCAATCTAGAGGGGATACCTCTCAAGTAACCAGATAATATGAGGGGTGACCTCATGTATCAAATTGGAGTGATCAGCTCCCAGATATATGTGAAAGACATGTATCGCACACACCATCAGTCACCAGATAAATATAACAATTAACAAATAACAATTAACCAGATACAGATCAAATCTAGGATGCATCCATACGCCCCCGCAGATAAATCATAATCATAATGGCCATAGCAGATAACAAATAAGGGACGGAACAGGTCATCACTCTCCTGCCTTAGAGTCATGTCAAAGGTGCATCAATGACATGGACATGAAACCCTCATGCCTAGTGATTGGCTCGGATATCAGACTTTAGGTCAAAGGTCAGATGTACTATCAAAATAATCAAAAGTCATATCTTAAGGGTGCATGGCAAAAGGTTCATGTCAAGTAGTTTCAGAATTAAATAT
The DNA here is from genome assembly GCA_021014915.2 of Artemisia tridentata subsp. tridentata. Classification (NCBI taxonomy): domain Eukaryota; kingdom Viridiplantae; phylum Streptophyta; class Magnoliopsida; order Asterales; family Asteraceae; genus Artemisia; species Artemisia tridentata. The sequence goes on from CP139503.1 coordinate 239,448,371, forward strand.
CAAAGGTTCAAATCAGAGTTTATCAGATTAAGTTTTATATCAAAGTTTAAGTTCAGATTAAAAGGACTATATCAAATGGTTCAGAAAAGAATTTCACAGGTTCATAATTAAAGTTCGTAGCAAAAGTTCATTTTAGAAGTTCCTGTCAAAAGTTCATTTAAAGCAATCCTTTAATAATGGTTTTCAATAAAATGATCTTTCAGAATAGTTTTCATAAAATAATCTTGCAAAACGGTTTTTCATAAAAATATTCTTAAACTAGTTTCTGCAAAAGTTAACAAATGTCATATAAAAATAGTATCATATCACCATTCATAATCATTCTTTTAAAATAACTGATTTTTCTCAAAACATTTCCAAGTCATAATTAAAAAGGTTTTCACATAACAGATTTTTATATCAGAGGTCGTAACAAAAGGGAATCATGCAAAAGGTTCAAAGCAAAGAGGATTATAATAAGGACATCAACTCAGAAGTAAAACAGATCAGAACATGAGAGAGATCATAGAAGGCTCACAAAACAAAGAGATCACATGAAAGGTTCACAAACAGAAGGGAACATAGCAATGGTATAGGGAATCCTAATAAGGAAAATGAAAAACTGAAAGAAAAGGAAATGAAAAACCCTTACTGAAAAAGGGCAGAATATCTGTACCTTATTAGCACAGCAGATAAACAAGAAAGCAAACAAACACTGAACAGATCAAGGCTTCTCCTTCTTCACACCTAAAGGAGTAGAAGACGGAATTACAACAGATTCTAATTCAGATTATTACTTTTAGTTTACCTTTCCATTTTAAGTAACTTTATACTTTTAGTAACTATCCAGATTTAGTAAGTTTTCAGATTTAGTAACTTTCTATAATTAACAGATTTCCATACTTAGCAAGATATTAATATTACAGATTAGGTTAAGTCCTTATTTAAGAATTACTATGGGCATAAGGTATATTTTAATATGTTACAAAAGTTTAAGGTTAATTATGACAAGTTTACATAGTTTAGGGTTTTAATTGTAAATTCATTAAATTCAAAGGTCTAACATGAAAATACTTTAAGTTACTGATTTAAATACACACTTTATTCAGAATGACATTTTAATCCCTTTAGTTTCACAATTTACAGTTTATACCCCCTAGTTATATAATTTACAAAACAAACCCTACATTTACATAATTCATGATTTAATCCCTATAATATTCATATTTACCAAACAAGCACTTTATTTTACAAAATTATAGAACATAACCTCAGAATTATATGTAGTACGAATCAGATCCCTCAGAATTCAGAAATTACACATTTGGTCCCTTAACTTTACAAAACTTATAATTTAAACCATAATTTATTTATAATTACATATCAAGCCCATAAATACTCAAAATTACACATTACACCCTTAATTACATTATTTACACAGAATAACATCAATTTTCCAGAATTTACACTTTTAGTCCCTCTACTTTAATTAATTACAAATCGACCCTTATAAATACAATTAAATTCTTTTCTTGCAATATTTACACTTAGGATCCTCAAGTTATATTTTTCCTCCATTCCTATAGACTTATATAATATTACAAAAATACCCTACAAGTTTCAAAGTCGGCAAAACACACCCCTACAATTTTTAAAAGCAATCGGATTACTTTTTAATTTGCAAAACCCAAACCCTAATTACCAATCATTATCAAATCATTACTAACAACATTAAAACACCTTAATTGATCAGATCTAATCACAAAAGCCTAACCCTAATTCCATTCATTTAGGGTTTCCATTTTTTTTTCTTATTTTTCCTTAAACCCGATTAGAAAATAAAACTCAACAGAGGTGTTTTAGGATTTAACAAATCCAATACCCATTTTTCCAGAGTTATATGATGCATATAGAATTCAGATAAAATATGGTTGAGACCCAGAAAATCGTACGAATTAACTTAGGTTTTATTTACGTTTTTGATCTTTATAATTAACACGACTAATCTAGCATGCATGGTTCAATTTAGGTATTTTATACAATTCATATGTGATGTAAATAACACAAGAAAAATACCAGATGTAGTTTAGAATGAGTGAATGAAGGCGTATGAGTTTTTGTTCTCTCGGCTTAAAACTCGACAACAAGGAAAAACTTCCATGAATCAAACAAATGATCCAACGATCTTAGTACTATTTTTCCTGCCTTCCTTGTACGTGTATGAACACCAAAAAAATAAGAACCAGCCTCCAAAATTTCGTGTGGGTTAGAGAGAATTTTGTGTGTGTGTATTTTAGGGTTTCGGTGGGGAATAAAAGAAAATAAGAAGGAAAACCGTGTGAAGAGGGGGAAAATCCATATACACCGCTCATATTGATGGGGAAATATATTTTCCTGATTTTGGGGTTGTTTCCATAATTATTTGATGATTATCTGGTTGTTAAATGATTTATAAATACAAATAAATAATTAACTAAAAATTTCCTTACATATAATGTTTTTGGTGTGACATGTAATTTTTGTACATTGTATAACATTGAAATGTTGTAGCAAAAATATTCTTACTTCATGTGTTGCTCATTTCCAAAGGTTTGGAATTTATTTGGTGTGTTATGCACTTATTAATTAAATTTAAAGTTTCAGGGCATTTCGGTCATTTTGCATGATTTCAAATTTTGGGTTTTACAGTTATCCTTAGATAAGATCTAACAAATCTCGAGCTATAAACGATTCTTCAGGTGGTATCAGAGCTCAGGCAGCTCATGAGCTAGGGATTTACAAGGTTTTATTTGTCGAAGAAAGAAGAAAAATCGACTTTGGTTTTTATGTTTGTATTTTTCTGTAGTGCTGTGGTAAAAAGGTGATATCTCATTTGTTAACCGTTGGATCTTAACAAAATTCTTATTGAAGGTTCTTTACACATCAAGGTACATTCTCATTGGAGGGATCTTCAATCTGAGCTTTAAATCGAAAGATATGATGTCTCAAAGTCTGCTGCAGAAATATATCATAAGGTCAAATTTTCTGGTTGGTTTAGTGTTTTAGGGTTACTGGTCGCTATCACAACAAGGAAGTTGGTTCTGAATCAACATTGAAAGATAATTTGATGATTTATGGTGCTCAAATTCATGAAGCAGAGTTCTTGGTTTAAAGATTATAATATGAGATTCACTCATGGTATGACTCAACATGCTGCTTTTAATTCGCTCATGAGTTTATATTGCCGTGTTCAAGTGTATATCCTAAAACCATCATGATAGTTTTAGTTTAAGAGGTGCAAAAGCAAACCCTAAGTCTGCTTGTTGTGGTCGTTCATACTGCTTGATTCAAGTTTCTGCTAATTAGGGTTTTAATGAACGATTACAAATTAAGATTTTTTTGGTGTTGGTTGGAAGTGGATGCGATTTGCTTAACTGATAACAACACTAACATGTGATGTCATGGTTAATAGCACTAACTACATGTTGTTAATGTTGCTCGTTATGAGAAGTTAGTGCTGCTATGGATGGTTAATGCTTCCTTCGTTAGTTTCTACTGCTTAGTTTGAAACTTAATGCTGCTGATTTCATGTTAATGCTGCTAGGTTCATATTATAGTTTTTGCTGCTACGTCTAATAGTTAATACTGATTGCTCGATATATATTAATGCTGCTTGAAGAAACTTACTACTGCCGGTTAATTTTTAATGCTGCTCCATATACATTAATACTGCTAGTAGTATTTAACGCTGCTAGATTATTTTTAATGATGCTTATATGGAAGTACGAGGGTTTCAAGGTTTTTTTTATTAAAGAGTGGAGTAGTATATGTTTTGCGAATTGTGTACATGTGTTCGTGGGTTTTGAAAGAAAAATGTTCAAGTTCGATACATGTAAGTGAGTTTTTATGGAGATGTCGGACAACACACAAGAAGAAGTTTGAATTTTGGTTTAAATGTTCTTAAACGTTTAAAAAGGCTTCGTATTTGGATTAATTGGAATAATTGATTACGAAGAAGATGGATTATCACTTATTTGAAGTTGAAGTGGAGTTTCATGGATGCGTGTTCTTATCATATCTTAAACGGCTAACAACGTTTAGAGATAACTTGTTCGTGCTTTAACGTTGTGACAAAGACTTGTCAAAATCCAGCAATAGGGATTTGCTATCACTTAAAGGAGTTACATTGTAGTGCTCAGTGTCTCATTAAAGATGAGGATTTTGTCAAGAGGTTGCGATCTACTTATACTTTTGGTTTTCATATAAGTTCAAAGTTACGTGGATAGTACAAGACATAAGACACAAGTTTGAGTTGTTCACTTCATCATCAAGTTCGTTATACTTAGTTTTCTTCAACAGTAATCATTACAAGAAGCCTACAGATTGTAGATTCAAGAAATGGTTAACACATGGATTTCAGGGGAATCATTGTAACAACCGTGGTTTTAGCAGGTTAGTTTGACTAATAGTCTCAACCCATTTAACTTTTGTTTGGTGTGTATTATGTGTTTATGTGGGATATATGTGTGGTAAGTGTGTGTGTTGGCACTAAATCCCTTGGTGTGAGATATACTATTATGATTTGAGTAATATTGATTTTTGGGATAAGTTCATTTTGATCACCTTGGTGGTGTAGAAATGACTTGTGTAGTTTTGGTGTTTTGTGGTGTTGCGTAACAAGTCTCCGTTCAAGTATTTGAGCGTTAGTAAGTTACGTGGAGGTTGTTTTTATGAGTTATATTTCCAGAGAGTGTGAAATTCTATTTTTGGAAACTTTGTTTTGAAAATGATAATTTTTCTGAGTTGTCGTAAAAACGAAGAATTGTTGCGTAAGACGTTAGGTTTCGGTATAGGCTTTTATAAAATATCAAGAGTACAAGGTTTTAAGTGTAATAATTAATTTTAATAAAAAAAATATAAAATATATATAGGAGGGGAGGGGCAGCCGAAACTAGGGAATTAGGGGAATTAGGAAACCAAATTTTAATCAAAATACACTTACCTAATTAAGGGTGGTCTAGAATAATCCATAGGTTAGTATAAATACAAAACCAATATCCCCTCATTCCTCCTTGTTGGAAATCGGCCAAGATCAAGAAGAGGAGGAGAAGAAAATTTTAGGGTTTTATTTTTGAAGGCTAAAGATCAAGATCAAGGTATAGTTTTCAATACTTATGCTTAATTAATTATTAAAATTCATGTAACAATAATATGATGGATTAGGGTTTATGTTAACTTCTGTAAATTAATGTTATAAAACATGTTGGGGTCATTAATTAGTAATAATATGATGATTGGTGAAGAAGTTAGGGTTTAAAACTTGTTAATTAATGAGTTAAGTTTCTGACAGAATTATAAGGCTGTAGAGATTCGATGATATTTAATAGATGGAGATGAGTTAGATCACGAATTTTAAGTCTAAATTGTAGTTCAGAGAAAGATATTTCCAAAAAGTCCGGCCACGAGTGATTTCGAGGTCCGGAGGTCAGTCAAACAATTTTTGCAAATAAAGGTGTCAAAACAGTTAAACCGGGACAGATTTAGGTTAAAAGTATTGAGGTCAAAAGTGGTTTTAAAAATGTTATTAGGGTTAGCCCTTATGTGGGAGTTGATTTCTATATTCCCTTTGACTTCCACGTGAAAATTGGACGATAATAAGTTGTGCAAGTATGTCTACTAGGTCAAAACATTTTGGTGTTTGTTTAGATCCGAATCTGGATAGTTATCATGTATGATTTTTCATTGGGTACTTGTGTGTTTTTTTAGTACATGGCCTTCTGGGAGAAGCTTGTATGCTCATGAAGGATCATGGTGAATTTTTGGTGTGAGTTGTGGAGAGTTTTTGGTCGTGATTTTATGTGGGTGAAAGTACCCTAAAATTCTGCGTTTCTGAAAAAGTTTATTCAAGGGATTTAATGAGTATAAGTGTTTGGTAATGGTTAGTATGGAGTCTAGGTGATCCGTGGTGGGTTATATGAACCTTAGACATCCATCATATGTGTGTGTTACATGGACTATAGCTTTTAGCTTGGTCGCGTGTAATGTAATCTTATTTGTGTTATATAGATTGTGGTTGATATTTGGAAGCTGCAAGGTTTGAGGTGAGTTTCATAGTCCCATTTTTTTTTTGTTTTAAACTTGGGAATGGAATGATGCTTGTGTAAATTATGATTTTTAAGTTACTGTGATTATGTGTCTAATAAATGCATGGACTTGTAAGTGGTTATCATGTTTGTGCTACATGTTATGATATTGTGATGTAATGTGATAATTGGATCGGTGGGCACGTTCCGTCCCAATTAATGTGTAATGTGGTAATTGGATCGGTGGGCACGTTCCGTCCCAAATTATTGGTGGATATTGAAATTGGATCGGTGGGCACGTTCCGTCCCGTTAGTTGGCTTTGTGATTGCATGTTAGCTTATATGGTAACTGCACTTGTTGTCCTTGTATGTTTTATAATCACAGTGAACTGGTGTTCGAGATATATTGTGTGTCTTAAACCTATGAATCTCACCAACATTATGTGGACGTTTTTAAGCATCATTTTCAGGTGAGCATTCTAAGGCTAAGGTAGAAGGAAGCGACTAGACGAGACTTAGTTGCATTTGAGGATGACTTATCTTTAAGTTTTAATTTGAATAAGTTGGATTTTGGTTATGATACTTGAATGTCGTTCATTAGTACTTTATGTTTTAATGAAGATACCTTGGAGATTGCTTTTGGTTATTTTGTTTTGAGGTATCGTTACGACACTTTGTGTCTGTACTTTGCTCTATTTATTTGCATGTAGTAATTCTCTATTTAGACACCATGTGTTGTGATGATATCCATGATGTTGCACTCGCGTTTCCGCCATTGGCGAGGTGTGACAAGCATATTCTAGAGTATTTAATCATTTACATGCATCATTTGAGGGGAAGGTTTTTACTACTGTAAGTCTTTATTACTACAGATAGTTTAAGTTTCTATTGTCTTAAATTCATTATTAGTGCGGAAAACTTCATGGAGGGTAATTTGAGACATTGGAAGGCTGGATTAGAAGTGTGATATTGATTTGTGGTTGTGAAGATCAAAGTTGCATCTACTTAGCATCCCCTAGTGGATAATGACAAAAAAGGGGAAGAAGTACATAGAAGTTTTGCAACTTGCAGATCCTTGGTGGTACAGCATGTTCTGTAAGTTCACACGAGTTGAGCTTAAGGGAAAGATTGTTTCATTCATGGAAGATCTAGAAGAATATTTTGTAATTATCAACTAGGGGAAGATTGTTGGGTTTTATATTGAGTTGATAATACAAAACAATAAAAGAAGAATGAAGCAAATACGAAACTACAAGGACTTAAAAGACAAAGAAGGAATTCTACAAGCTATGGAAGATTATAGAAGATTCCTTAGAAGATATTGATAAAAGATTAGGAAAGTATTTGTTTCCTAATACAGTTATGAGTCTTTGTAAACCCTAATATCTTTATTATATAAAGAGACATAGGGCGTATGTTTTGTGTGCACAAAAAAAGAAGAAGATGTAGTCGACTAGAAAAGTGTGTGTCCTAGGCGTGGGTTTTTTTTAAACGCATAGTTTAGTGTTTATTCAGCCTCAAGGATCATTTGATCCCTATTATTGTTGAGTAACCGTACTATAATTGATCAAGTAGTATTGGGGCTAATTGTGTATGTAATTGTTATAGTGAAGTTAGTGATGAAAACCTTGTTACAATAACATTGATGTCTTGTTTAATTACGCTGCGTATATTGTTAATCATTGTTATTGTTATCCCTAGATGAGATCTAACAAATCTCGAGCTTAAACGATTCTTCAAGCTTTCTTTTCTTCTTGAGCTTTTTGAAGTCTAAGTCTTTCCTCTTCATCCTCTTCTTCCTGAAGCTTCTTAGCAAGTTCTTCATCTTTAGCAAGTTGTTGTTGTTGTTTTAAAGATAAGTGTTTCACCACAGGCTCTTCAATCAAAATTTCCTTGCCTTTGCCCTGTGGTGGTAATTGTGATTGTGTTGTTTTTGTTGTTGTTGGAGATGGTTCTCAGATAATCACACATTTGGTGTAACCACCCATAATTTTCCAAACATTATTTTAATAATAAAAATTAACTTATTATTATTTGACAATTTATTTGAGCATTTTGAGCTTATTTGACTATTTCGGAAAATTATCTCGCACACTGTAGCAATACAGTAACCCTCCAAATCACTTAATTATATCAAGAAAGGTAAAGTAATCACTTACTGGCAAATTATTTACAAAACCAATAAGTCATCTCACTTTCTGAAAAACGTGACACCACACGCGTACCGACACCACAAAAGTAATGAATTCAATTTTTTTAGTTAATGTTCGGAGTCAATAACCCTGTTTTTAAACCATTTTTATAAAAACGTTTCCAGAAATATATTTCCCGTATTTTTACCAAACCGAGGGATCACATTTAAAATTTAACTCAACGGGACATGGGGTACACGGGATAATAATAAAACAAAACTTATCCCCTTTTATCTCAACCACAACCGCCCACTACCTTCTTTCTTATCCGAGTAAATTGCATTTTTGGTCCCTGTGGTTTGGCCAAATTGCAGATTTGGTCCCCAACTTTTTGAAAGTGCACCAATGGTCCTCATTTTCAAGTTTTCGTTGCATTTTTGGTCCCTGGCCTCAGTCAAAAGACAGAAATACCCCTGTCCTTTTCTTTTAATATATTCCTTTTCAGTTTTTAACACAAATGGTCCTTGTGTTGCGCAAGGCTTTACAAATTTAGTCCTTTTTTTTCACAAATGGTCCTTCTTACACAAAATCGTCCTTGTGTTGCGCAAGACTTACACAAATGGTCCTTGAGTCCGTTTTTCTTCCGTTTTCGTCCGTTTTTCTTACGTTTTTTCCGTTTTGGTCCGTTTTTATCCGTTTTTGTCCGTTTTTCTTACGTTTTTGTCCGTTTTTCTTACGTTTTTTTACGTTTTTGCCCGTTATTCTTACGTTTTTTCCGTTTTCATACGTTTTTGTCTGTTTTTCTTACGTTTTTTCCGTTTTTGTCAGTTTTTTTCCGTTTTCATACGTTTTTGTCCGTTTTTCTTATGGTTTTTACGTTTTTGCCCGTTATTCTTACGTTTTTTTCCGTTTTCTTACGTTTTTGTCCGTTTTTCTTACGTTTTTTACGTTTTCGTCCGTTATTCTTACGTTTTTTTCCGTTTTCATACGTTTTTTGTCCGTTTTCTTACGTTTTTTCCGTTTTTGTCTGTTTTTATCCGTTTTTCTTACGTTTTCGTTTTCTTACGTTTTTTCAGTTTTTCATCGTTTTTGTCAGTTTTCTTACGTTTTTTCCGTTTTTTCGTTTTTTCCTTTTTTACGTTTTTTCTTATGTTTTTTACGTTTTGTCCGTTTTCTTATTTTTTTTTTTTTTTTTTTTTTTTTTTTTTTTTTTTTTTTTTTTTTTTTTTTTTTTTTTTTTTTTTTTTTTTCGTTTTTTGTCTTTTTCCGTTTTTTACTTTTTTTTCTTTTTCGTTTTTGTCTTTTCCGTTTTTTTCTTTTTTTTACGTTTTTTACGTTTTTCCGTTATTTTCTTCGTTTTTTTTTTTTCCGTTTTTATTTTTTTGTTTTTTCGTTTTTTCATTTTTTCCTTTTTACGTTTTTCGTTTTCTCGTTTTTCTTTTTTCCGTTTTTTTTCGTTTTTTATTTTCCTTGTATCGTTTTTTTCCTTTTTTTACCTTTTTTTTTCTTTTTGTCCGAATTTTATTAGTCCAAATTTTTGGTCCGATTTTTTTTTGACCAAATCTTTTAAAATAAATAATTAAAATTGACAAAAACGAAAAAAAACGTAAGAAAAACGGACAAAAACGTAAGAAAAACAGATAAAAACTGACAAAAACGGAAAAAAAACGTAAGAAAAAACAGACAAAAACGTATGAAAAAAAAACGGAAAAAACGTAAGAATAACGGGCAAAAACGTAAAAACCATAAGAAAAACGGACAAAAACGGATAAAAACGGAAAAAACGTAAGAAAAACGGACAAAAACATATGAAAACGGAAAAAAAAACGTAAGAATAAAGGACGAAAACGTAAAAAACGTAAGAAAAACGGAAAAAACGTAAGAAAAACAGACAAAAACGTAAGAATAACGGACGAAAACGTAAAAAACATAAGAAAAACGGACAAAAACGGATAAAAACGGACAAAAACGGAAAAAACGTAAGAAAAACTGACAAAAACGTATGAAAACTGAAAAAACGTAAGAATAACGGACGAAAACGTAAAAAACGTAAGAAAAACGGACAAAAACGTAAGAAAAACGGATAAAAACTGACAAAAACGGAAAAAACGTAAGAAAAACGGACAAAAACGTAAGAAAACGGAAAAAACGTAAGAATAACGGGCAAAAACGTAAAAACCATAAGAAAAACGGACAAAAACGTATGAAAACGGAAAAAAACTGACAAAAACGGAAAAAACGTAAGAAAAACAGACAAAAACGTATGAAAACGGAAAAAACGTAAGAATAACGGGCAAAAACGTAAAAAACGTAAGAAAAACGGACAAAAACGTAAGAAAAACGGACAAAAACGGATAAAAACGGACCAAAACGGAAAAAACGTAAGAAAAACGGACGAAAACGGAAGAAAAACGGACTCAAGGACCATTTGTGTAAGTCTTGCGCAACACAAGGACGATTTTGTGTAAGAAGGACCATTTGTGAAAAAAAAGGACTAAATTTGTAAAGCCTTGCGCAACACAAGGACCATTTGTGTTAAAAACTGAAAAGGAATATATTAAAAGAAAAGGACAGGGGTATTTCTGTCTTTTGACTGAGGCCAGGGACCAAAAATGCAACGAAAACTTGAAAATGGGGACCATTGGTGCACTTTCAAAAAGTTGGGGACCAAATCTGCAATTTGGCCAAACCACAGGGACCAAAAATGCAATTTACTCTTCTTATCCCTTTTATCAGATCTTTAATGGATACATCGCTCTCTACTTTTTTTTCTTGCTTCTTCCTTTATATATCGGTTGAAACATCAGGGAGGCACACAACTCCAATTTCATCACCTCACCTCTCCTCTCTATTATAACCAGCCTCCTCTCATTTCTGACCAGATTCCAGCCACCTTGAGTTGAAGACGCGCCACCACCACCACCACCATAGCAGTCAACCACGCCATTCCCCCTTCTCGTCCGTCCGTGTGGTATAGGAAATCAATTCATTTGTTTTAGTTATTTATTAACCGAATATATAGGCATAAAATTTTTGGTTATAGTTTTCGTGGATTTAAAACCTGGATTAAAACTCGGTTAAACTAGTTTTTGATTTTCATTTTTCGTGTGGTATTAATCTATGAAATAGGGTGGTTGCTTGATCTGTGAACTGAGCCAACTCAACTCAGGCGAGTCGAGTCGACTCACCCGAGTCAACTCAGCCGAGTTGAGTTGAGCTCAATGAGTTTTTGGCGACTCATATTTATTGTCGTTATCATTGTGTTTGAACCCGTATTGGTCACAGTTGACCTTAGGTATACTCATTTGTTTATCTGGTCTTGTTTTGAATATTGGGGTCATCTAATCATTTGTGTTGCTAGTCTTTGGGTCACGGATTGGATTTAGACTCAGCCAAGTCGAGTCAGTAATGGGCTGATCTTGAATTTGAAGTTTTGGTGGTTGACTTGATGTTATAATCAATTGTTTTAGCTGAATTAGGGTGTTTTTGGTTGTGGTACTCTTGGGTCAGTTTGCTAAACAAATTTGGATATGAGGAATCGACTAATATTGAAACTTATGAGTTATTTTAATTATGTCTTAGTCTCGGTTAGGAATTTGGATTAGTAGCATTTTTTTTGATCCACCGTCACGAGCAGTAACCCACATAGGGAGTTTGTTTGTCTCGGTCTAACAGTAACTCAATAGGGGGCATTTGCTTAGTCTTATGTTTTCCCGACTCATACTCCTTAGCTTACTCTTGAACGTATTTTTAAAACTTATGGCTTATTTGGTTTTGTAAAAAGCTAGATATACTACTTTATCACACAACTAAATCTAATATACGAAAGCTTAATATAGAGATGACCATAAAAGAAAGAGAATCTGTTATAGCGAGAATAATATGATATGAAGAATAATATGGTAGATGAGACGTGGCACTTGTTAGTAAAGAATAGAATAAGTGAAGTAAAGAAGATTTAGAGGCGGCGCAATAGAAGGAATAATATGGAGCGTGTATTAGATTAGAAGAGAAAAGATAAGAAAGAGATACAAGAAAGACAGACACTCCCACCTTACCCTCTCTAATGCACACTTCTAATTTGGTGGGAGTGATGTATTTATAATGAGTGAGAGTTGCCCTAAAAGGCTTTTGGTGGGCTTTGGTTGGGCTTGTGTTAGACTTGGACATTACATGGACTTTTACTAAAACAATCTAGCTTAGTCCAACACAAGCCTTTCTAAGACTATTTTGTTACATATAATCGACATACACACTAAACACTTCAATATAATTTAAATGCTAACAATCTCCCCCTAAGGGAGGGATGGTCATTTCAATGATGCTCCGGTGATTGGTCTTTTGTCTTCAGTGTCTTGAACTTTGTGTGTCGATGTAGAATAGTCTTCATTTTTTGTTCCTTCATGCAATGTGATCTTCAAAGTAATCTTCTTTTGGTAGTTCTTGCCTTGATCAATATCTTCGTGTGATGATGCGTCGTGTCCTCCAATATACTCATACATCTTGAACTTTATACTTATGCTAACAATCTCCCCTCATACTTTCATCATTTGACATATGAGCTTGTTCTTGACATCTTGATTAGCTTTTTGACTTTGTCGTTACACTTTATCTTTAACTTGATCCTTTTGTCTTGAACTTTTACACTTGAGCTTTGTTGAGGATGATCTTCATAAGTATGAGTATGTGGAGGTGAAGATGTTGGATATATCTGATGATGTTGTTCGGTCTTTCTCCAGGTGACATTCTTCAGCAGTAGCTCCGTCTTGAACGAACACACCAATCGATCATGGTGGACTTTTCTTAGAGAATCGACCACTACGATTGTTATACTGATGAATGTCTTGATTCCATTCACCTTGGTCGGGCGTATCAGCTGTCCTAATCCCGTGAGGGATAGTTATCACTACATTGGATAAATCCAAGTAGAGACCCACGTCATAAGGACTCAATTCGTGAAAGGAATCTCCTTGGCGGGATTTCCAGCACTTACAGGCTCAGACTTCGAGATCGTTAACAGCATAGTGTGAAAACTTTCTCTAATCCTTACAAAGGCTGTTCCTGAATTGGATGCCCTCAAGAAGGCTTACAACAGATATACCGAAGTATACCTTCAATCCAGGTGAGCCGCTGAAGTATACCGAAGTATCACTCCACGACTGTAGACCGTTTTGAAACATAGAACCATCATGATATAAATGGCAAGATCCTTAGATCTCATTAAGACTCTTACAACTTGTGTCTTTTGATGAATCTCATGGCTCTAGACTTAATTGTGCATTTTGGTTTTAGTAGTCGGAGGCATGGAGCAGAGTGCCACCTTTTCAATATCAACACATCTCGGAATGAGAGGCCGATAGATTATGCAGTGTTCTCCGTGAGAAATGAAACAAATATCTTTTAAGAGATATCTGAGTGGCTAGGAGGGGTGGTGCAGCGCGTCACTGGGTCCATGACGTCTTGTCTTCAATATCAGTATCACCTTTGTGAATACCGATAGCAGATGTATTGACCCGGTTTCTGCCCTAAGTTTTCATGGAGGGCTATTTCTTTTCACCCTTTCATTCAACTTTTCTTTTTCATTCTTCAACCCCTTATTTCTCCTTTCTCATTTACTCCTTTTTTCAATCTTACCTAAGGACTTCTAATTCTAATATATTGAAATTGTCATTGGGTAGATCCCTCTGGCTCTGGCGGATCATAGGACATAACCTAACCATAATCACCTTATTACTCCATGATTATCCTAGATTTGTTGATCACTTGCCATAAAACCTTTTGTGAAAATCTCTTAAAGTGTTTATGAATAAAATGCATTTTAGTTAACACTTCGAGAGTTTTGCATTTTCTGAAATACTCCCCCTTCACATGTGCTAATGCATTTTTAAGTTAAATTAGCACATGTTGGGTGGAGTTCGCACATTTTGAATTGATCGACTTTCAATGAACATGACCTTCGCGAGACACGCTTACATCACTAGTTAGACTAGCTTGAAATTATTACCCGTCCCGGACATATTCAATGATCATCTCTCGAATTGGTACATTCTACTCCGACAGGTCCTTTGCGAGACACGTTTACATCACTGGATAACCAGCTTGAAATTATTACCCGTCCCGGACAAGTCTTTTCGATTACTGACATTTAGTTTTCTTCAATTCGAGGGTTAATACTGAGTCGAGCTCTTATTGAGATTCAGTTACGATCTTTAAACCTTTTGATCACATTTTAATCACGTCCTCTCCCCCTCAAAAATATCATGTAGTGATATTTTTGATATCAACTGATTAAAATGAAACTTTTTGGAGAGAAAGACGGATTTTAGCATGAAATTGGAACATTTTTCTTTTTTAATTTTATACCCCCCCTTAAATAAAGCATATTGTTAAACATTTGAGTTTAAGAGGGAGTTTTCTTTTAAGCACGAGTTTCGTACTGAAGTATACGAAAGCCATAGAGATTTTTAGGATAAGTGCTCGAAAAATATATAAGATCTTTATTTTGAATGAGCACTTTCCTTTCTTTGAAGAACGGGTCCTGAACTGTTGTGTCCAGAAGCCATAGTGAAGAAAATTTTGAGAAACGACATGTTTTGAAAACATTTAAATGAACTCTCGCTCAAGCATCTGTACATGCCCGTATCATTGTTGAATGACATTTCTAGGTACGTACAAAATATTGATTATACAAGAGACATGTCGTGAGAAGAATATTTTTTATTTTTTTCATTTTAGATTGTTTTTGTATTTTTTGAAAATTTTATATTTTTGTATTTTGCTTTTGATGGTTTTTCAAATTTTGTATTTTGATTTTGTTTTTATAAAAGAAATGGAAAATCAAAAATAGAATATAGAGAGAATAATTTTGAAGAATTTACAGAATTAGAACCCTCTGATGAACTGGGTTCTAAGATAGTTGAATCATATGCAACCAAAGGCGAAGAGGTTTCACAAATAACAGTGTTAGAAGTATATGAATCATCACTCTGAGGGTGTTGACTATCAACTGTTGTAATGGTTTCTACTTCCTGTTGGTGATTGTCACTATTATTTGTCTTGGTGCAAGTATCAAAAATCTTTCCTGTGGGAATCCATCTAAGACCAACTGTTTTAAAAACTCTTCCCGTGGGAATCCACCTAAGGCAAGATCTAGGAGTTGTTTTCTTTTCAGATGCAGCGGAAGTGTCGTTTTGAGAGAAACTACGTCCTGTAGAGATCCACCTATTAGGTTTCTTAGCCTTTTGCTTCTTATCAACGGGTTTGTTTCTATTTGGTGTCTTAGTGGATTGTGCCTTAGCACGTGAATTTGCTTTCTTGATATACTGTGCAACACATGCATCATGATTAGCTGAAAAGACACATTTTTGACATGTAGGACAGACAAATTCAACATTCTTGTTCAAAACGGCAACCTTAACTTTGTCACTACAGTCATTTGAAGCTTGTTTCCTGTTCGAAGAGGAATTAGTGTTGCATTCTACGTGCATAACATTTTCTTTTTCGCAACTACTCTTAGATGCAAGCCAATCCCTAGTCTTTTGTTGAGTGTTCCTAGGTAATGGTTTACTACTACTAGCAGTGCCTTGTAATGTTGTAGAATTCATCACCCTTGGTTTCGTACCTAAAATTCCGTTTTTTCAAATCTGTGCCTTTTTTCTAGCTTTTTCTTGGTAGTGATTGTGGACCATGTCGTTTGAACCAACAGATTCTTTAACAGTTTTTATGGTCACATTTGGTGAGCAATTCCTAGGGGCACACACATTGGGATTTATCTTGTTGTCCTTTGAATTTGTTGTAGCATTCCTAGACTCTTTTGGATTATCTTTTGCACTTTTGTCTATCGCCCTATATGTTTGAGATGTAAAGGCAGACGCAGTAGTGGGACTAATCCTATAAAGATCAGGAGCTATCACATTTGATGTTTTGACAACCGCTTTTCCTTTATCAGCACATTGAGAAATTGACATTTTTGGTGTTGCAGCCCTTGTTTCCTCACCCTTCCCTTGTTGACTTTCAAGCTGAGACTTCAAAAGATCAATTTGTTTTTTGCATGTTTTTGTAAGAACGCTCATACGACAGTTTGTCATACTTGCATTCTTCCTTTTTCCGATCAAGTTGTTTAAAATATGTTACATTTTCTTTTTCAATCTTAGCAAGCGCATTTTCATATTTTTCAACAATTTCAGAAGTCTCAGCTCGAAGTCTTTCATCATCCTCTACAGAATATGTTTGATAAATAATGGACATAATTTCAGTCGATAGAGCTACTTCAGAGAGTATGTCATTGTGTCTTTCCAAAACTTTTATGTGTTCAATGTTTTCATTAGCTTCCTTCACCAGGGATTTGTGGTCCTTGACAAAGTCAGCTGTTTCATTCAGAAAAGTTCTCTCAACATTAAGAGTTATCGCATAAACTGCAGAAATTACAGGGTTGATTTCTGTATGAAAACTTGAAAACCAATCATTGTAGTTACTATTTGTTTTGGATGCCACAGTCATTTGAAGCGTTTCAACTCTCCTTTTAAGATCATCCAAATATTGTCTAGCTTCACTTGTGTGACAAGTGTTCTTAGAGAATATTTGTTCGATGTTAGAAAGATGTTTCGAAACAACTTTTCTTTTTGCGACAGCCACTGGTTTTTTGAAAAACAATGGTGACTCTTTTTGCACAAGATGAACGCCAGAATCTGTATTAAGCTTGTTATAATCAATTGGTTTAATTTCTGGGTTCATTTGTCTCATTTTAACACGACTCTCTTCGGAAAGCTCAATCGTTTCATAGGAATCACGAACCTTGGGAGGATCATGGTTATCATTTAGCATACTACCATTATATAACACATTCTGATATTGCTGAGCTTTCTTGAGATAATAAGGGTTTTCACAACCGATAGCCATTTTCTTCATTGTATGTAAAATTGGGTTTGGATCGTTAATTAACAAATTAATTGTTTGTGTTGAATGACCCGTTTTCACAAGCAATTCTTCCAACTTTTTAATGCTTTCTTGTTTGTCAATGATTTCATCAAGTAGATCATTTTCTCGTTTTGAAAACTTAGCATGCAATTCTTTCTTTTCTTTTTCAAGATCAGAACAAATTGATTTTTGTTTGGAAAGTTGGGTGGTTAATTAAGAAATTTCCTTGTTTAGGGATTTTATTTGCATGTTCAAGTTAACATCGAGAGTGTCGTATTTGATTTGCAAATGTTTCTCCCTTAACATAGAATCTCTATAACCAGTTTCAAGTTCTGACTGTCATTTGTTATTAAATTCAAAAGCTTGTTCATTTACCTTATATCTCTCAAGCTCAGCGGTTAATTTCTCATTCGCGGCCTTAACATCGCGATTGATCTTTTTGACCTTTTCAATCTCAATGCGACAATTATTCAGTAATGATTTAAATAAAGCACGAGTTTCCTCATCATTAGCATCATTTTGTGCAACTGGAACTTCATTAGGATCCATATCTGGAGTTGCCAAATTAATATTGCTACAACTTGGCGTGTCCATATATGTATCATAAGTAGGTTCGAGAGGCACAAAATGTGGCTTTTGATGAACAAACTGATTAACCTCATTACTTGGAGTTGGTATCTCATGGAGTGGTTCTTTGTCATAAGTAGGAGGAATGTCAAAATTGCTGCATGTTGTTGTTTCTTGCTGATTATCCATAGAGTCGGAGATTCCAGTGACTTCTGTAGAATTATCATTAACTCTTGTTGTAACCATGAAGTCGTATTCCTCATTAGTCAAAGGTATTCCCGAGTCTTTCTTTTTGGCCAACATCAACATGTATTGGAGCTTTTCTACTTGCGTCATTGCATTGACATTACAATATCTAATTATATCACTCCCACGGATTGCAGATGAAGTCATGAAACAATAATTCTCATTTTGATTGACCCCGTTCTGATTCACAAACTGATTCATTTGGTTTCCAAAATACTGCCCTGCATATTGCATTGGTTTCCCCATCTGTATACCTTGCTGATTCTCAATAACCTCAACCATTTGACCTTCTTGTCCCATATATAACTGCGTGTAGTCAGTGTACGGTGAATTCCATTGGTTGTTGTTATGTTGTTGGATTTTTAATGCCTTGGTGAATAATGCAAAAGCATGTGCCAAATCAGTTGCGAAATTGTCTTGTTGAGATGCCATTGATGATGTTGTATGATAAAGTTGATTCAGTTGTTTCAGGATCGTTGCAAAGAAATAGGTGTTGTGGTTGTTGAAGGTTAAACTTAGATGATGATGAAAAGCCTTGATCTTTGTTGATGATCGTTGAAGTTACTTGCACTTACAATTTAGATAAACGAAACAAATTAAATAAAGTTACTAAATTTAACTAGACAATAATTTAGACAAGATCAAAAGTTCACAAATTCGACAACGTTATGTAAATTACAATTTAGATAAAATGACAATTTCTATATAAATTTCAATTTAGACCAAAATTTATACAAATTATGGCAAAATTTCAATTTAGATAGAATTTATCTAATTTATATAAATTGGTAATTTATATAAAAAATTAACTATTTTATACAAAATAGTAGATATCCGATTGTCGAAGTATTTTACACACTTATACAAGCGAGAAAATACCGAGTCCGTGATCCTTGATGTTGTAGAAATTACGTTCGAATCAAAGTTATAAAGTTTATGTAAGTTGTAAACGTATAACTCAATTGCGAGGGACAAATTCTGCCAATTTTGAAACTTGCACAAACTGCCTTAATTGCGATGAAGGACCTAAGCTGTCAATTGCGAAAAATAGCCTTATCCGAGAACCGTTTGCGATAAGGCTTGCCCGATATCCAATTGCGAAAGATTTGCTGTTTTGTCCGATATCCAATTGTGAAAGCAGTTTTGAATTGCGAAAAACTTAACCAATTGCGAAAGACTGTGTTGATTTGCGAAAACTTTGGTGATTTGCGAAAGCTGGCAATTTTGAGAAGTCCACTCAATTGCGAAAAGCCCCTATCTCTCGAAAATCAATTTCGAAAAACCCTTATGTTTCGCAAATGAATTTCGAGAAACCCCTTTTTATCTAAATTTCTTATACATGAAACTAGACTTTTCCAATGAAGATGACGGACCACTTTTTATTACACCTCTTATACAAGATATGTAATAAAAATATCAACGCAAATGAAGATTTGAACCTTGGTCTTTTGAAGCAATGTTTCTCGATCAACAACAATCAAATATACCACGATGAATCCCAATAACTCACAACTTTTCACCAAAACCGTCGTTTATCAAAAAAAGCTATAACCTTTTTTTTCTAAAACTCACTAAAGCCACAAAAAGCTACAAACTTTTTCGATTAAACGCACGTTAACACCAAAAAGCTACAAACTTTTTCTATTAAACCCACGTTAAAAATGAAAAAGCTACAACCTTTTGATCAAAACACGACACAACTTAATCCTACCTCTTTGTTTGGCGTATTGATACCACTTGTTAGACCATGTGTAGTGGGGTGGTTTGGGGAGTGGGGGGTTGTTCGACACGTGGCATGTGGGGTAGGATGGGGCTTTGTTGAAAAAGTGGTGTAATGGAGAGTGGGGGGTTGTTTGACACGTGGCAGTACTTTTTTTTTTTTTTTTTTTTTTTTTTTTTTTTTTTTTTTTTTTTAATGATAAAAAACTTATAATAAAAACTAAATAATATAAATAAAAACATAATTTCATTAAAATAAACCCTAAAACTATTACATAATTTAAAAAAAAAAAATAAATAAAAAATAAAATAAAAGTCATACAATTTCATACTACATATTACATAAAAAAAACACTACCAACCCCATTTTGCTTTGATTTCTTCATTGATTTTGTTGTTAATGGCTTTTTCCTCGTCGGTCATCCCGTCGGTGCTTCGGCGTAGTTGCTCCCAATCTTTCATTTTGATGTAGTCGTTGTATCTCTTTTCTTTGAGCTCCCGACGCTTTTGCGCCTCATCCCCTAGCCTAGCTATCCCAGCCGCAATTTGGCTCAACGGGTTTTCGATGTCGGGGGTAGAGGATGAGGAAACCCCTTTGCCTTTGCCACTTCGCCTACCCGAGGGCCTTTCCGGCTCGACAAACACGACCTCGTCATCTTCCGCATAGTCGTTTAGGTTATATGTGTGAGCATCGGACGATTGGCTTTCGGGGTTGGATGATGAATCGGTTTTAGACCGTTTTGACAGCCTCATTGTACGAATTTCCAAAGACGGTTGGTGGGACCATTTTTGATGGGTGTGAAGGTACTCCCACACCGCTTTGTGTTGGAAAGGAAACCCCTTAAGCGCCTTGTATTCCTTGTCGGCGGCGTCGTATGCCCACGTCCCCAAACTTTCACCACTTGGTACCGGCAAATTATTTTTTCGGTTGTAGATGCCATTAAAGAGTAGACACGCCCTATTGAGGTCGGTCCATTTCCCCCGAATCATGTCCGGCGTACGATAATCTTCTCCGACACCCATTGCCGAAAAAAATACTTCTCGAATTCGAGCCCAAAAAACCAATCCTCGTTGATAATTCGCTACAAAAAAAATTAATAACGAAATAAGTAAAAAAAAAAAACGAAATACGTAAAAAAAAAAAAAAAAAAGGAAATAAGAAAAAAAATTAATAACGAAATAAGAAAAAAAATTAATAACGAAATAAGAAAAAAAAATATAATAACGAAGTAAAAAAAATAATAATAACGAAAAAAATATAAATAAAGAAAAAATAAGTATATACCGGCGTTTGGATCCGTCGCAATTTCTACCCACGCACGTGCCAAGCACATCAACTCGTTGTCGTTCCATGGCATACGCGTCATCTTAGCCCTTGGCTCGCCCTCGGGTTTTTTTTTGTGCGCACGCCTTGGTTGTTTACCCTTCGCTCGGGTAACGCTTGGAGGACTTTCTGGGACAATCTCCGGGACACTCTCGGTAGATCCAACATTTTGGGCTCGTTGCATATAATTTGCCGGTCGAAATTGTGGAGATGTGGGGAATTGTGGAACGTTTTGTTGGGTATACGAGTTAAACCCGAAATTTTGTTGGCTTAAAACGAAGTTTTGAAACGTGGTTTGCGCATTTGGTGGCATTTGCGATATCATTTCTATAAGATCTTCGTTTGAAAACATAGCCTCGTTATTTGGGTTATTTGGGTAAAATTGTGGGCGGTTGGGATTCATATTGTTTGATATAGAAGTGTATGTTTATATTTTTTGAAGTGAAAGTGTATATTTTGTGAAGTGAAGGATAAAAAAAATGAGTAAAGAAGTTGGTATTTAAAAAAAAAGAGAGGAGCGTGTGTGTTTGTTACCGTTGCAAACGTTCACATTTCTTGGAAAGAAGCAATCATCGGGCGCTGTAAACAGATATTAAAGCAGCATATGATACTGATGAACTCAAATAAGTACATTTTATTACTATCATTTATCCTATTTATTTGACTTGTTTTATTATATTATATATGAGAATTGATACTTAATTGCTTACTTTTGTAATTCAACGGTGTTGTGTATGTACCTTTACTTGTAGATTCAGGGTAACATATCTCTTCTGAGGTAAACATTATTAATGAACCTAAGCCTGTATACAAACGAAAATGAGTTTTCTATAATTCAGGTGTTACTTAAAACTTAGTTATACAAAGCATAAACTGCTTGGCAGTCGCTTAGTGCATGTAGATGTTACTTTGTCAAATAGTGGGGCAAAAAAAAGATACATTAATTCTGTTGAAAGTTGGAAAGTAGCCTACTTTTTGCTCTATTTGTTGCCGTTAAGCTGTAACACATCATGAAACTACTTTACTTTCGTATAGTGAGAAACGATACTATAAGAATTTGCATTTAAAATTAAAGGACATAAATGAGTCACACGGTTTGTTAGCATATGAAAATAACAGCTTGGAATTCATACAGTGAAATAGATGCTTTGAGAGTGTATCATTGGCCATGTATTCAGCAACTAAAAGACGCTCATCTCCCTCTGCACAACAGCCAATTAGATTCGCCAATCTATTATGGCGAACCTTTCCAGCTCCAGCAGCCTCTGCCTATAAAAGAATTCATTAAGAATAAAAAAAGAATCAATCGCATAGCATACTAAAACAAATCATGAATTCAACATATGCATCATAGTAAACCAATTGGGATTTTCGCCCACCAAGCCACTATTAATCTTCTTGAATTTGAAAATCAAAGTAGAAGTTCCAAATAACAGCTTTCCTAAGCTTAGTTAGCAACGGAACAGTGCATTTTTTTTATATTTTTTTTTATCACTGATCTATTATTTAATACCATTTCTTCTTCATATGTGTATAAGCTGACAACCAAAAAATCGGGCGCTGTAAACAGATATTAAAGCAGCATATGATACTGATGAACTCAAATAAGTACATTTTATTACTATCATTTATCCTATTTATTTGACTTGTTTTATTATATTATATATGAGAATTGATACTTAATTGCTTACTTTTGTAATTCAACGGTGTTGTGTATGTACCTTTACTTGTAGATTCAGGGTAACATATCTCTTCTGAGGTAAACATTATTAATGAACCTAAGCCTGTATACAAACGAAAATGAGTTTTCTATAATTCAGGTGTTACTTAAAACTTAGTTATACAAAGCATAAACTGCTTGGCAGTCGCTTAGTGCATGTAGATGTTACTTTGTCAAATAGTGGGGCAAAAAAAAGATACATTAATTCTGTTGAAAGTTGGAAAGTAGCCTACTTTTTGCTCTATTTGTTGCCGTTAAGCTGTAACACATCATGAAACTACTTTACTTTCGTATAGTGAGAAACGATACTATAAGAATTTGCATTTAAAATTAAAGGACATAAATGAGTCACACGGTTTGTTAGCATATGAAAATAACAGCTTGGAATTCATACAGTGAAATAGATGCTTTGAGAGTGTATCATTGGCCATGTATTCAGCAACTAAAAGACGCTCATCTCCCTCTGCACAACAGCCAATTAGATTCGCCAATCTATTATGGCGAACCTTTCCAGCTCCAGCAGCCTCTGCCTATAAAAGAATTCATTAAGAATAAAAAAAGAATCAATCGCATAGCATACTAAAACAAATCATGAATTCAACATATGCATCATAGTAAACCAATTGGGATTTTCGCCCACCAAGCCACTATTAATCTTCTTGAATTTGAAAATCAAAGTAGAAGTTCCAAATAACAGCTTTCCTAAGCTTAGTTAGCAACGGAACAGTGCATTTTTTTTATATTTTTTTTTATCACTGATCTATTATTTAATACCATTTCTTCTTCATATGTGTATAAGCTGACAACCAAAAAATCAACATTGTAAACAGATATTAAAGCAGCATATGATACTGATGAACTCAAATAAGTACATTTTATTACTATCATTTATCCTATTTATTTGACTTGTTTTATTATATTATATATGAGAATTGATACTTAATTGCTTACTTTTGTAATTCAACGGTGTTGTGTATGTACCTTTACTTGTAGATTCAGGGTAACATATCTCTTCTGAGGTAAACATTATTAATGAACCTAAGCCTGTATACAAACGAAAATGAGTTTTCTATAATTCAGGTGTTACTTAAAACTTAGTTATACAAAGCATAAACTGCTTGGCAGTCGCTTAGTGCATGTAGATGTTACTTTGTCAAATAGTGGGGCAAAAAAAGATACATTAATTCTGTTGGAAGTTGGAAAGTAGCCTACTTTTTGCTCTATTTGTTGCCGTTAAGCTGTAACACATCATGAAACTACTTTACTTTCGTATAGTGAGAAACGATACTATAAGAATTTGCATTTAAAATTAAAGGACATAAATGAGTCACACGGTTTGTTAGCATATGAAAATAACAGCTTGGAATTCATACAGTGAAATAGATGCTTTGAGAGTGTATCATTGGCCATGTATTCAGCAACTAAAAGACGCTCATCTCCCTCTGCACAACAGCCAATTAGATTCGCCAATCTATTATGGCGAACCTTTCCAGCTCCAGCAGCCTCTGCCTATAAAAGAATTCATTAAGAATAAAAAAAGAATCAATCGCATAGCATACTAAAACAAATCATGAATTCAACATATGCATCATAGTAAACCAATTGGGATTTTCGCCCACCAAGCCACTATTAATCTTCTTGAATTTGAAAATCAAAGTAGAAGTTCCAAATAACAGCTTTCCTAAGCTTAGTTAGCAACGGAACAGTGCATTTTTTTATATTTTTTTTTATCACTGATCTATTATTTAATACCATTTCTTCTTCATATGTGTATAAGCTGACAACCAAAAAATCAACATTGTAAACAGATATTAAAGCAGCATATGATACTGATGAACTCAATTAAGTACATTTTATTACTATCATTTATCCTATTTATTTGACTTGTTTTATTATATTATATAGGAGAATTGATACTTAATTGCTTACTTTTGTAATTCTTAGGTAAAAACAAGCATTTGGTGAAACTAAGCGATTTTGGACTAAAAATGGAGCAAAACAAGCAAGATTGGAAAAGTCTACTGAATTGAAGAGATTAAGGACCATTGCCTGACTTTGAAGAATGCGCCGCATGGATTTATCCCATGCGCCGCATATGAAACCTTGGTCAACGAGAAGAACCAACTTGTTTTACTCCAGATGCGTCGCATGAAGCTCCTGATATGCGGCGTATCAATCTCAAGACTTCACCAGATATCCAAGATATTGAAGAATATTCGTAAATATTATAATCCTGGACCCCACGCGAAGTTACCTTGATACGCCGCATCGGACCAATCCGATGCGCCGTATCGGCCATATACAATCCTTACCAAGAATTCAAGAGATCAAGTGAAGATTAGAAGCTTAATGAGGAAGTCAAGATTACAAGTCGACACTTGAAGATGCTTTCGTATTTTGGCCATAAAATCTTCATCCGGACTCCGTTTTAGGTGATTCAAGCGGCCACGGAAAGAGAAAAAGGAGATCTACCTGTATCTGAAGGAGATGCGGCGCATCTGGTCCTTAGATGCGCCGTATTGGGAGATGAGGCGCATCTGGTATTTAGATGCGCCGTATTGGGTCAGTTTCAGACTTGGAGGCTACGTTTACTTATAGATGCGGCGCATCTAACTCTATAGATGCGCCGTATCGACCCAGATTTCAGAATCTATAAATACCGAACTCATTAACGAATTTGGGGATCTTTGGGAACCTTTAGGGTCATTCCCAGACGATCACAACCCCTCCAAACAGCAGAAGATCACCCTAGAAGACCTAATTATCCTTGAAGAGTATCTCTAATCATTGTAACGTATTCATTATGCTTAATACTCTATTAATTACGATTATGTTTATGCACTTTGTTATAGAGATTATGGGCTAACACCCTTATGTGTTAGCCAAGTTTATGATTATTTGATATTTTGATGTGTTTCTAATTCGATTGGTTGCTAAGTCTTCGTTTTAATTATTTATGTTAGTAGTTTGTTTTATTGTAATAGTAAGCTTTAATTCATCAGGATTGGTGGCTTGTGTAATGTGACAACGGAAAGATTGCACTCCCTTTAATATTGCTTTCCCATCAATTAAAGTTTATATGTTGATGTCTTTGGTTACTACTTATTAGTGCATTGATAACCTCTGTGTTTATTAGTGGCCTGCGCATTTGACTACGGAAGAGAATGTGGCTCCAACGGTTATAGCTAACCTGATCAGTTAAATATAACTTTTAGACATAAGTAATCATTAAGGGATTTCTCGCCGATAAGATTAGAGCCAACGAGAAAGGATTAATTACATACACTTCATATAAAACTAGCAATAAAACAAGTGACAAGCTATTTAAACATAAACACAATTATTAAGCAACTTTATGCGGATTCCAATTATAATGGAATCTAGACTCTAGGTACAAGAGGTAGGATGGACCGCGCCTAGTCTTGAGCACCAATCACTGCAGGTCTTAGAACTTATCAAAACTTAATCATATATGAAACTTGGTTAACACACTCTTCACATCTTTGGTATTTTCTATTGTTTGTTTATCTTAGTTTAGTTTGAATAAAACCAAACTCGTGCCAGTCTCTCAGGCTGAATCCCCCTTTACGTTAGTTTAGGAGAGTCGAATACCTCTAGAATTAGTATATTAGAAATCTCACTCTTAGTGATCGACACCCTACTTACCAACTAGGCTACATTGATCGGGTACACTGCCCGTTAGTGTTGTTATAGGTTAAGTCGGCAAAATATAAATGTAAAACTTGATAAGGAATAATCACCTATACAACGACACATCAAGTTTTTGGCGCCGTTGCCGGGGAGTGAATTTATCTATTTGCTAGTTTTATTGGTATTTTTCTGTTTTTAGTTTATTTTTGTGTGTTTGGTTTATTTGTTTTATCGTTTGTTTGTTGTCTGTGTGTCTGTCTCAGAAGGGAGATACGGCGTATTCTTGTCTGTGAATACGGCGCATCTATCTGTTTCAATACGGCGTATTCTTGTCTGTGAATACGGCGTATTGACGCTCTGTGGGCAAAATTTTTTTTTTAGTTTGTGTGATTTTTAATTTTAAAATTTTCTCAAAAAAAAAAAAAAAAATTGTTGCAGGAAGCTAATGCGGCGTATCCATTGTCTGTTGGATACGGCGTATTAACTTGTGCCGTATACGGCGTATCCATTGTCTGTTGGATACGGAGTATCCATCTTCTGTGACCTAAAAATATTTTTTGTTTTTATTTTTATTTTTTGTGTTTATTTAATTTTTATTAGTTTAGTTTTTATTTTTGTTTCGTCTACTGCTGTTCTTGGTTGTTTATCTTTCAGGTAATAATGAAGATGGACGATCCAGACATTACTATGGAAGAATATATGAGACTTGAAGAGGAAAGAGCCTTGAGCAATAATGGGATCTACGATTGGGAAAGAGCAAGATATGGTGCACAAGTCATCGAGGATAAGGAACTCACGATGGAAGAATACTTGTTATTGAAGCAGGAAAAGTCAGGGAAAGAAAGAAACAAATTGCCATTTCGACACACTTGGACTTTATCAAATGATGATGATGAAGAAGAATCATACGATTTTGGTGCAATTAGGTTTCCGGCAATAGTTATTGATGATGTTATTTCTCCGGAAGTTGCCCAAGATGAAGAAGAGTCACAAGTGTTTGATTTAAATGAAAATCCGGCAATTGTTTACAAAGAAGCTTATTCATCCGAAAGTGCTTATGATGAAAATGAAGATGAATGTGGGACAATGGTGTATAGTGCTATTACTTGTAATTTTCCACCCGAGATGGAAAATATATTCTCATCATATCAAAAACACCATGATAATATTCCCTCGGATGAAGATAATGAGTATTCTGATATTGAAAAGTTTGATGCTATTGCATACGATGGCATACCGCAATTACCACAACAAACGGAAGTATTTAGGTGTGGAGCGGATGAGCCAGATTATGACCCCACAAAGGATTTTGAAGAAATGTGGGATGACTTATTTGAGGCGGCTATTCGGGATAAAGCTGATATTGCAAGACCACTAGTTGAAGATGGAGATTCACAAGATGAATTGGAATCACTTACAACACAAAGTGGTACAAATTTATTTAATATTATTAATCCCGTTACTAATAATCTTGCTAGTTTTCCTAAACAGGTTGCAAAACAAAAGAATGATGAGTTCAAATTCATTAAACTACCTATTGAAGCACATGAAGCACCTGTAACCAACCCGTATTTGGTGGAGCTCGAGGAAGAATTTGGTGATGAGCTCTTAAACATTGCTATGATTGATGAAGATGATGATTTAGACCCTATGAAGTATATAGAGGAACTCGAACTTTTACTAGCCAAAGACCCTTTCTCATCTTCTGCGGAAGTCAAGGGACGCCTTACTACCAAAGAGACTAACCAGGAAGAAACGGGACTCATTTTTCCTCAACGTACTACTCTTTCAGATGAAATGGTTAAGTCATCCAATTTATCAACCAAACCGGGTAAGGATAGGAAAGATGTACATATATTGCCAAGGTATGATTTTTATTTATTTCTTCCATCTTTACTAGCAAATTTACACTCCTATAGTGTTTATTGCTATTATCACCCGCACTTGATTCCAAGTGGGGGGAACAATACCCTATTACATAGTAAATAAGGGTAGAGTCAGGCTCGTGACTCGAACAAAAACAAGCGCTTCGTGGGAGGCAACCCATGCTTGTCTTTTATTTTCTTTTTAGTTTATTTTACTTTCCTGTGTTTATTTTTATTTGTTTTTTTTTTCTGCATGACTGCTGTCGTTGTATTGTGCTTATACAAAAGATACGGCGCATCTGTTTTCACAGATACGGCGTATTGCGTTTAATTTTTTATAAAATACAACGCGTTTAATAAATTCGAGTACGACGCATCTTTCCCCAAGATACGGCGTATTCTGTTTTTAATAAGAAATTTTTCTAAACCCTAACGTCATACGATGCATCTGTTTTAACAGATACGGCGTATTTTCTATTTAAATTAAAAACAGTTTTTCGAATTATTAAACGGATACGACGCATCGATCTTTATCGATACGGCGCATCTACTAAATCAAAAATCGATTATATTTATTAAAATTTGAATTCGTTACGATTTTTGATAATTTAAACTTGATACGGCGCATTCTAATTCATAAGCGGTGTATCTGTTTTCTGAATAAAAGTCTGATTACATTTTAACGTAATAAGATACGGCGTATCCAACTTTCTGGATACGGCGCATCTCCATCATAAGATGCGACGCATCTCATGCACTGGTCATATCTTATTTTATTTTCTGCATTTTTATTTTTGACTTTAAAACTTTCTGTCAGTTTATTTAATGCGGCGCATCCCTGGTTAAGGATGCGACGCATCTTTTATTCTGATTCGTATTTATTCCAGGCTCAATACGGCGTATCTTTTTCTATAAGATACGGCGTATCGACTGACCTGATGATGTACAGTTTAATATTTCCTACAGGTTGTTGATGCGGCGTATCCAATATTCCATGAATACGGCGCATCGACACTCTGACCTGTAATTTTTAGTATTTTTATTTTTCTAACCAATGATTAACGAGATGTTCTCGAGTCTATTTTTCTGTGGTCTCTATATTTTTACAGGTCTGGACAATTAATGAACTCACACATTTTATATGCTCGCATTCTTACATGGAGGATCATACCGAGCAAATCTCTGGGGAGTTTTCCGTTCTAATTCTTTTAATTTCCTGTTTTTAATTTCAAATTAAACAACGAGGACGTTGTTTATCTTAAGTGGGGGGATGGAGAATTAGAACGTTTACTTGTCCTTATTTTTCAAAAATATGCTTAATATGTACTTAATATGCTTAAATTTAAAATTTTTCTAGCATGTTTTTTGTTTAAGATCTAAGTTACATAGCCGCACACATAACATTATTTCCAAAAATTGTGATTTTTCAAAAATTCACAAATCTATGAGTGTGCCGGTGACTTGTAAACTTTAGAACTTGGCTTGTATACTATTCGAGACCACCATAATAAGTATTATTTTATATAATTGGAATGACTTGTCTAAATTGGTAAAATTCTAGGATTACACCCAAATAGCCTATATATGTTATGTGTTATTAGCTAACTACACTGGTTAGTTAACCCCCGTATAAACCCTTTTGTTACTCTCACTTTTAGAGTAAGATACCCCTAGAAAAACACTCAGAGCCATTCCTTTCGTTTTCTTACACCTTTGTTAAAATGTTTCGTTACACCCTTACACCTTAGCCTACCCTGTAGATTAAAGTCCGTGGTTAGTTACTTTAGGCAAAGTGTGTTTCCTTGCGTTACCTGTGTTCGCGTGCGTAATTCATTATCTTTGGTTAGGTCGGGAAATTGCACAATGCAATGGAGTGAAAGTACATATTGTATTTTTGATTTTCGTGTGTTTACTACTTTCACTATTATTTTTTATATCTGAAGTTATGAAGATTTTTTGTGATGGTGAAGTGGTGAAATTTTACACCAATAGCTATTTATGTTTTATGTAAAGAAAAGGAAAAAAAAAAAAAATCTAAAAAGAAAAGAAAAAATGAAAAAAAAAATGAGAAAAGAAAAAGAAAGAAGAAAGTTGGAAGTTTGTTAAACCAACGATGTAAAGTTATGTAAGTGGTTCATATGGCCACTATTTGTTGTACTATATATATGGATTGAATGGGAGTTGGCAGTTATGGGAACACCAACTAAGGTTTATTCTTTGATTGAGATCTTGTTGAGTATAATTCGTGTCTACCTAAAGCGTGTGTTTCAAGTGTTAAAGCGTGAGTTATTCAATGATATGAGTCTTATTCATGGGATGGTTGGGATAGTGATTAACCACACTTAGGATTTTAATTTATTTGTTTTGTTTATTTTTTATTTTTACACCAATTTATATCCCAAATATTATCCATACCCTATATTATTCTTTATCCAAACCTTTGATTTATTGAGATTAGGGATTTGAGCAATCTTAAGTATCGTAGTCGTGGATTCGGCTATGTATTTATGATTTTGTCGCCCTTTTTGATATAATATTATTGGTGAAGATTACTTGATCCTATCTTTAGCCTATTCGAGTTAAGGATTTGAGCAATTGCAAGTATCGTGTTCGTGGATTCGATCATGTATTTGTGATTTTGTCGCCTTTTCTGGAATTGGAGATCGATAGAGATTAAGGAGAATGATTAACCCTTAAACCTCAAAACCCTTTTTTACCGCTTTAGACTTGTTATTCCTTGGCTTTAGTGGGGGAGATGTGTATACTTGCCAAACTTATGATAGAATATTCGTCACGACTGGACAGTTAAACGATTAGATTTGCTTTTATCAAATTATTTTATTTTACTTCTAATTCGTTAAGTGTTTGGTTGTGTGATTATGACAAAAATGAATACATGCTTAAATATAAAAAATAAATCCTAATATCTTTTAGGATACATTTTCATAAGATTAATTCTAAGGTTTACTTAGGGACAAGTAAAGTTCAAGTGGGGGGATATTTGATGAACTCAAATAAGTACATTTTATTACTATCATTTATCCTATTTATTTGACTTGTTTTATTATATTATATATGAGAATTGATACTTAATTGCTTACTTTTGTAATTCTCAGGTAAAAACAAGCATTTGGTGAAACTAAGCGATTTTGGACTAAAAATGGAGCAAAACAAGCAAGATTGGAAAAGTCTACTGAATTGAAGAGATTAAGGACCATTGCCTGACTTTGAAGAATGCGCCGCATGGATTTATCCCATGCGCCGCATATGAAACCTTGGTCAACGAGAAGAACCAACTTGTTTTACTCCAGATGCGCCGCATGAAGCTCCTGATATGCGGCGTATCAATCTCAAGACTTCACCAGATATCCAAGATATTGAAGAATATTCGCAAATATTATAATCCTGGACCCCACGCGAAGTTACCTTGATACGCCGCATCGGACCAATCCGATGCGCCGTATCGGCCATATACAATCCTTACCAAGAATTCAAGAGATCAAGTGAAGATTAGAAGCTTAATGAAGAAGTCAAGATTACAAGTCGACACTTGAAGATGCTTTCGTATTTTGGCCATAAAATCTTCATCCGGACTCCGTTTTAGGTGATTCAAGCGGCCACGGAAAGAGAACAAGGAGATCTACCTGTATCTAAAGGAGATGCGGCGCATCTGGTCCTTAGATCCGCCGTATTGGGAGATGAGGCGCATCTGGTATTTAGATGCGCCGTATTGGGTCAGTTTCAGACTTGGAGGCTACGTTTACTTATAGATGCGGCACATCTAACTCTATAGATGCGCCGTATCGACCCAGATTTCAGAATCTATAAATACCGAACTCATTAACGAATTTGGGGATCTTTGGGAACCTTTAGGGTCATTCCCAGACGATCACAACCCCTCCAAACAGCAGAAGATCACCCTAGAAGACCTAATTATCCTTGAAGAGTATCTCTAATCATTGTAACGTATTCATTATGCTTAATACTCTATTAATTACGATTATGTTTATGCACTTTGTTATAGAGATTATGGGCTAACACCCTTATGTGTTAGCCATGTTTATGATTATTTGATATTTTGATGTGTTTCTAATTCGATTGGTTGCTAAGTCTTCGTTTTAATTATTTATGTTAGTAGTTTGTTTTATTGTAATAGTAAGCTTTAATTCATCAGGATTGGTGGCTTGTGTAATGTGACAACGGAAAGATTGCACTCCTTTTAATATTGCTTTCCCATCAATTAAAGTTTATATGTTGATGTCTTTGGTTACTACTTATTAGTGCATTGATAACCTCTGTGTTTATTAGTGGCCTGCGCATTTGACTACGGAAGAGAATGTGGCTCCCACGGTTATAGCTAACCTGATCAGTTAAATATAACTTTTAGACATAAGTAATCATTAAGGGATTTCTCGCCGATAAGATTAGAGCCAACGAGAAAGGATTAATTACATACATTTCATATAAAACTAGCAATAAAACAAGTGACAAGCTATTTAAACATAAACACAATTATTAAGCAGCTTTATGCGGATTCCAATTATAATGGAATCTAGACTCTAGGTACAAGAGGTAGGATGGACCGCGCCTAGTCTTGAGCACCAATCACTGCAGGTCTTAGAACTTATCAAAACTTAATCATATATGAAACTTGGTTAACACACTCTTCACATCTTTGGTATTTTCTATTGTTTGTTTATCTTAGTTTAGTTAGAATAAAACCAAACTCGTGCCAGTCTCTTAGGCTGAATCCCCCTTTACGTTAGTTTAGGAGAGTCGAATACCTCTAGAATTAGTATATTAGAAATCTCACTCTTAGTGATCGACACCCTACTTACCAACTAGGCTACATTGATCGGGTACACTGCTCGTTAGTGTTGTTATAGGTTAAGTCGGCAAAATATAAATGTAAAACTTGATAAGGAATAATCACCTATACAACGACACATCAGATACCAAATGACATTGGGAAAAAGATAAAGGTTCTAGTGGACCTAAAGTTGACAGGTGATGAAGTGAACATAATTTTTGTGATTTCAAGTTTCATGAACAAAGATACTCTTAACTTCTTCAGTGTGTTCTCTCCAAAAAAAAAAAAAAAAAAAAAAAAAAAAAAATATATATATATATATATATATATATATATATATATATATATGGTGGAATAACTCATTTGGTTGGATAATTTCGTTTTTTACACATTACAGCACATTCAGCAACATACTTAAAAGGAATTAAAACACAATTCCAAGTACCCTCTTAATTAAAGATTAAAATTTACAGCAAAGAAAGAATACCGGAGTGAAAATAAGGTTAATTGAAGAAACCGAAACTAACCTCTGGAAGTAAGTTCGGTCACCAATGTCAATGTCTTCTTATTTCCACCCTTCACTCCTAGGACTCCATTTCATCAAGATACCTGATGCATCCACAAAATAACTGAAACGTGCTAAATGACATAATAATAACAAAACACACATTGTATCCAAAAATCCTACAAATCCAACATACCTCGGATCAGCGACTGTAGTTGAGCGAGGGACCACACCTTCTGATCTCAGTCAGGCTCAGATATGTACGTATGTAATCGGCATTAAATGCACGTCGTGGCTGCAACCCGAACTCTGGTTGCCCCGCCAACGAACGCACTCCGAAAAAATGGAAATGTACAAAGTTATCATCATCGCCTAAACAACATGGCTGCAAATCATCGATAAAAAAACTATTTCAGAAAGTCAGGGAAACAAAAGTTTGCAGTCAGAAAAAGTTAGCGTTTGAAGCAGGAGACGGGGGCAAACGCACCTGATATTCTTTCATCTTCGCGTACTTCTGATGTCAATGAGGCTCAGATATATTCGTATGTCGTCGGCATTAAATGCACGTCGTAGCTGCAACCCGAACTGTGGTTGCCCCGCCAACGGACGTGCGCCGAACGAAAGTAAATATACAAACTTATCATCATTGCGTAAAGAACGTGTCTGAGAAACAATAATTTATTCAAGTTTGTAAACCTTTGTGGTTCTAGGTTAAACATACGGGCCATTGTTATGTTTTTGGGCTAGCCATACAGGCCCAAAAAAAATATATATTTCAGTAGCTGAAGCCACAGATCTGGTTGCCCCGCCAACGAACACGCGTCGAAAGAATGTAAATGTATAAAGTTATCATCATCGCCTGAACAACATGGCTGCAAATCAGTAATAAAAAAACCGATTTCAGAAAGTCATGAAAACTCAAATTTGCAGTCAGAAAAAGTTAGCATTTCAAGCAGGAGATGGCAGCAAACGAACCTGATATTCTTCCATCTTGGCGTATTTCTGATCTCAGTCAGGCTCAGATATGTACGTATGTAATCGAAATTAAATGCACGTCGTAGCTGCAACCACAATTCTGGTTGCCCCGCCAAAAAACGCGCGCGGAAAAAATGTAAATGTACAAAGTTATCATCGTTGCCTAAACAACGCGGCTGCAAATCACTAATCTAAAAACCTATCTCAGAAAGTGAGGAAAACAAAAATTTGCAGACACAAAAAGTTAGCATTTGAAGCAGGGGATGGCATTAAACGCACATGATATTGTTTCATGTTGGCATACTTCTGATCTCAGTTAGGCTCAGATATGTACGTATGTAATCAACATTAAATGTACGTCGTAGCTGCAACCCCAACTATGGTTGCCGTGCCGACGAACGCGCGCCGACAAAATGTAAATGTACAAAGTTATCATCATCGCCTAAACAATGTGGCTGCAAATCAGTAAGCAAAAAAACTATTTCAGAAAGTCAGGAAAACCAAAATTTGCAGTTAGAAAAAGTTAGCCTCAGACCTGACGATGCGTCAAAACAATTAACAGATATTATACCAAACCTAAAATACTAACAGATATAAAGGGTACAACAAACAATTAACAGATATGTCAGAGATTAATCTTTTGATTTCAGGCTCAGACGTATACCTTTCGCTTTCGCATTCATATTCAGTGGCCAATTCTCTCTTTAATACATTTCTTAGTGGCCCTGTTTATGAAGAAAATACTAACAGATATAAAGGGTACAGGCAAACAACTGACAGTTTTTTACACATTCTTCATAGCTACTCATATGGAGAGACAAAGAAAATGTGATCAGCAAGTTAAAAAAAAAAAACTCTGAAGCAAGTATATATAGGTAATATAAGCACACATAAAACCCAAAGATCAACCGTTGTTGTAGCAACCGTACATCTAAAGAGTGACATGCAGTAACATTATAGTAAAATCCGTTGCCACAAATAACATGTGCTGATAAAACTAACTACCAAAACGACATGCCACGTAGCTAACAACAACAATAAATCGAAAATAAAAGCACAAAATAAAAATACACGACCTCCAAACCAAAAAAAAAGGAAAGAACCTGAGACCTCGAATACCTGTATCAAAAGTTGGTTGCTTTGAATACGCAAACTTACAAAGGCCAATACGCAAATTTAGTCGTGACTTCCACTTTTACATGAGCAAACTCAAAAGATCCATTCAAAACCTCCATTAAGTGGCCTCTAGGATTAATCAAGTTTAAGCCTAAATTCAACTGCAACAACATCACTAAACTCAAAAGATCCATTAATTAAATTAAACTCTGTATATACGTTTAGTCTAAGACTAAATTCAATTACAGCAAACAAAAGCTAGCTTTTGAAACAAATTCATACCTTTTTACATCCTCGATAATCAGATTGTTGCAGAAAAAGAAAACAGCCGGCCATCTCATTTTCGTTGAAAGGTGAACCCTAATTACACAATAAAGGTTCAAAAGTTATATCTTTTACAGAAATTACAAAAAAATAAATAAATAAATAAATAAAGCTTGAATCTTGAACCCAAACCTTTTAATCTCAATTAGAACAGATAAAAATACAAACACAAACAGAAAAATAAAGATATAAATCGATCGATGAAGAAGGCGAGAACCGCCTAAATTAGCGGCCTGAATCTGGTTTGGATAAGCATGAGAGAAAAAAAGGCGGTGGTATGATTATAGTAAAGGACCGAATATCTTATGCAAATACAGTCTGGGCCTCTGGGGCGATTCTAATGGGCTAGAAATTAAACAATATAATAATGAACTTGTCAGACTTGTGTTTTTATAGATAGAGTGATTAGGAAGATAGGACCAGTAAGAATAAGAAATAATAAGAAGAATGGCGGCACAGTAGAGTGAGTGGAAACGAGTATGTATTAGATTGGAGAAAGAGAAAGATAAGAGAATACAAGATAAGAACACACACTCCCACCTTACCCTCTCTAAAGCACACCAACTAATGTGGTAGGAGTGTGTGTTAAATAGGTAAAGAGTGTTGCCCTAAAAGGCTTTTGGGTGGGCTTTCTGTTAGGCTTGGCTTCATGGATTGGGCTATTACATTTATCATGATATTACATGGACCATTGAATTACTTATACATTTAACTAAAGCCAACCGAAATCCCTTGACTATCTAACCTTAATGACACACGACACACAAGACTCTAATATTACAAATGACCATCACTTCACTTATAATTTAAATGCTAACAATCTCCCCCTAAGGGATGGTCATTTCAATGATGCTCCCGATGATAGGTCTTTTGTCTTCAACGTCTTGAACTTTGTGTGTCAATGTAGAATAGTCTTCATTCATCGTTCCTTCATGCTATGCGATCTTCAAAGTAATTGCCTTTTGGTGGTACTTTCCTTGATCAATATCTTCGTGTGATTATGCGTCATGTCCTCCAACATACTCATACATCTTGGACTTTAAACTTATGCTAACAATCTCCCCTTATTCTTTCATCATTTGATATATGAACTTGTTCTAGACATATTGATTAGCTTTTTGACTTTGTCGTTACACTCTGTCTTTAACTTGATCCTTTTGTCTTGAACTTTTACATTTGAGCTTTGTTGAGGATGATTGTTGGGAATTAAATATTCTAAAGACTAAGTGTCGGGAAATTCTCTTAAGTGGTTAATTCTGGTAGCTTTAGTTTTAAGTCTGGTAAGTTCCAAAGTTAAGTCTGCTGGTTAAGTCTGCTCTTTGATAGTTAAGTCTGGTGGTTAAGTCTAGTGGTTAAGTCTGGTGAATACCAAGATTAAGTCTGCTCTACCGAATGTTAAGTCTGCTTGCTGGATGGATAAGTAAAATAAAGTCAATAATATACGGTAGATAATATCTTACCCCATGTGATCAGTCATTATGTTATATTCACAGAACAAGTTGTAAACATAGATACATGTTGTATCTTAGTTACTGACTCACATAAGCTAGCAAGTAGTTCGACAAGACTTGACAAGAATTAACAATATTGTAAAGATCTCCTTGGACTATAAAAGGAGATCTTAGCTTAGTCATAAAACATAGATCTAGCGAAAAACTTGTGATTAAGTTTTATATGTTGAATAAGAACATTTGATAAAACTTTCATATTCATAACTGTCAAGAACAAGAACAATCATAAACATTATCAATAATATTGAATCCTTTGGTATTATACTTTTGGTGTTCATTGTTCAATATACACAAGTATCACTGTTCCATTTCCATAACCAAAAATAACCTTCTAAGTGTGATTAAGTAGATTCCGCATACTTGATCATATTAACTCAACATATCACATACGCAAAGCAACAAAGGTTTAACCACCTTATAGTGTATCGAAGTATCCTCTCAATTGGTATCAGAGCTAGGCTGATATAGTTGTTTTAGAAGAGAAGAAGAAGAAATGGACGTTGAATCTATTCAGACCAATGTTGCTGCAAAACTACCCATGCTCAAACAGAATGAGTTTGAGATGTGGAGGCTGAGGATAGAGCAATATTTCCAAGTGCAAGACTATGCACTTTGGGAAATCATTGAAGATGGAAACTCTTACCAGCCTACCACCACTTCATCAACAGTGGATGGCAAAGTGGTGACAACTCTGCAGACACACCCAACATCTGTAGAAGACAGAATAAAGAAGAAAAATGACTTAAAGGCAAGAAGCATGCTGATGATGACCATTCCTAATGATCAACTTCTAAACTTCAGCAAGTTCAAAGATGCCAAGTCATTATTTGAAGCTATTGTTTCCAGATATGGTGGAAATGAAGCCACAAAGAAAACCCACAAGACACTGCTCAAGCAGCAGTTTGAAAACTTCTCCTCTACCAACAATGAATCTCTTGACCATATGTTTAATAGGCTTCAAATATTGTGAGCCAACTTGCTATTCTTGGTGTTGAAATACCTCAAGAAGATTTGAACTCAAAATTTCTGAGAAGCTTACCAGAAGAGTGGGCTATACATGTTTTTGTCTAGAAGAACAAGCAAGACCATGATACAATGGAGCTGATAGATTTGTATAGCAACTTTAAGATTGTGGAGGAAGATTTGAAGAAGTTTGGAGGTACTAGTTCTAATACTGGGAACATGGCATTTATGTCAACTCCTAGTACCTCAAAATCAAGTGAAGAGGTGAAAGTTGTTGATGGTGTTGGTGCTGCTAGTTCATCAAGCAGTACCATGGGTATTTTGGATGAGAAGACTTGTTGTGCATTTCTTACAAGTCGAAATGATGGGTCCATGCTCACTTATGAAGACCTCCAAGAGATCAATGATGATGATCTGGAGGAAATGGACCTAAAATGGCAAATTTCTCTGCTTAGCATGAGAGCCAAGAAGTTCTATCAAAGGATGGGGAAGAAGCTCTTAATTAGCAATACTGATACTGCTTGTTTTGACAAGTCAAAGATAGAGTGCTATAACTGCCACATGATGGGGCACTTCTCAAGAGAATGTAGAAGGCCAAGGCAGCAAGATAGCAAGAACAAAGGTTTTGGAAGCACATCCAAAACAAGGGAGGTTTCTGAGCCAAACTCAAAAGCTATGGTAGCTATTGATGGGCTAGGTTTTGATTGGAGTTTCATGGCTGATGAAGAAGAAGATTCTTCACAGATGGAACTCATGGCTTTTTCTACTACTGAGGTACAATCTCATAAAGCTTGTTCAAATGATTGTACTGCCCTTAAAGAATTACAAACTTTAATCAAACATTATGATGAACAAAAGAAAGAGCTAAGCAAAACTCATCAAAACTACATTAATTATAAGTATGGTTTAGAATCAGTAGAAAAGCAGATCTTATACTACAAAGAAAATGAATTTGCTTTTTCTGATGACAAAGCCCTATTTAGACAAGACATATTCTTTAGAGATGCTGAAATTATGCTTTTGAGAGAGGCTTTTGACATGGTCAAAAAGGAAAATGGAAACATTCACTTGACTACACAAACTCTAGAACATGCTTCTAGAGGAGTGACCAACATGATAGAATGTCAAGTGATCAACAGAGCTAAGTCAGGAGTAGGATATAAGAGTGTCCCACCTCCTTATAGAGGAATCCCTAAACCCCCAGGGATTGACCTAGAAAATTTAGGTGTCCCTGAATTTCAACAACCTGAGCTACAATATGGTGTACAGCCAAAAACAAAGCCAGTTGTTGATGAACCTAAGAAAATAAGTGAAAGTTTAAGTAAAACTTTACTTTCTGAGGACAAGTTGTCCTCTAATAGAAGATCAGATAGAGTAGTCATTGAAGACTGGGTATCTGATGATGATGAAGATGATTAGGTTATGTCTAAACCTGAAGTGGTTAAGAAAGCAGGAACAAGTGTTCCTAAGATAGTCAAACAAAATGCTGTTAGGCCTAAAACCAACATTAAACATGTTAGGCAACCAGTTAGATATTGTGAACAATATAGATCCACAAACAAGCCCAGAGGTGACCATAGAAATTGGGACAACCTCAAGTCTCACCAAAACAGTGA
This sequence comes from Artemisia tridentata subsp. tridentata, assembly GCA_021014915.2. Lineage (NCBI taxonomy): Eukaryota > Viridiplantae > Streptophyta > Magnoliopsida > Asterales > Asteraceae > Artemisia > Artemisia tridentata. The sequence goes on from CP139503.1 coordinate 239,488,372, forward strand.
TGACTTTGGATTTTATAATAAAGCTTGTTTCACATGTGGAAGTTTTGACCATCTTACAGCTTTCTGCAACCAATGGGTATCTGGGTATGAAAACAATAGGGTGAATTTCAAAAGGCAAACTCCTCAAACTCACTTTCACTCTAGTTCTAATTTTAATAGAATAAAACCCAAAACAGTTTCAATTAAGTCTGGCTTAAAACAAGTTAATTCTGCTAGACCATTTAAGTCTGTTTACCCAAAACCAACAGTTAAAAATGCAAAATCAACTTTCAAATATGCATTAAAAACTGCTAGAAGGCCCATTTAATCAAAAGCAGTGGTCCAAAAACAAGTTTGGAAAATTAAGGGTACAACTACAAAGCCAGCAGTTAATACTGCTAGGCAAGTAGTTAGTTCTGCTGCTTGGAAAAACAGGGCAAATGCTGTTAAGGCCTCAGCATGTTGGATTCTTAAATCCAATGTTGCATCAACTGTTCTTAAGAGATTAAATTTCATTGATGCAAGAGGCAGATCCAAGTCAGTAATGGCTTGGGTCCCCAAAGGAAACTAATACTTCTCATTTCTGTGCAGGAACATTCAATTGATAAACAAGAGGATCAAGGATACTCAGATAGTGGATGTTCAAGGCACATGACAGGCAACAAGTCTTATCTCTCAGATTTTCAATCAATAGATGGAGGCTATGTTACCTTTGGAGAGGTGTTGGTGGCAAAAATTTTGGTAAAGGTACAATTAAAACTGGAAATTTAGATTTTGAAGATGTGTACTATGTACAAGAGCTAAATTATAATCTTTTTAGTGTCTCACAAATGTGTGATAAAAAGAACAAAGTTCTTTTCTGTGACACTGAATGTCTTGTACTTTCTCCTGATTTTAAGATGCCTGATGAAAGTCAAGTGCTTCTTAAAATTCCTAGAAAGGGCAATATGTACAGTGTAGACATGAAGAACATTGTTCCTAAAGAGGCTTTAACTTGTCTTGTTGCAAAGGCCACATTGGATGAATCAATGTTATGGCATAGGAGGCTTGGTCATATTAATTTCAAAACCATAAATCAGATTGTAAAGAATGGTTTGGTAAGAGGTTTACCTCAAAAACGATTTGAAAATGATCAAACATGCATTGCTTGTCTTAAAGGCAAACAACACAAAGCCACTTGTAAGCCCAAGATTTTTAACTCTATCAATCAATCATTGTTTATGCTTCATATGGACTAATTTGGTCCTACAAATGTTAGAAGTATGCAACATAAGAGATATTGTCTAGTTATTACTGATGACTATAGTAGATTTACATGGGTTTTCTTTTTAAGATCTAAGGATGAGACACCTAGCATCCTTAAGACTTTCATTACAGAGATAGAAAACCTAGTAAGCAAAAGAGTAAAAGTCATTAGATGTGATAATGGGACAGAGTTCAAAAATAGAGTTATGGATGACTTCTGCAAAGAAAAAGGTATTAGGAGAGAATTTAGTGTTGCTAGAACTCCACAACAAAATGGAGTTGCTGAAAGGAAAAATAGAGCACTAATAGAAGCTACTAGAACTATGTTAGCTGACTCTAAGCTACCTATAACTTTTTGGGCTGAAGCAGTCAACACTGCTTGCTATGTTCAAAATAGAGTTTTAGTTTTCAAACCTCACAATAAGACATCATATGAACTTTTTAGAGGTAGAACTCCTGCAATAAGATTTCTTAGACCTTTTGGATGTCATGTGACAATTCTGAATACCTTAGACCATTTAGGAAAGTTTGATGGTAAAGCAGATGAAGGGTTCTTAGTTGGATATTCTCTCAATAGCAAAGCTTTTAGAGTATACAATTTAAGAACTATGAAAGTAGAGGAAAACCTACATGTGGAATTTTTAGAGCATAAATCCAATGTAGAAGGCCAAGGACTGAAATGGCTATTTGATCTTGAGACTCTAACCCATTCTATGAATTATGTGCTTGTTGTTGCAGAAACTAATGATTTTTCAAGTTCACAAACAACAAATGAGGCAAGGTTAGAAAAGGAGACAAATCAAGATTATGTGATGATGCCAATATGGTTAAGTACAAGTGTGGATTCAACTTCAATAAATGGTGAATCTTCTTCTGGTAAAGCTAAAGTAGATGTTGAAGATGAATACAAGGAAGATGGAACAAACGATCAAGAAAATAGTTCTGCTATTGATAATGCTGGTGAAACAGACTTAACTGAAGAACCAGAATTAACTGTTGAAACATACTTAACTGAAGAAACAAAATTAACAAAAGAAGCAGAATTAACAGAAGATGAGGTGGATTTGAGCAATAACCCACCAGATTATCCAGTTTCTTCTACACCACACACAACGATTCACAAAGTCTACTCCCTAGAAAATATGATTGGAGATGTACAATCAGGTGTGAAGACAAGGCAACAACTGATGTCTTCAGACCAACAAGGGCTTCTTGATGCCCTTTATGCTTCAAAGCAGCATGAGTTTTCAAACTCTTGCTTGTTTGTATGTTTTCTCTCTCAAGATGAACCAAAGAACATTCTGAAAGCCTTTGATGATTCAACCTGGGTAGAGGCTATGCAAGAGCAGCTTCTTCAGTTCAAGATTCAGAAGGTATGGGTATTAGTTGATTTACCTAAGGATGCAAAGGTAATTGGCACTAGATGGGTTTTCAAGAATAAAAGGGATGAAAAGGGAATAGTGATTAGGAATAAGGCTAGATTAGTAGCCCAAGGGTACACACAACAAGAAGGGATAGACTATGATGAGGTTTTTGCTCCAGTAGCAAGACTTGAGGCAATTAGGCTTTTCTTAGCTTATGCTTCATTCTTAGGCTTCACAGTTTATCAAATGGATGTCAAGAGTGCATTTTTATATGGTACTATTGAAGAAGAGGTTTATGTCTCACAACCTCCAGGTTTCATTGATCCTGACCATCCAGACAAAGTGTACAGAATGGTAAAAGCTCTATATGGCCTGCATCAGGCACCAAGAGCTTGGTATGAAACACTGGATTCCTATTTAAAAGAGAATAGATTTCAAAGAGGAAAGATTGATCAGACACTTTTCATCAAACAACATAAGAAGGATCTTCTGTTAGTGCAGGTGTATGTGGATGACATTATCTTTGGGTCTACAAGGAAGGAGATGTGTTTGGAGTTTGAGAAACTTATGCATGATAAGTTTCAGATGAGTTCCATGGGGGAACTTACATTCTTTTTGGGTTTGCAAGTTAAACAGTCATATGAAGGCATATTTATTAGTCAAGATAAATATGTTGCTGAGATACTAAGGAAGTTCAACTTTGCTGATTCAAAAATGGCAAGCACACCAATGGACTCTGAGAAGCCACTTCCTAAAGACTTAGATGGAGACAATGTAGATGTACACACTTACAGATCTATGATAGGTTCTTTGATGTATCTCACATCATCAAGACCTGACATCATGTTCTCTGTTTGTGCTTGTGCAAGATTTCAAGTAACTCCAAAGGTTTCTCATTTAACAGCAGTCAAGAGAATTTTTAGATATCTCAAGGGTCAACCTAGGTTGGGACTATGGTATTCTAAAGAGTCACCTTTTGACTTGGTAGCATTTTCGGATAGTGATTATGCTGGTGCTAGCTTGGACAGAAAGTCAACAACTGGAGGATGTCAATTCCTTGGGTGTAGACTTATCTCATGTCAGTGTAAGAAGCAAACAATTGTGGCTACTTCAACAACTGAAGCTGAATATGTAGCTGCTGCAAGTTGCTGTGCTCAAGTCCTATGGCTTCAAAACCAACTTCTTGACTATGGGTACAATTTTATGAACACTGTTATTCATATTGATAATAGTAGTACAATTTGCATTATTAAAAATCCAGTACAACATTCTAAAACAAAACACATTGAAATTAGACATCACTTTATAAGAGACTGCAATGAGAAAAGATTAATTCAAGTTCTTAAAATTGCTTCAGAACACAACTTTGCAGATCTGCTAACAAAAGCTTTTGATGTTGGAAGGTTTCAGTACTTGTTAGCAAGTATTGGAATGCTTAATCTTTGAATTTTTCAATCTAATGTGTTTTTGTATATAAATTTTTGGTTGTACTGCTAACTTTATAAGTTAATGCTGCTATTACAAAAGTTTGTGCTGCTAGTACAAATTTAACTTGTGCTATTCATACAGTTAGTCCTATAATTATTCTAATTCAAGACAAGTACTTTGTACATTATTCTTTTGGTTTTAGACTAACAATTTCAGGTATGAACATGTGAACACAAAGGATGTTTTAAGTGAAATGGAAGCAGCAGAATGATAATATCAGTTGCTGACATAATAGGTTTATGATAGAAAGAGTTTGGGAATTTTAAACCTCCTTAAAACTTCTTTCTGGAAGCTTGATTATGATGCTTCACATTGAATTAATGACTTAGTTGATCAAAAAGTAACTGATACAACTCACTTTCTATCATTTTATACTTTTAAGTATAATGGGCAAGTCTAAGGACATCTGATAGAAAGAACAGCTAGTAAAAGTGAATCTAACACTTGTGTTAGAGGCAACAATTGCTATGAGCTGGAAACCCTGTCAAGAAAGCCTTTTGAATAGGTTTATCTTTACATAGGCAGTTATTTATAACTGAAAACATTGGTTCTCACACAACCAGAGGTTGCATTAAACTGAAATGTTGATTAAGTGTCTGTTACACACTTAATCCCTTCAAAATGGTTGAAAGCAGTATGAGTTTTAATAATAAAATCATGAACATACTGCTAAGTCAAAAGTTTCTTAAAAAGGATTTTCAAAAGGACTCAGTAAAAACCATCCATTGATGGAAAATGAGTCAAATGTCCCATGAATCACCTCTCATAGGAGTTAACACACCTAGAAGTGATGAGGGCAGCAAATTAAACTCTTAAGGAATTGATGGCTACATGTACAACATTGTCTGATAACAAGTTCTAATTGATAGCTCAGATGACGGGGAGAAATATTTTGGTACATTGTGAGAGATCTTCCAAACAGGGGAGGAAATGTTATTTGCATCTCAGGGGAGGAAATGTCTCAGGGGAGGAAATAAATCCAAAGAAAGAAGATTAACCAATGAAAGGGAGAAAAAGACAAGAGAATACAAGATGATGACATAGAGGTTGAAAATGACAAGAACAGAGCTGATAATCTCTTCTTCATGAACAAGATTCTGGAGTATTATGTATATTCAGAAGGGATGAAGCATTCAAAAGGAGAAAGTTCTATCTAGGTCAAACGAAGAAAAGTTTCAATTTCAGTTCACCACGTTTGTTCATCTCTTGCAAAGGCATGCTGATAGATGATTTCACTTGTTGAAACAAGCATCCAAGATACACAGCACCATTGCCTCTTATAATTCCTCCATCCAAGGAAATTGCACCATCTTTTAGGTCAATGTTTGAAGCCTGAAGATGTGTATTGATATTGTTAAAGTCAAAGAACAGAAATCAGATGAGTTACTGAGAAAGATATTCTATATCTCACAGATCAGAAGAAAGCTCAGATCAAGGGTCTGACTATGAAGTATTTTGATGCGTGGTTTTGCAACCTTACAACAGGTTTTACCTCTTGAGGGATCTCAAGAGGCTTACAACCCCACCAGGCAGTGTACCTGACCGATGTAGTATAGTGTAGTGGTAAGTACGGGGGATTGATCGTTCTCCACAGGGAATAGTGTTCGTTAGGTATGAAAGACTACTCTAATAGGTCTAAGGGTTGAGGAAGATTCTTTTTTATGTTTTTATATTTTTTTATGAAAGCAAGTAAAATCTCGGGTTTGAAAGAGTGGGCGGAATTAGTTGCTAGTCAACTAACCCAAATTACTACGAATGCAAATAAAATAAATAACTGAAAATAAAAAGTTGGTGAAAACTTATGTGTAGAGAAATGTGTTTACTTAGATTTCCTTACTCCCTAACTATCTTTTACCGGTTGATTAGTGTGTATTAGTCGCGTGGATGATGGGTGTATTCCTTAATACCAATCGTGGGGTGGCGTACGTACTTCCCCAACTCTACAAGCTCCTACTTCACTCCTATGTCGAGCCGGCTAGGAAGCTCCTAACATGGGATCACTAGAATTCGCTTGTGCATTAAATACAACCATAAAAACCTTTAGTACGCATTTGGTTCATGTTTCTTAAGACGTTCAAGCAAGTTACCGAATAGGAAGTTAGCCAGTTTTCTTAAGCCTAACATAGATAAACAATCATCCAATACAACTAATAACACACTAATAACCAATAATCAATAGCTAGGTTTCATTAGATCTAAGCAAACACAAGATAAATCTAGCCTAACATGTTAATCAAAAGACAAGAACAAGATAGAATCAAACAACACATAGACATATTGAATGATTAATTGATAACTTATCTTCAATGTAAAATGGAAGATCTCAAGGCAAAAAGCCTTGAAAAAGATGCTAAAATCGTCTTAGGGTTTTCTCCCAAAAATTCCACACTAAGTTCCACACCAATGACAAAGAATTGCAAAACTATATATAGATTTTTACATCTGACGGCGTCACGTTATGGAGTGTGACACCGTCACCTCGCCGCTTTTAGGGTTCCCGGATGACCTTCTTGATGCCGTCCCTCTTTAGCTCTCCAAAATCCATTCTGGCTTATCAAGGCTTGACGCCGTCAGACCTTGAACGTGACGCCGTCCCTCTTTGAATTAAGCCGTGACGCCCTTGATCAGGTTAAAGCGTGACGCCGTCAGAATTCACATGCAATTTTCACTGGCTTATCATGAGTAAATTTCACATCCACCTTTTCTTGCCAAGCCATGACGCCGTCTGGAGTAAAATCTGACGCCGTCAAAGGTAACTTTTAGCCGATTTTTGAGACTTTGTCGTTTTCTTCACTTTTATGCTCCAAAAACGTCCAAAATGCCTCCTTTTCCAAATTTCTCCTCAAAAGTACCTAAAATGACAAAAGGAATGATTTAGGGCAATATTTGATCAAATAAATACGATTTAGGGCTTAAATGACCCCTTAAAAGCGGTACACTTTTCGCTTCATCAAATACCCTTACACTTGAGATTTGCTTGTCCTCAAGCAAATGCGCTTTTATTCTAATCAAAATACAAGTTAGGGGTCATTTAATACTAACATAAAAGTAATTACAACAAATAATCGTTCCTCTTTAATCATAATAAGCACGGAGATTATAAACTAGCACCTCACAAGTAGTGTTTAGATACTCACATCTCTCAAGTGTCATCAAAATAAATCTCATAAATGGAAACGGATAATATCTCTCACTACCTGTCATAGCAAATAGATTACCATAGGCTTGGGAAAGGATCGAAAACCTCCTCCACTAGGCGTAAGCACCTAAGATAAACTATCAAAGAGGGCTTTTAAATGGGTTATAACGTTAGGTGTAGGGAAAAGGAAAACACGGTTTTGTTGGATAAAGGATGTTTTACTGGTGGCGAGTTAAAGATCTTGATCAATTACATGTACTATACAATGTTGCTAAGCCAAGACTCGACTCAATCTTAAGCTAATGAAAGAAAATAACAAAAACATAAAATAAACATAAAATAAAACGGGATGGTAGTCCGTATGTTTTTTCTACTTTTCTTTTTCTCATTTTTTTTGTATTTTTCTTGATTTTTTTCGATTTTTTTTTTTTTTTTTTTTTTTTTTTTGCATACACTTTTGCCCTACCATCCAAAATAATACATCATAGGGGCATTGCATCCCCCTTACACTTGAAATTTTACATAACTTTACAAATAACTATTCTAATGACTCGAATTAAGATAATTGAAAAACTTGGAGTACTTTTAAAATATTTAGCACATATGGGGGTAATAAATGATGTTCTTCCCCATTACTCCATTACACTAGTACTTTACCCATGAGTCCCAATCGTCCCAAAACAATATGTACAAGGATATGACTCGACTTAGTAACCATGTAATCAACTAGATAATTAACTTGGGTTTAAACAAATGTTGTCACAATAATGCACTAAAAATGAGTGCATACAAGGTAGGCTAAGGCGATTTGGGTGTACATTTTAGTGGGGTGTAACAAATTCTTCCTTTAAGTAAAATGCTTAAAGGTTGAAACGAAAAGATAGGCTCTGAGGGGTGTACTAGGGGTATCGTGTACTAAAAATGAGTACAACGCAAAGGGTGTGGGAGAATTACTTGACCAATGTAGCCAATGTAATTATAACAAAAACACAGGTGTAAAACAATGGGTTAATCCTAATGCCTCTTATCATGTAGTAAATCTAACTACACGAATGTAGTCTCACTTGTGGCCTTGGAATGGTCCTAACGCAAGTTCTAGAATCTAAGTGCTACCGGTACACACATCATAGCATAAATGCTTTTCCTACCAATTCTAGGGGCGAACCTCACATATTTGGGGTGGAAAATTTTTTAGTGGTACGGTTTTTGTGCTAGTCATATAACTCCTATCCGTGAGACGCTCATTAAGATCAAAGTTTCACTCCTATATGTTGTAAAAAATTTTAAATTTGGCACTAAAATTGCCCTAACAGGTATTTCTCTCAGTTTTATTACACATCAACTATTAAACAAACAAAAATCAAGCGTAATAGCATTCTCTAAAAATCGTATTTTTACCCCCCCCCCCTTACACTTAAGATGAACATTGTCCCCAATGTTCAAATAACAAATGTAAAAGCATAAAGTAAAAGAATGAAATCAAATACTCCCCTGATTCGCTCGGTGGATAATGAAGTTACACGGTTAAATCTTCTTCCAAGGTAATGTAAAAGCTTCATGACTAATGCATTGCCATAAGCTTGATCCATCAAACATTTCCTTGTCCAAAATAACCTGTTAAACCTGAGAAAACAAACACGAGAACCTGCATAACATCGGCGGGATAAATCTATATATAAAGATATAATGCTTGTGGAATGATAATTTTGCAGATTCCTGGAGATTATAAGTTGGAGATTTAATAAAAAAATTTTATGAAAACAAAACTTTCAAAATTTTCTGAAAATTAAATCTGACGCCGTCAGGTTATAAACCCTGACGCCGTCAGAAATGACCTGACAAAAATTCTCATTTTAAGTTTCCGGAAAATTTTTGGAAAAACCTTTACCTTACTTCCTGGAATTCCTGCAAAACATCATTATGACTCGATACAAGCATTTGACTCAAACGAATACTAATATGCATGTTCATTTAATATTATTACGATTCATGTTCATTTGTGTTCTAATAAACCGATTTAGATTTCCCTTACACTTACCTTTTGCAAAATACCTTTATATGTAGTTAAGACGAAGTTAAAAACAAAATAAAGCATTTTCACAAATTAGTTTTGAACATGAATCAATAAGAATAAAAATTAAACACACATACGGAAACAAATAAAATCAAACAAACAAATAAATAAACACAAAAAGCAAATAAATAAACAATCAAATGAGGCTAGCATGCGATAAATAAAATCAATGTAACAAATGTTTTAAGGCAAACAGATGCCTTCCCTAAATTATTACAGACCATATTGTTTCAACACATACAACCAAATATCAAATTGTTCAAACATCAAAACATCAAATCACATCATCACTGGGGTGGGGGACCTTGGCGATAGTCGTAGCCTGGAGGGAGGTGCCCGTAGTACCCATATGGTGGGTAATCCTGCTCACGACCCGGGAAAGGGTCAATCTGCAGATGTGGGTCCAACTGATCACGTGTAGATAGATGCTGCATCTGACGAACCGTGTGATCATACATCCAGTCGAACCTCTCGTCCACCCTGGTCCTCCAAGTATCAACCTGGCCCATCCAGGTCCCCTGGTGAGCCTGCCAATCCCCCCTGCTCATGTGCCGGTAGTAATCAGCTGTACCGGCCTCATAACCCTCATGCTGCTGCTGCTAGGGCTCCTCCTCCTCCTCATCATCCTCATCATCATCATCCTCAGCTCCGGCTGGATGATACCACATAAAGGACCCATCATGCATCTCCATAATCACCTCCATCTGCTTCAGGGACCTCTCCTTCACCGTCCTGCATGCATCACCACTCAAATACCTCATGACCTCGGGCCTGAGGACTCCATAAGATTGGGCCAGCCGGGTGATAAACATCCCACCATAAATCCTGTCTCCTTCCCTCTCCCCAACTCCACCATGCATAAAGCTAGCAACCCAAAACGGGATGTTGCAGTAAACATCATTAGAGTAAATGGTGTACAGGTAGAAGAGATCAGAAGCAGTGACACGGTGGTGAGAGCTGTGACGCCCTGTCAAACTGTAGGTGAGGCATCGATGAGTCAACCGAACCCTAGGATCCCTGATTTGGGATGCCACAGTGGTCGAGGTGTACACCCCATCCCCAATAGTTTGCCAGAACATGGAACACCTAAAATCATTCTTCATCGACTCCCCACGCAGCAACCTATGCATGAACCCTGCTTGAATGGTATCATGCTGATCATACAACCCAAGTCTCCACCCAAACTCAGTAACCGAACACGTCCTTAGCTCACCCCCCAGCCTAAAATAGATCGTGGTACTGCCCACATCGGTCCTTGCCTCAGCCATGTCAAAATAAAAGGTGGCAAAGAATTCACGTACCAATTCCTCATATACTGGCTCCTGAATTTTAAACAGTCTTTCCCACTGAGGGCCGGTAAACCCATCCGTCTGAAAACTTTGGAGAAAGGTCTGCTCAAGACCTTCTCTCCTCAGAAAGCTCCAATCAACCACGGCCCCATTTTCGACCTTGTGTAGTAGCAATTGTGCGTATTTGCTTGTAGCAGCATCGTTGTCAAAGACACCCCAACTGAGGACCGTATCCCCAAAGTTCTCTTGTTGAGATCGGGAAGAACTTCCTCGGCTAGGTCTTTGACGCTTACTCATTATCTGGAACAAAGCAGGGAGGAACAAAAGTGTTAATATGTGAATTAAAGATTTGGTGGAGCATCAGACAGGTCTGACGCCGTCACCCTTTGCTAGGTGACGCCGTCAGATTCGACCAAGTTCAAATCCATAATTACGAGGGAAAAATCAATATTCAAACTTCAGGCTCAATAACCACACACCACTTTTTACAGAAAAATGGGTGATTGGATCATAGGTTATGGTTCAAATTCGTGGCCACCCGATTAGTGAATTGACCCATTTGATTGCTAACAATCACATGCTTTTAATCATTGCTAAAATAACACTAATTAAAGGACATTATGAGTTCTAAGCATGAATCAACCCTAGGGTATCATGAGTAGAGGGCTTTCGAAATTGACAAATCCTATGAGTAATTGAAACGAAAAGAATGAATAAAAATTACTTACCACGTGGAAATTGGTGACGAAAGTCGGTGAATTTGATCCTGGAAATTCGAAGGTGGGGTTGGAGTGGATATGGTTTGTGGGGTTTGTGATGAAAGTGATGGAATTAAAGTTATTATTGCTGTGCAGACGGGGTGACGGCGTCACGTTCAAATTCTGACGCCGTCAGATTAGCGTATTTTACCACTTTGTGCCAGTTTACAAATGAGCCCCTCGTACTTTAAAGGAGCAGCTAGTCAGGGTCAATAATCCTGATAGCTAGTCTCGTTAACAAGTTCCTCCTGGGTCAAATGTTTTGTTACTGTCACGGGATGTGGTAAAATGTTGAAAAGGGCCGGTTGACGTCACATTCAGGTTCCAATCTCCGTCACGGCAGGTATTCAGGGAGTGTGAGGAGCTTTTACAGGGGGTTTTCGAAATGAGGATGTGCTTTAATTGAGTTCTTCTCACACCTGGCTTAAAGCCAAAAGATCATTTCCTAGCCTCATGAAGGTTAGGGAGCGCGAAAACCATGCTTCCCACGAAAATGCTACGATCTTGAGAATTCTTTTTCTCGCGAGAGGATCCAAATAGATAAGAGGGTTTTAAAAGTGAAGGCTCGGGGAGGGGGGTTTCATCATCCCATTCGTTGTATGGTTCATTAGGGACCGGGAGTTCAAAGATCTTCTCGATCTTTTTGTGTGAGGCTTCTTCCCTAATTTTCTCCTTTATTCTCACAGTAAACTTTTCTGCTAGTTCCATGAACATATCTTGGGTGTTTTTCAAGTGAGTTTCTAATTCCTTGATACGTCTCTCTTGGTTGTTCACGAAAGTTAGCATTATCCCTTCATATTCATCTTGTCGTGAGAATTGATGAAACGTATGTTTACCAATTGTGTTCACGCACTCATCGGGATTTTCATCAGCCGTAGGTGTCTCAGCTTTCATTAAGCTCTCAACCTGCCTTTTTATGTTTTCGAACAGCTGTTCTTGGGTTGCACTCATGCAATTTAAAATCCCTTCTTTCGAGAACGTTGAGTCATTCCATTCTTCTTCTTCGTACTGTGCTAAGTCCTCAATGACTTCCCAGCACTTATCGACACTGAGCCTGCTCAATCTCCCATTGGCGGTGTAATCTATGGCTCTTCTAGTTTGATGATTGACACCATCATAGAAGATTTGGATTTGTAGCCAAGGATCCATGCCATGGTGAGGGACTTTTCGGAGTAAGTCCTTGAATCGAGTCCATGCCTCGTAGAGGGTTTCGCCTTGACGTTGTTGGAACATCAAGATATCATTCCTTAGCTTGGTGGTTCTTCCCGGTGGGAAAAACTGAGCAAGGAAACGAGTGGTGAGATCATCCTAAGAGGTGATGGATCCTGCGGGTTGACGTTCTAGCCATTGACTAGCTTGGTCCCGCAGAGAGAATTGGAAGAGACGCAATCGGGTCGTCTCTCGAGTGGCAACATCAAGGTCTATAGAATCAACGATTTTAAGAAAGTCCTTGAGATGTTGATTAGGATCTTCAGAACGAAGTCCATGGAATGCGCATCCGCTTTGCACCAACCGGATGGTGTCGGATCGCAAGGGTATGACATTGGCTCCTTGAGTGAGCTCAATGGTGTTTCGATAGCCATGGTGGCTAGGACGGGAGTACTCTCCTAAAGTACGGGCTCTAGGAGGTGGTGGTTGTTGTTGTGGTGGTGGGTTGTTGGGATTAAGGATATTACCATCTTCCATGATGTCGAATGGTAATGGTTACGAACAAAGAAACGAAGAAAATAGATAGACTAAAGAAAACCTAAAAAAAATAAAATAAAAATCTCACTAGAAAGGAATCTAGTGAGTAGACCTATAAAATAAAAATTCAACCTAAACAATAACTATTCCCCGGCAGCGGCGCCAAAAACTTGATGCGTGGTTTTGCAACCTTACAACAGGTTTTACCTCTTGAGGGATCTCAAGAGGCTTACAACCCCACCAGGCAGTGTACCTGACCGATGTAGTATAGTGTAGTGGTAAGTACGGGGGATTGATCGTTCTCCACAGGGAATAGTATTCGTTAGGTATGAAAGACTACTCTAATAGGTCTAAGGGTTGAGGAAGATTCTTTTTTATGTTTTTATATTTTTTTATGAAAGCAAGTAAAATCTCGGGTTTGAAAGAGTGGGTGGAATTAGTTGCTAGTCAACTAACCCAAATTACTACGAATGCAAATAAAATAAATAACTGAAAATAAAAAGTTGGTGAAAACTTATGTGTAGAGAAATGTGTTTACTTAGATTTCCTTACTCCCTAACTATCTTTTACCGGTTGATTAGTGTGTATTAGTCGCGTGGATGACGGGTGTATTCCTTAATACCAATCGTGGGGTGGCGTACGTACTTCCCCAACTCTACAAGCTCCTACTTCACTCCTATGTCGAGCCGGCTAGGAAGCTCCTAACATGGGATCACTAGAATTCGCTTGTGCATTAAATACAACCATAAAAACCTTTAGTACGCATTTGGTTCATGTTTCTTAAGACGTTCAAGCAAGTTACCGAATAGGAAGTTAGCCAGTTTTCTTAAGCCTAACATAGATAAACAATCATCCAATACAACTAATAACACACTAATAACCAATAATCAATAGCTAGGTTTCATTAGATCTAAGCAAACACAAGATAAATCTAGCCTAACATGTTAATCAAAAGACAAGAACAAGATAGAATCAAACAACACATAGACATATTGAATGATTAATTGATAACTTATCTTCAATGTAACATGGAAGATCTCAAGGCAAAAAGCCTTGAAAAAGATGCTAAAATCGTCTTAGGGTTTTCTCCCAAAAATTCCACACTAAGTTCCACACCAATGACAAAGAATTGCAAAACTATATATAGATTTTTACATCTGACGGCGTCACGTTATGGAGTGTGACGCCGTCACCTCGCCGCTTTTAGGGTTCCCGGATGACCTTCTTGACGCCGTCCCTCTTTAGCTCTCCAAAATCCGTTCTGGCTTATCAAGGCTTGACGCCGTCAGACCTTGAACGTGACGCCGTCCCTCTTTGAATTAAGCCGTGACGCCCTTGATCAGGTTAAAGCGTGACGCCGTCAGAATTCACATGCAATTTTCACTGGCTTATCATGAGTAAATTTCACATCCACCTTTTCTTGCCAAGCCATGACGCTGTCTGGAGTAAAATCTGACGCCGTCAAAGGTAACTTTTAGCCGATTTTTGAGACTTTGTCGTTTTCTTCACTTTTATGCTCCAAAAACGTCCAAAATGCCTCCTTTTTCCAGATTTCTCCTCAAAAGTACCTAAAATGACAAAAGGAACGATTTAGGGCAATATTTGATCAAATAAATACGATTTAGGGCTTAAATGACCCCTTAAAAGCGGTACACTTTTCGCTTCATCATATTTGCAAGATCCTCACAATCAGAAATTCAATTCAGAAGAAACATGTTGAAATGGGTTCACATGTTTAGGGGAAGATTGTTGGGAATTAAATATTCTGAAGACTAAGTATCAGGAAATTCTCTTAAGTGGTTAATTCTGGTAGCTTTAGTGTTAAGTCTGGTGAGTTCCAAAGTTAAGTCTGCTGGTTAAGTCTGCTCTTTGATAGTTAAGTCTGGTGGTTAAGTCTAGTGGTTAAGTCTGGTGAATACCAAGATTAAGTCTGCTCTACCGAATGTTAAGTCTGCTTGCTGGATGGATAAGTATAATAAAGTCAATAATATACGGTAGATAATATCTTACCCCATGTGATCAGTCATTATGTTATATTCACAGAACAAGTTGTAAACATAGATACATGTTGTATCTTAGTTACTGACTCACATAAGCTAGCAAGTAGTTCGACAAGACTTGACAAGAATTAACAATATTGTAAAGATCTCCTTGGACTATAAAAGGAGATCTTAGCTTAGTCATAAAACATAGATCTAGCGAAAAACTTGTGATTAAGTTTTATATGTTGAATAAGAACATTTGATAAAACTTTCATATTCATAACTATCAAGAACAAGAACAATCATAAACATTATCAATAATATTGAATCCTTTGGTGTTATACTTTCGGTGTTCATTGTTCAATATACACAAGTATCACTATTCCATTTCCATAACCAAAAATAACCTTCTGAGTGTGATTAAGTAGATTCCGCATACTTGATCATATTAACTCAACATATCACATACACAAAGAAACAAAGGTTTAACCACCTTATAGTGTATCAAAGTATCCTCTTAATGATCTTCATAAGTATGAGTATGCTGAGGTGAAGATGTTTGATGTATCAGATGATGGTTGATGGATGTTTGTAGGTAGCTGCATAAAACCGTTAGTGATAAATCATCCAGCGCTTACAGGTTTAGATTTCGAGATTGTCAACAACATATTGTGAAGACTCTCTCTAATCTTAACCCAGGCCGTTCTGAACCGGATACCCCCGAGAGGGCTTACACAGACACACCGAAGTGCACCTACGATTTAGTGAGTCGCTGGAGATCACCCCACGACTGTAGACCGTTTGAAGCATAGTAACCATCATGATATAAATGGAAAGATCCTTGGATCTCATTAAGACTCATGTACACCTTGTGTCCTTTTTGGTGAAGACAAGGGTATTCATATGGAAGTGTTCTTAAGAGATTTTTGATGAATCTCATGGCTCTAGACTCTATAATGTGTGTTTTGGTTTTAGTCGTCGGAGGCATGGAACAGAGTGCCACCTTTTCAATATCAACACATCTCGGAATGAGAGGCCGATAGATTTTGTAGTGTTCTCCGTGAGAAATGAAACAAATATCTTTTAAGAGATATCTGAGTGGCTAGGAGGGGTAGTGCAGTGCGTCACTGGGTCCATGACGTTTTGTCTTCAATATCAGTATCACCTTAGTGAGTACCGATAGCAGATGTATTGACCCGGTTTCTGCCCTAAGTTTTCATAGAGGGCTATTTCTTTTCACCCTTTCATTAAACTTTTCTTTTTAATTCTTCAACCCCTTCTTTCCCTTTATCATTTACTCCTTTTTTTCAATCTTACCTAAGGACTTCTAATTCTAATCTATTGAAATTGTCCTTTGGTAGATCCCTCCGGCTCTGGCGGATCATTGGACATTACCTAACCATAATCACCTTATTACTCCATGATTATCCTAGATTTGTTGATCACTTGCCATAAAACCTTTTTGTGAAAATCTCTCAAAGTGTTTATGAGTAAACACATTTTGGTTAACACTTTGAGAGTTTTGCATTTTTCTGAAATACTCCCCCTTCACATGTGCTCATGCATTTTAAGATAAATTTGCACATGTTGGGTAGAGTTCGAACATTTGAATTGATCGATTTTCAGTTAATATGACCATCGCGAGACACACTTACATCACTAGTTAGACTAGATTGAAATTATTACCCGTCCCGGTCATATTAAAAGATTATCTCTCGAATTGGTACATTATACTAAGACAGGTCCTTTGCGAGACACGTTTACATCACTGGATGAACCAGCTTGAAATTATTACCCGTCCCGGACAAGTCTTTTCGATAACTGACATTTAATTTTCGTCAATTCGAGGGTTAATCTGAGTCGAGCTCTTTTGATATTGCAATCACATTTTAATCACATTTCTCCCCCTCAAAAATAGCATTTCAATGGTATTTTTGATACCGATTGATTAAAATCTTTGATTTTGGAAAGCTAATAGGGAGAAATGGATTTGCATGAACTTTTGGAACAAATTTGATTTTGAAATACTCCCCCTCAAAACTTGCATTGGTTTTGACATTTTTAAACTTTGGAGCGAATTGGGGAGTAACGATTTGAAAATCTTAAGCAAAATTTTTGAAAAGTTTTGAAAAACCTTTTGATAAATTTTGAATAAAATTTTGCTTAAGATTAAGAAGTTTTTTTTTGATAAACTTTGCATGAAAACTTCTTTTCTTTTAGGATTGTTGCAATAAAGTGTACAACAGGGTCCTTTCTTTGAGAAACGGGTTATGCACTGTTATGTGTGCATAAGCCATAATGGTTAAGCGCGGGTTGTAAGCTGACACACTTACAAGCCATTGAAATTTTTTAGGATAAGTGCTCGAAATTTTTGATTAAGCACTTTCCTTTCTTTAAAGCACAGGTCTTGAACTGATGTATCCAGAAGCCATAGTGAAGAAATTTGATAGAAATGACATGTTTTGAAAACATTTGAATTAACTCTCGCTCAAAAGAGCTTATTCCGCATTCTTGTGGTCTTGACACAAAACAGCCCGCATGGGGTCTCGGGTTCAAACCCATGGGGTGTATGTTTGATGCCTCGTTTTCAATTTATTTTTGTTTGAACCGGTGTTAAATTTTTATTCCTTTTGGGTGCGTTTTGGGTTAACTAAACATAGGATGTTGGCTTTAGAATGGTTTAAGCCCATTAGTGAACTAAGAAGGTGAAAATGTGAATTAAGTAAGAAGTAGTCTGTCTAAACTTTTAAAAGACTTGTAATAATGTATATCGAATATTGAAATATCTAATCAACGTGTCGACTTGACCTAGTGATATTGGTACGTTCGGATATATATTGGGATTGAAATTGATATTGGACATATTAAACATTTTGGACTTGAGACAAACTTAATACATTAAACTCGTAACGGAACTAAATATGCAATCAACACTTATTAAACTAGTAACGAGTTGTAAAACCCAATAACTAATAAACAATTTAGTTAGTCTATTATAGTATCGTGATTGGGTTAACGACACAAATACATGTGTTAAACTATAAATTGTCGGGAGATATTGTTTGAGAAAATTGATTTCATTAAAATCACGACAACTTATGAGAAAAATTATATAAAGGGAAGTGTCAAGCCAAATTTTATAAAACTCTATAAATCTATACTTTGATATCGAAAAACTTTTTATCTTATAAAACCCGACAATAATTGAAACTTGTAGTGTGACATATTAATTTAAGTTTCCTTTTAAAACTTAAATTACCTTTCCAAAACTTTATTGATTATTTCCAAACTATTTGGGGTTATTGGGTAAACACCGAAACATATTAATTAACTTATTTTGTTGACATTTTTCTTTTGTCACTGTTTTCCTTGATTTCGTTTGTCATTCCTTTCTCGACTCAAGTTCTCGTCCGTACTTTTCTCGACTGTGTCGATTTTCTATTCCTTTTTAGCGTGAGTATTCTTGAGTCTATCTTTTCTTACCACCACAAGAAACATTAACATTAAACTTTTTATAAACCTTGATACGAGTAATCCATGAAAAATAAACGTTTGTCTTTTCAAAACTCTTTATTTTGCCAGACATATTATGAGATAAATATATATATTAGGTTGTGCCGATCCGGCACAATTGTGCCCATACCCTCAATATCGTTGTATTTTTCCCTTGATGCCAGTTGTGACTGTTGTGATATTTTTGCGTTGCTGCAAGCTAAGGTGAGTTCATGGCCCATACCTTTACTTGTTTTATAAATATTTGGGGGAAAATACATGCTCGTTTTTAACAAAACTAAATGACTGTTTATTTGGAATATGCAAACTGTTTGCTTAATATTTGACTGTTTGGCTGAAATATTTGAGAGTTTATAGCCCACCCTAATTACACTTGTTTTACATTTAGGTGAGAAACATACAAAATTATCTTATGGACCAACACTATTTTTATCAAATTATTGCGTAGTTAGCCTAAGCCCCTTGAACCCACAATTATGCCCACCTTCATGCACCGTCAATTCCCGTTAGGAAGCGTGATTAATATAAATAGATCTATTGGGGTGACTCCCCCGTTAGGTTGGCCAGACGGGTCAATGCGAGCGTATATTAAGTTAGATTATGAGTGTATTGGGTTAAGCACTTGCTATGGGCCCCTATTATTATTATTTATGTGCTAGGATTTAGCGCACTGAACTGTCGAGCTTCGGTTGCATGAACTTAGAGCTAGCGTAATAGTCTATTTTATTTTGGGTCACATACCCTACACATGGTCCACATCTCTAATTTTTCCTTGAGGTAAACTTTATTATCATGACATTTTGAGCAACACAATGCTCACAAAACTTTTATTAAATTTTATTATCATGATATTTTGAGCAACACAATGCTTACAAAACCTTTATTAAACTTTATTATCATGACATTGTGAACAACCCAATGATCATAAAACTTTTACTAAACTCTTTTATCATGACATTGTGAGCAACACAATGATCACAAAACTTTTATTAAACCCACATTATCTTTACTGTATTATCATGACATTGTGAGCAACACAATGATCACAAAACTTTTATTAAACTCACATTATCTTTACTGTTTTATCACAAACCGACTCAGAAAAGTTTCTCGAAATGGTACACTCTACTCAGACAAGTCCTCTTAGAGATATGCTTACATCACTGGTTAGACCAGCTTGAAGTTATTACCCGGCCAGGACAAGTCCTTTCGATTAATGACAGTTTTTGTTTCGTCAATTCATTGGTGAAGTGTGAGTCCAAAACATCACATTTTTATCAGATTGCATATTTACAAAAGAATTTAGCACATATGGGAGAGCTTACATTTGAGTCCAAAACATCACATTTTTATCAGATTGCATATTTAAATCACATTCTGTTAGGATTCGACACACGGTTAAGGTGGTTAAACCTTTTGTACTTTGTGTGTATGATATATTGAGTGAATATGATTAAGAATGCGGAATCTACTTAATCACACTTAGAAGGTTATTATGGTTATGGAAATGGAACAGTTGTGTTTATTATATGACAATGAACAAATGAAGGATTATCACCAAACGATTCAATATTATTAAGATAATAATACGGGTGATCTTGAGTTATCACTAGGGTTACAACCTTGAATCTTATGTTTCTATATCTTGTGATATTGTTTTTGTTCTATGTTCTTGAGAGAGATATTTTGCACTATAAGTTTAACACACACTAATATCTCTAGACTAAGATCTTTCTTTTATAACACAAGAAAGATCTTTACATTAATGTTAAGTCTTGTCAAACAACTTGCTAGCTTATCTTATGTGTGTCAGTACATAAGATACAACATGTATCTGTGTACACAACTTGTTAACTAAGAGAATAAGATAAAGACTGAGCACATGGGGTAAGATATTATCTACCGTGTATTATTGACTTTTAGTCAACCAGACTTAATATCTTCATCAAGCAGACTGAACTCTGATAGTCACCAGAATTAACACTTGACTTTACCACCAGACTTAACTTCAACGACCAGACTTTAACCAGCAGATAACCAGCAGACTTAACTTTGGAACTCACCAGACTTAACTCTACTGCTACCAGATTTAATCACTTAAGAGATTTTCCCGATACTTAAACTTCAGAATATTTAATTCCCAACAATCCTCCCCTAAACATGTGAATCCATTTCAACATGTTTCTGAATTAAATTATGGATTGTGAAGATCTTTCAAACACTTCATAGTCAGACCCTTGGACTGAACTTTCTTCTATTCTGAAAGATTAAAATCTATCTCAGTAACTTATCTGCTTTCTGATCTTTGACTTCAACAATATCATACACAAATCTTTAGACTTCAAACATTGACCTAAAAGATGGTGCAATTTCCTTGGATGGAGGAATTATAAGAGGCAATGGTGCTGTGTGTTGGGAATTATCAAGAGAAAACTTAATGGGAAAACAGATTTAAGTCTGGTGGCGTACACGATTAAGTCTGTTAGTGTATTTTGTAATATTAAATCTGGTAATACAATATTAAGTCTGGTAGAGTATAATATAGTTAAGTCCGGTTGACTTATTAAGTTAAGTCTGGTCGTGTATTTTAGAGATAAGTTAGAGATAAGTTAGGAAAAGGATTTGAAGTTATCTTTAGAGAAGATACGTAAATCCTTATGCAAGTTTTGTATCTAGGGTTTCCTTGGTGTATAAAAGGAACTCTAATTCATAGTTTAGAGATAACGACGAAGATTGTAATTCAGTAAACGATTAGTAATAAAAAGTTAGTTGTGCTCTTCATTGTTTGTGTTAAGTTTCCGCATTAGCATAAACAAAGTGTTAGGGTCTCTGCTTAGATTGATTTGATTTATTCAAGTCATCTACTAAGTTGTTGAAGGCTACTTAGAGATCTATATTCGTGTGGACCAACAAGTGGTATCAGAGCCTGAAAAGAGACTCTGAGGTTGAAGAATCACAAACCCTAAATCACAAAAATCATCCTACAACATGACTGGAACAGAAATCCCTCCTGATCAAACCCCTCCCAAGAATGATGAATTCTCCATGCATGGCAGTGACGATGAAAAATCCATTCATGATGAAGAGAAACCTGAAACCAGTAACACCAAAACACCAATCATTCCCTCAACCACAACAATATCCAACATAAAACTCCCAATCCTGAAAAGAGATGAGTACGATATATGGGCGATGGAGATGGAACATTATTTGGAATATACTGATAGTGAAATCTAGAAAGTTATTCAGAAAGGCAATTCAAAGAAAAGGGTCTCGGCTGGAGCAGATGGATCGGTTAGAATTTTACCACCAGTATCTGCAGAGGAGATACGGGCTGTTGAAAAGGAGAAAAAGGCAAGAACTGTGCTGATGATGGCTCTTCCCAAAGAGCACTTGAGAATGTTTCATAACATGACCGATGCCAAAGAAATTTGGCAAGCAATCAAGAAGCGTTTTGGTGGGAATGCAAACTCAAAGAGAATGCAGAAGTCTGTTCTCAAGCAACAATTTGAGACTTTCAGCATATCTAGTACAGAAGGACTCGAAAAGGGCTATGATAGGTTTCAACTCCTTCTGGCACAATTGGAATCTCTTGGTGCTCCAGTATCAGAGGAAGATGCAAACCTTAAACTCCTCAGAGCACTCCCATCAGAATGGTCAAGTGTTTCTATGACTATGAGGGTAACGGATGAAGTAGACAGCATGACAACTGATGACCTGTACAATAACCTTAGGGTTTTTGAACAGGAAATCAAGGGATATTCTAAAGCTTCTTCCAGTTCCTCAAATGTTGCCTTTGTCTCTCAAGGCAAAAGCAGCACTACTAGAGTTAAGTCTGGCAAGATTAATTCTGGTAGTTATGAGACTCCTACTAGCAGTACAAGGGAAAGAGCTGCTTCTGAAGGCGTTGCTGATGAGATTCTTCATTCATTCTTTTCTTATCAAGAAGAAGATGATGAATTTATCAGTGAAGATTTGGAACAGATCAATGATGCTGAAGTAGAAGAGATGGATATTAAATGGCAAATTGCCATGATTGCTCTGCGGGTTAAGAGGTTCCAAAAGCAGCATGGAAGGACTATTCGTTTTGATAACAAGTCTAAAGTGGGGTACACTACAAGGACTGTTGAGTGCTATAATTGTCATAAACATGGGCATTTTGCTAGAGACTGCAAGGAGAAGAAGTCTGCTGATGAAGAGAGGAAGAGAAGCAATAATTACTCAAAGAATGACAGGTCAGAGAGGAACTAGATGAGCATGCTGACATTGGAAGCTGGAGATGTGAATTGCACTGAGCACTTACCAGAGGAGGACGTAAAGAATCATGCACTTATGGCCATTGGTACTAATAATGAGGTATCCTTATGTTCAAAAATATGCATTGATTCATATAATCATCTCAAATCTGTGTGTGATGAACAATTGAGAGAAATAGGTGACCAGGAAGCAAAAATTCTAGCTTATACTAATGCAGTTAAAAAGTTAGAAGCACAAATTGTCACCTTACAAAAACAACATGCCTCTTTGAATGAAAAACTCACTTTTCAAGCAAATGAAATATATGAAAAAGATGAGAAACTTAAAAGATATAGAAGAATAGGCATGAAAGCTGTTAAAGAAAGAGATGAATTGCAAAAGAAAATAGATAAATGGCAACACTCTGCTAAGTGTCAGGATCAAATCATAGCTTGTCAAATGAGTTCCACAACTAAAATTGGCTTAGGCTTTGAAATTAAGTCAAATGATGAAGTGTTAAGTTATGAAGAAGAAATGGATAGATCAGCTTTCACATGTACAAAAGAGGATTATGTTGATAAACCTGTTTACAATAGGTTCATTAAGTCTGATGACTTTAAAGGAGTGCCACCTCCACTAAGTGGAGATTACACTCCTTTACAAAAGGAAGACCGAGATGTCTCTGAGAAATCTGAATCAGGGTCAGAGTGTAAATCAAAAGAGTCCTCTAAAGCAAAATCTGTCAAAAAGAGTGAACCAGAGGTGACAAAATCAAAATCAAATACAGATAGACCTAGGTGTGTCAATCACATGAAAACTCCTAGGGAGTCTGTTAAGAATCAAGAGTTTAGGAAAAATCACAACTTTCGTCCTAAGAGGTGTTTTATGTGTAGTAGTTTAAGTCACCTGATTAAGGATTGTGACTTTCATGAGAAAAGGATGCAAAAAGAGGCTGAACTAAGAAAGAATAAGAGTGTTAATGACCACATGAATAATAAACCAGTTTGGAACAATGCTAACAGGATTAATCATGCAAATAAGTTTGTGACTAGACCTGTACAAGTTAATTCTGGTAATATTAGTTCTGCTAGACCAAATTCTGGTAGACCAAACTTTAGTTCTGGTAGACCAAATTTTAGTTCTGGTAGACCAAATGTGAGTTCTGTTGGTCAAAATGCTAATTATGTGAGGCCAAGTGTTAATTCTGGGTGGTTTAATCATTCTGGACCCAGACAATCAGTTCATAAACCACAGGTGAATTCTTATAATCAGAGAACAAATTTTTATAAACCAAAGTCACCTGTGAGGAGTCCTTTTGTTAATAATACAGCACAAGCTTCAAATTCAAGTGCTGTAAGGGAAAATGGGGAATCTGCTGTTAAGTCCCCAGCATATTGGTCTTGGGATCCTTTTCAGAACACACTTACCTATGAATCCAAGACCAAAGGTGGATCAAGCTCATACAAGACCTATAAATATGTTGATCCACAGGGCAGACCCAAGTCCTCAGTGGCTTGGGTCCTGAAGAGAAACTAATCTCTCTACTTTTGTGCAGGAACATCCACTGAAGTACATGGAAGACAAAGGAATATTTGATAGTGGGTGCTCTGGGCACATGACTGGTAACAAGAACCATCTGAAGGATTTTCAAGAATTCCAAAGAGGTTCTGTTACTTTTGGAGGTAGTAAAGGTTATATAACTGGTAAAGGTAGAATTGTGATAGGCAATTTAGAGTTTGATAATGTATCTTTTGTAAGGGAACTAGGGCAGTTTAACCTTTTCTCCATATCACAAATTTGTGATAAGAAGCATAAGGTGCTTTTTAGTGAAACTGAATGTTTTGTCTTGACTTCGGACTTTAAGATGCCTGATGAAAGTCAGATCCTTCTTAAAGTTCCTAGACAATACAACATGTACAATTTTGATATGAAGCAACCTGATCCTTCAAAAGGTTATGCCTGTTTACTTGCAAAAGCTACATTAGATGAATCTAAATTGTGGCATAGGAGGCTACGGCATGTAAACTTTAAGAATATTAATAATTTAGTGAAGAATAACTTGGTTAGAGGATTGCCTTCTAAAGTGTTTAAGAATGATCATGCATGTGTGGCTTGTAATAAGGGGAAACAGCATAGGGAATCTTGTAAGGCTAAGTTAGATAGGCTTGTTACTGAGCCTTTGCATACCTTACATATGGATCTGTTTGGCCCCACATCTATTCAAAGTATTAACCATGCAAGTTACTGCCTTGTCATAACTGATGATTGCACTCGATTCTGCTGGGTGTTCTTTATGTCTAGGAAAGATGAGACTTCACCATTGATTCAAACTTTCATTAGGCAAATTGAAAACCAACTAAATAAAAAGGTTAAAATCATTAGGTATGACAATGGCACTTAATTCAAGAATAGGAGCATGATTGATTTTTGTGGTAATAGAGGAATTAGGCAGTAATTTAGCAATGCTAGAACTCCACAGCAGAATGGAGTTGCTGAGAGAATGAACATGACACTAATTGAGGCAGCTAGGACTATGCTAGCAGACTCATTCTTACCTACAACCTTTTGGGCTGAAGCTGTAGCATCTGCTTGCTACATTTTCAATACGGTTAGAGTGACCAAGCCTCAAAACAAAACACCTTATGAGCTTATTTTTGGCCAAAAACCAGTTGTTAGCTATATAAGGCCTTTTGGGTGTCATGTGACCATTCTTGATACACTCAGTGTTCTAGGAAAATTTGAAGGAAAGTCTGATGAAGGGTTTCTAGTTGGGTATTCACTGAATAGTAAGGCCTTTAGGGTTTACAATCTAGTGACCAAGAAAGTAAAGGAAAATCTTCATGTTAACTTTCTTGAAGAAAAACCCAATGTGCAGGGATTAGGACATAGATGGATGTTTGACATTGATTACTTAACAGATTCTATGAACTATATTCCTGTCTCCAAGGAGAATCAAGCTAACCCTGATGCAGGTACCCAAGATTCTTCAAATGCAGGGAACACTGATCAAGAAAGTGAAAGTGCAGAGCTTGTTGTGATTCCTACCACAGAGGTCAACCATGTTGCTGTTAATGAAGGAACAAAGAAATCTTCAAGAAAAAGGAAGGTGACTGTTCACAAGCCTCAACCAATGGACAAAGGAGTTACTCCTACAAAGGTTTCAGAAGATATCTTGTCCTTCAGAGAAGAAGTAAATGTTTTGGCTGATAAACACCTTGGAAAGGTTGATACCATAACTAACTTGGTTAATTCTGGTAGTGGACTCAATAATACTGCTACCAGTATTAACTTGGATAAGTCTAGTAGTGATGCTGTTAAGTCTGTTGAACCTGAATCTACTCCAAATGCTGATGTTGATGATTCTGAGATACCTGACCATGAGATCTTTGATCATCCAAATGAGGGTATTTTTTATGGGGCTTCTTATGATGAAGAATGGGGTAGTTACTGACTTCAATAACCTACCTACTGAAATTGATGTTGATCCAGCTCCAACACTCAGAGTTCATAACATTCATCCCAAAAGTCAGATTATTGGTGATCCAAAGTCATCTGTTCAAACCAGAAGTAAAGTGCAAAAGATTCCTACATCTCATGCACTTATCAGTCTTATCAAGAAGCAGCAAAGGGTCAACCACAAGGATCAACAACACTGCTTGTTTGCCTGCTTTCTTTCTCAGAAGGAACCCACCAAATTCTCTGAAGCACTTGATGATGAGAGTTGGGTGGAAGCAATGCAAGAGGAGTTGTTGTAGTTCAAGTTGCAGAAAGTTTGGGTTCTGGTAGATCTACCTAGTGGAGCAAAAGTTATAGGCACAAAGTGGGTCTTCAGAAATAAAAGGGATGAAAGAGGAGTGGTTGTTAGGAACAAGGCAAGACTAGTGGCACAAGGGTATAGACAGGAGGAAGGGATAGATTATGATGAGGTCTTTGCTCCTGTAGCAAGGATTGAGGCTATTAGGTTATTTTTAGCCTCTGCATCATACATGGGGTTCATAGTCTATCAAATGGATGTGAAGAGTGCCTTTCTGTATGGCACCATTGAGGAAGAAGTATATGTACATCAGCCTCCTGGCTTTATTGATCCTGTTAATCCAGACAAGGTGTATAAAGTCATTAAAGCATTATATGGTCTCCATCAAGCTCCCAGAGCTTGGTATGCAACTCTCTCCAAGTTTCTTGAAGAGCATGGGTATATAAGAGGTGTCATAGATAAGACCTTATTCATAAAAAGAAACAAGAAGGATATCATCCTGGTTCAAGTTTATGTGGATGATATTATTTTTGGGTCTACTAAAAGGTCTTGGTGTGAGGAATTTGAAGCATTAATGAAGGGGAGGTTTCAGATGAGTTCTATGGGTGAACTCACCTTTTTCTTAGGACTGCAAGTGAAGTAATCAGAAGATGGACTCTTTATCTCTCAAGACAAATATGTTGCTGAGATGCTAGAGAAGTTCAACTTTACCAATATGAAGGTTGCAGTCACCCCTATGGAGAACAAAGTTCCATTGACAAAGGATGAGGATACTGAAGATGTGGATGTCCACCTCTATAGATCCATGATAGGTTCTCTAATGTATCTTACTGCTTCTAGACCTGACATTATGTATGCAGTCTGTGTTTGTTCACGTTTTCAGGTACATCCAAAGACTTCACATCTTCATGTTGTGAAGAGAATCTTTAGATACCTAAAGGGCAAACCCAATTTGGGCCTTTGGTATCCTAGAGAATCATCTTTTGACCTGGAATCCTATTTGGATAGTGACTATGCTGGAGCAAGTCTTGACAGGAAATCCACAACAGGAGGTTGTCAATTTCTTGGAAGAAGGTTGATTTCCTGGCAATGCAAGAAGTAGACTATTGTAGCTACATCTACCACTGAAGCAGAATATGTAGCAGCTGCAAATTGCTGTGGTCAAGTCTTGTGGATCCAAAATCAAATGTTGGATTATGGGTTAAATTTCATGAACACTATAATTCACATAGATAATGAGAGCACTATCTGCATAGTTAAGAATCCTGTATACCACTCAAAAACTAAGCACATAGAAATTAGGCATCACTTTATTAGGGATTGCTATGAAAAGAAGCTAATTGGAGTGGAGAAAATACACACAGATTTTAATGTTGCAGACCTCTTAACTAAAGCATTTGATGGCCCTAGGTTTAATTACTTAGTGGTTAGCATTGGAATGATGAACCCATAGCTTAGTTTAAGGGGAGGTTGAACTTAAGGGGAGGTCAATATGTATAGTTTGTAAACCAGTACTTAGGACATTTTTAATTATGGTAGTTCTACATTTTAAGTCTTGTAGTTATGTTTTAGTTCTGGTAGTGGTTTTTAAATATTTTTCTTGTATACTTGTTTCTTTGTATATTGTGATTAACTTTATTTTGCAGAAGTCAACTTTTATTGTTGCTAGTGGATACAATGAAATAATAAGATCAAAAGAAGGAAGCTTTCATTCATAACCATCAGTTACATACAAGCTAGAAAACATAATAAGATCAAAGCCTAAACATAAACAAGCCTACTGTCACCACCTACATCTTCCTTTTGCCCTTGTCCTTCAAATCAAGCATGGTTTTGTTGGTCCCTTTCTCCCCAAGTTGATCTATCACTTTTGGGCTTAAGAGTCCTAGAACCTGC
This sequence comes from Artemisia tridentata subsp. tridentata, assembly GCA_021014915.2. Taxonomy (NCBI): domain Eukaryota; kingdom Viridiplantae; phylum Streptophyta; class Magnoliopsida; order Asterales; family Asteraceae; genus Artemisia; species Artemisia tridentata. The sequence continues at coordinate 239,516,775 of CP139503.1, forward strand.
TTGTTTGGATTTGGGTGAGGCAACACAATGCTTTTCTTCGAAGATACATTCTTTGAAGTCTTTGCTGCTTCATCTTCCGGTTCTTTTGCTGTAAGATCATAAGCAGCTAGCCAACATTTGAGTATTGTCTTCCTTGATCGCTTGTTCCTTAGACGTGAGGTGTAACCAGGTGGAAAATACCCTTCCTATCCTCCATCAGATGACTCAGAGGAAGAGTCAAATGAAATCTCAATGATGTTTGTTGGGGAAGAATCCATTATGTTAAGTTTTGGTGGCACAAGCTTTCTTTTTGATACTAAGATGGTTTGGTGTTGACTAAAAGAGGGCTTTTATAGAGAATATCAAAGTTTAAGAGCAATTTAATGGTTGGTTGGTATAAGAATTAATTCCTGCAGGCATAGAATTAATTAAGGTTTTAATTATGGTAACATTGGGAAGTTGACGTATCTTGTATAGTTTGGTAACTTTAATTATGGTAAATTGGTTTTCAAGTATATATATATATTATATATATATATATTTTATATATATATATATATATATATATATATATATATTTTTTTTTTGGTTTTTATTTCGTTAATTAGGATTTTAAATTTTTTTGGTAGCTTTAAGTCTTAAATCTATTAGTTAATGTTTGTTTTTCTTTCTAAAATTATTTGTTTCCATATTTGTTTTTTGGTGCTTTGGACTAAGCTTTTGCAGATAAAAACTTGGATTGGTGATAATATGATGTTTTATTCGTGCTTGCTCAGTGTGTAAGTCACATTCTTGAGTTAAGTCTGGCACTAGTACAAAAATGGGATTTAGTCACACATGCAGTTTTTCGAACGGCCACACAGCAACTTTTTTATGTGACTAAATATACCAGAATAAAATAAACAGCCACACTTGATCCAACTTGTGTGACCATTTCGTCTTTCCAACTGAGGCTACAGTCACACATTTGAATATTTTCGTGACTAGAGGTATCTTAGTAAAAAAAAAATTTGATTATTTAGTCACATATAATTTGGGACGTGTGACGGATACAAATAAGTTTAAAACATTAGTCACACTATATATATACATATGTGACAAATATATGTCACACAATTGAAAAGTGTGACCAAAATCCATATATGGTCACATGAAGTAATTGTGTATGTGGCTAAATCATATACTAAAGTTTGTCACACATTATTTAAAAGTGACTAAATTATATAGTAAAGCATGGCACTTAATTTTTCCCAAAATAAAATTTCCCACTTCTCAACTTTTCACCAGCCCGCCTAAATTTTTGGCCAAAATCAAATTGCCCCTCCTTCCCACTATTTCATTCACCTTCCCAAATATCATTTACACCAAAACTATATCGGGTCTTCTTCTATCTCCTCAACACTCTCCTCACCAACGCCACCGCTCGCACCACCACCATACTTATGTCTAGATCTGGTCTTCTTCTATTATGTTGATATTACTAATACAAAGAAGTTCTTCTCTCCCGAGGGCCGTTTGTTTCAAGTCGGTATGTTGTATCCTTTAATCTCTTCTATTTATTTTATAAATTTTATTAATTATGTTAGGGTTTCATTTCAATTAGTTTAGGGGGTGTTTGTTTAAGCTTATATTGGGGCTTTTTAATGTAATGAGATATTGTGAATGTACCAGGTAATGTGTGGAACATAAATATGTGATATTTGCTAAATTTATTTGTAATTGATTGTATGTAATTGTTGCAGTTTCTTCATGTGTGGATACTTAGAGAATATTTGAACCTTGATTTGAGAACGATGAATTTGCCAGAGAAGTTTGAGCTGGATATTGAACGACTGATTGATGATTTCATCTTCATATGTTTTTTTGCTGGGAATGACTTTCTACCCCATATGCCTACGTTGGAAATTCATGAGGTTTGATTCTTTTTCAGTTTAGCTACTTTGTCTCGAGATATATGGGACAACGACGATGTAAAAGTTGCAATATTTGAGTGAAAAATGCTACTCCTTACTAAATTGAATTCTCTAAGGTTGGTGGGACATCATAATTACTGCAGCTTTTTTGATGCGATAATTGTTAGCTTTTTGTTTTTGGCTAGGGTGCTATGGATCTATTGATTCATGTACACAAGGAAGAGTTCAAGAATCTTGGAGGCTATCTTGTTGACGTGCAAAAGGTTAGTGTGTAATGTGTCATTTTCTTGACAGCCACAGCATTTTTTTTAAACTCCTATCCAGTATTTTGTTCAAGACCAAAATTTGACTATTTGTTATCTAGTTCAATGTTCTTTTTTTTATTTATTTTATTTTATTTTATTTTTCTTTTTATTAAAGTTGTAGAATTAGCTCCCTTAGTTTTCTGAATTTGCTAAACAGGTCAATGATAAAAAAGGATGTTACATAAAGTTGAAGAAGGTTGAGAAGTTCATCCTTGCTGTAGGAGTGTATGAAGATAGAATCTTCATGAAGAGATCAGCCATCCGAGAGAGCAAATTACGACGCATACTTTCAGAAAACCATGATACTGTATGGTTAAATATTATTTACACACTTAGGCATAAAAGATCGTCCATGGGCCTTCTTTTGTAAAAAAAAAAAAAAAAAAAAAAAAAAAAAAAAAAAAAAAAAACCTTTTATAAACTTTTTTTATATCTTTATATAGATTCCATGTTTGCGAGCTAGCTTTTTGTATCTAGAGGTACAGACTGACGTTTTGTGTTAATAAGTGATCGATCTTGTGGTAACTTCTTCAAAATTGTCATTTAAATTCTTACAAATAGTAGAGTGGACTTCCTAACGACATGTGCGCTAAGTAATTTTATACTAAATTTTTAAAATTTCATAATATTACTTGAAAATTCTTACATTATCATTTGAATCGACAATGTTAAATGTAGGCAAATTGTTAAATTTCTCTTCAAATAGTTTGACTTGTGATTTTAACAACAGATCATCATGTTTTGGTGAAATGACCAATATGCGTCTCATAGTGTTACTGTTTTTTGTTTTGTCGATTCTCTTTTAACTCCTGTGATTGTAGTATGTTTATTGTATATGTGCTTTGACGCTAATAAACAAAATATTATTTCCTTGTTTTTATAGCAATGCCGATAGTTATTTGTAGTGGAAGTGAGAACGATGACGCAGGTACGGAATGTTCGTTGTCTGAACTAAATCGTTCTAAACAAGCTTATACATAGGGTTATAATGGTGACATCGGTTTATTTTTTGACAGTTAATGAAGCTGAGTGAAGGAGGAAGGGGAAAGGGAAAGCGGTTGCAGATGAGATTTCTTCAGGTATATTTATAAAATAGAATTTAGAAAATAGTGTTTAGCTGTGCTTTTGATGTTTGAAGTTGTGATGAGCTTCTGAAATTTTTTGTTCATCTAAGAAGCTAATTGATAAAATATGATTCCTTAATTTCTTTTAAAGATATAGAGATAGATATTCCTAGCGGAAGTGATGCTAGATCTGAAAGTGAAGCTGATATAGGTATGGATTTTTAAGGAATAATTGTTTCCTTTGGAGTCAATTTTGATCCGTCTAGATGTTATGAAATGGAAGGGTCAGGAAGGTTGGGAATGGGCCTAAATTCAGGCCGTATTAGATAAGCTTATAAAAAGTACCTTATCATTTATCTCGTTTTACTCATTTAACTTTTTGGTACATTTGAGACATTAGAAGATGGTATTACGCAACCTTAAACATTTTATACTTCAATGTTTGTATGAGGTCAACATTTTACATAAAGATGGTGTGGAAACCGTAGAGGGGGGGTGAATACGTTTCCTTTTAAAAACTTAAAACTTTTTGTATCAAATAACCGATCAAGTGTGACGTAATATGAAAAGTGTCAACAATGGTTATGTATCATCTAGGGATGAATAAATTAAACTACAACACAAGCACAATCAACCATGACACATACATAACATAAGCAACTAGCCACACAAGCATAAACACAATGCAAATATAAACATAAAGCGATAAGGAATAAAATGAAAGTAAAGAGATAAGTTAGAAGGCGAAAACCAGAAACGGTGATTTATAGTGGTTCGGTCACGAAGCTCCTCTTCGCCCTACTCCACTCCCCGAGTACCCAACTCGAGAGTTACTTCACTAATCAACAAACTCCCTTCAGGCGGAGAAAACCGTTACACGTCGCTTAACTTGTTTTCCGACACTAAGCTAGATGTCGAGTGCTAATCTTAGCTAGCACCAATCTACCACGATCTACCCGATCTACACCTTACACGTCGGTTATCCTATTTCCGACACTAAGCTAGATGTCGAGTGCTAATCTTAGCTAGCACCAATCTACCACGATCTACCCGATCTACCCTTGATCCACATGATCAATCACACAAGCCCAATGGCTTCAAGAGATCTTCACTATCTCTTAAGATCACAATGATCTTGACTCACTCTCTCACAAAAGAAAATTAATCTTGATGTATTCTAAGATACAATCAAGAGTGTAACAAATGTTAATAGACCTAACAACTCCAACACTTTGTATCTACTTGGATACTTTGTGTTCTTCTCTTGCTAATCAAGAGGGATGACAACACTTTGTATCTACTTGGATACTTTGTGTTCTTCTCTTGCTAATCAAGAGGGATGACAACACTTTGTATCTAGGATACTTTGTGTTCTTCTCTTGCTAATCAAGAGGAATGAAGAGGATCACTTGAGTGGATGATTGGATCACTCTTAAACAACCTAAGACTCTCCAAATGATCAAAGAAAGTCATTTAAGTGAAGAGGGATAAGACCAGAGAAAAAGGACTGGAAAAATCAAGTTGGAAGTGTGGAATGGTCCACTATTTATAGGCAAGGGAAAATCTGACCGTTACAGACCCACGGCTCCACTAAATACCCGACGGCTCCACTAAATTTAGTGGAGCCGTCCATACTTAAAGGTGCCGTTGGACGCTCCCTTTTTTGTCTTTAGTGGGGAAGGTTTATTTGGGGAAGTTGGAGCTGTTTTGGGGGGAAAAATGGCTGTTGGGAGTTTTCAAATTTATTTTTCAAAATAAAACATTTCTTTTTAATTCAAAAATAATTTGTAAAATATATTTTTGAAAAAATGTTTTGTCACATTAAAAATGTGAAGTTTAGAAAAATATAATCCTTTGATCATTTGTCAAGTAGTAGATTTGTTTGTCCATACCTTGAGTGATTTATGTCGGGATGGAAATCTACGACTTCGTTGAAGCATACTTGAGACGTCGGGAGGTGTTGATGTAAGTATGCATTGATGATTTGTGTTTACAAGTAACTTGCACATTTTACGTTATGTATTACAAGTTACATGTTTGTCATTATTAAAACCGAAGAAACCGTTTAGTTTAAATATCGTAATATTTGCACTAACAATCTCCCCCTTTTTGATGATGACAAATATGTAAACCGTAAGACATTGTAAAATGTAAAAGTTACCTGTTTACACTTCCTTCTCCCCCTTTTGTCGAATCAAAAAGGTAGTTGCCTTGAGCGCTTCCTTGGATTTACTTCCTACTCCCCCTTATTGCACTACTATCCTTTCTCCCCCGAAAGGCGAGCTTGCATCATCCCAGTGAAGCCTTCTATCAACACTTGTGAAGACGACTCCATGCTATGTATTCAAATACTCCCGAGCTCCCCCTAGCTCAATGCTCCCCTATGGTGACTTAAACCCCTTGTTTATTTACCTTAGTATCTAGCGGATCCATGGATCAAATTCTTACAAAGACTTTTCCTACATCAAGGGTTAGCTTCGTGCAGCATAATATATAACAGTATAGGAGCAACATTATAAGGATAGAATACACATAGCAAGACATGCATAGGTTAAACTATGTTAACACGTAAGTGTCACAACCCGACCGAAAGCTAAGGTGTAATTGTTCACTCAATCACACTAATCAAGAACGAGATTCGTTCATTGATTGACGCATTAAATGACTTCTTCCAAGTTGTCATTGGGAAGGAAAGTTCTAACAAACCTTTTGAACAACATAATCATCTACCTAAGATGATTGATGTTAAGGATAGTTTGTTAATAAGACATACTCTAAATGATTACTATTATGACAAGTCGTGCCATAAAGTAGACTCGATAGAGGTTATACTTAAATAATTCCATAAGGTGGGAGAGTGTTGGTTGTGGTGACAACAAGGACAACTTGGGTTATGTGGTTGTAGGGGATAAATAATGGAATGACCCATTAGTGGTTGTGGTGAAGGTGATAGTGATAAGGATGATGTGTTGGTGCCAAGTCCAAAGAGGTTTGATGGTGATAGGGTTAGTGTGATGGCTAAAGGTTGTGGTGGACTTGGTGGAGGTAAGGGTGTAGGAATCCTAAAGGTGTAGGATGATGATGATGTGGTTGGAGGTGTTGGTTTTGCCCTTTGAGGAAAGGTGGGAAAGGATGGTTTAGGTTAATATATCGTTTGCACTGACAATGAGATGCATGATATAATTCAAAAGGGAAAAAGAAAAAGGTGTATGTGATTCTAACGGGATTGTTGGTGGATATCTCTAACGGGGTTAAGGTAACGAGGTTCTAGGTTTCTAGGTTGGATGATCCTAGTTGTGTGTTAGAGATAATTTGGTGCATGAAGGGTTTCATGTGTTTGTGAGGGTTGAAGGTTGTTGAACTAACTATCACTTATCCAAAGTGATGAGTAGTTGTAAGGTTTGAGTGTGATGAGTTGAAGGTTATAAGGTTTGAGTGTGATGTTCTATGGGTTGAAGGTTCTTAGACTAACTATCACTGTCAAGAGTGAAGTGTAGCTAAAAGGATTGAGTGTGATGATGATGTTAATGTGAGGTTTGAAGGTGAGATGCAAGATAAGCTTGCAATGGTGAGGCCTTATATAGGCAAGAGTTGTGGGATTCGAACTAAAGTTGGTGTTAGAGTCCTATGGTGTAGTGAGGGAATCCTAGGGTGTATGTGAGTTTGCAAAATTTTGTAGGTTTGAGGTTAGGAATGCAGGGATCTAAAGGAAACAGTGAAAATTCGTCAAACACAGGTACGGTACCACTAAATACCACACGGTACCGTTAAATTTAACGGTACCGTGGCCTATTTAACGGTACCGTGACCTGGAAGTCACGAATTTTCCTGTGTAGCCTAGTTCTGGGCAGCTAAAGGGAAGTTTCCTAGAAAATAAGAACCACATTTGTGTGTTCTTGAGGGTGTTTGGTGAAAGACTATATGAGTGTGTTTTCACTCCCCCTTAATCTATGACCATCCGGACAAGATGTAAAAGATAAAGAGGAAAACAAACGTTGACAAAAGCGATGAGCTTAGTAACGTCATGACAAGTGGTGGATAGCATACGATAAACTTCACCTTTGAAGTCACGTAGCTCTTCTCAATCATTGTGAATATTCATAGAATATTATGATGAGGCATGCGATTACTAGGAGATATCCTAAGGGTTAAGAAGATAAAATCTTCAGAGTTGTGAGGTTGGTGACAAGGTTCTAGTGGGGTTATCTCAACTTATCCTAGCGGTTCTTCGCTTGAGGTGTGTGGAAGGTGAGTGGGATGCGGAAGCATTGGTAGTGTTTAGTACCATGCGGAAGTGTGACGGAAAAAGGCTAAGGAATCAGATGATAGATACAATCTATTCTGATAGGAGATGGTTTTGGGTTCAAGACTACATTGAGTGGGTTTTGATGGCAAGAGGAAATGGTTTTGGGTTTGTTTGAAAAAAAAACTGTGCAGAAGAAAAGTGAATAGGCGCGTTTTTCAGATGCACGGCTCCACGGTTCCACTAAACATTAGTGGAGCCGTGTCTCTTTAATGGAGCCGTGTGTCTAATTGAGCCATTTTTCTTCTGTTTTGACTTTTGGCTGATTAATCTTACTTATTTAGTAAGACTTTTTGACACGAGGAAAAAGTTTATACCTAATAAACTTTTTGATGAAAACGACTAGGAGAGATGACATGAAATGACCTTAGTGTTTCCAAGGAAATTGACTAAGTTGTCATTGGATGAGGGTTGACTTCTAATATTTCTCGTGAAATAAATAGAAGTTATAAGTAGTGTTTTGGAGGATGACTATAATATTTCCTATGAAATATTTAATTAGTCGGAATACGAAACGCAAGGAATGACTTAATATTTCCCGTGAAATATTCAAACAGTCATGTGACAAGTCGAAAGGGAATGACTTAGAATTTCTTAGAGAAAATTCTAAAAGTCATGAGACGAATGAGAAAGATGACTTAAAAAGTCATGGGTGATTAGTAGAGAAATGACTTCAATGTTTCCCGCGAAACTTTTGAGAGGTCATAAAGGGGATGAAAGGTTATAAGGTATGACGCGAGGGATGACTTTAACATTTCCATAGAAATATTGAAATAGTCATGAGCGGGATGATAGGAATGACTTAAGAAGTCATATGACGAGACGTGAGAGATGACGTTCATATTTCCGAAGAAATATTTAGGTAGTCATTAAAGTGATGTGAAGAATGACTCAATATTTCCAGTGAAATATTTAAAGAGTCATGAGACGAGACACATGAGATGACTTCAATATTTCCAGTGAAATATTTAAATAGTCATAAGATTTATGGAATAAGTTCCATCATTCCTAGACCTAGACGGAGACAGTTAAGGGATTCTCGGTTGAGAGGATTGGTTGATTTACGGATTTCGAGGTGCTTCGCACGCCAGTGTTTCACGGTGTTTTGAAAGACGTAAAGCTAGGCCTATGGTGCTGATTCGCAGCAAGGTTTGGGATCTAAAGATGTGTATATACACACGAGGATGAAAGGAACTACTAATCACTTATATAGTAACTCGTGAGTCCTTTGTCACCCGAGGGTAGACGTAAGCTTTTAGCTTTTGGATGAGCGTTTTAACATACATTGTTAAAAGGCTTGAATGTGATGTTTTGGATATGACATTTAACAATTGCGATCGCAAGTTAAATTTACTTGAATATTTCGGATGAAATATTTAAGTTGTCAACCCTACTCCGAGTTCTACTGGGTTTGTATCTAACCTACCCATGACAAAAGGGTGTATTGCTTGGAAGAAGGCAAAGGGATGACTAGGGAATTAGGACAACTTCGCGACTACTCTAACTTATGGGTTTTGACTCTAGTGTATGACTCTATGACTTCTAAGGGTTCATAGTGATAGGCATACCTAATTCCTAATGTGTCAAAATGACCTAGTGTGGGTGCAAGCAAATCATGTAGAATGCACATAACGAATAAATGCAAACATCATGCAGAACATGATAATCATTTAGCATTTAAGATCACGAAGACATTTAATCATATCTTATGGAAACATGTTATCATTTTGAAACACATATGTGGGATGCAAGCAATCTAGGTTTGCTAAGGAAGATCCTAGTTACTACTTGTTCAAAATGAGATCCTAACGGGAGATAAAGTTTACCGATGTAAACTATCTCTAGTCAAATGTAGGAATGAAAACTTTTCAAGTTAGAGAATGAGTATGAGACTATCACTAGTGGTGCTCAATTAAGGCTAAACACGACCATTTTTACGGGTTATACACCAACCCAACTTCTCTCCTGGAAGCAATCCAACCGTTAGGTCAAATTGAATTTCTAGTGCGATAGGTTCTCCAGTAGTCATTCTCATGTTAGAAGAATTTGAATTCCTATATTTGCCTATCGAAGTATAGCAAAGATGATTTTATCTTGTTTTGCTATACATGGCCTAATATGACTTAATTAACCATACTTTGAAAGTAGGTTAAGAAAATGACATGTCTTACACAACTCCTAACAAAGGCAAGCGAGATGTTTTAATTTCGTGTTTGAGATTTAAAGGTTGTTTGATGGAGATGGTGTATTTTATGATCTCTTGGACAACATCTTTGTTTGTTGAGTTGTTACATGTTATTTTAACATGATTTGGTTTCCTAGAACCGAGAGATACTCTAATGTGATACAATGTAGAACCTACTACATCGTGTGTGTTTCAAGAATGCTCCTTTGCATATCTTGAGTGAGAATCTAGTGAAGGTTACTTACCTCAATAGATCTTGTGAGCATTTTATTTGAAATGAGACATACTGTTTATTTCAAAAAGTATGCTTTTCTAAGAGGAAACTTATCACTCTTAAGAATGCTTTGTGAAACAAATATTTTAATGTATGACCAATTTTACTTGTTTATGCAATGACACATGTCCTAATAGGTTATTATTCAACTCTAATATCCTATATTTGTTAACATGATGCAATGTATTCTCTTGTAACATAACCATTCATGTTACAAAGAAAATGAGATGCATAGGATATAAGTTATCCATTGTCAATCTTTTGATAAGAGAAATACATGTGATATTCTCAAGATTGATGACTTACATAATAGTTAATAACATATTATGTGTGACACTTTTACTAGACATGTGACTTTGAGTGTTGAGTCGTTCATGAGCAAAGTTTACATATGTTGTTTGTTTGCTCTTGTTTGGTTTTTCGGAAATGACACATTTACTAATTGCACTGCAATGTAAATTACTTGTATATTTCGGATGAAACATCCAAGTTGTCAATCCTACTTGGTTGTGTATTTTATGCATCTTTTAAACATGTTAGTTTAAAGTTAGGAACACAACCATTGGACAACAAGACTTAACATAGCATCTTCAACACAAGTGTGAGCTATGATCCGATGCATATTATTTTCATCTTGAGAGGACGTCATTATTTTCATAACAATCGAGTGTGATTGAGTATGTAGATTCAAGATAATATGTTTTATCATGTTTTGATGTTATCTTGAAGCTAAACAAATAATGACTCCAATTTCATGTCCACACTCGAAAACTTGTCAATTAGATTCGATGATGATATCAATCATAATTTGAATAATGAATTGATATGTACTTGAAATCTTTCTTGACCCTCACGATCACTCCTTTTAAAAAGAAAATAAAAATTTAAGGAGTGTGTTCCATTTATTCTAATAATGCTTGTATGTGTGAGGTTAATGACATATTAAGTTACTACTTCGATATTGTCATTTATTTTTATTTGAGAAAAACTATTTATATTATTAAGTATAATACTTTTAGTTTTTCGACACCTCATTAGTATAAAAATAATTATCTTAACTATTTTTATACAACATACGTAAAATACTAAATGTTTAAAACATTTTGTATGTGTGTTAAATCACTGCAAGTTTAATACATTTTCTTTTACTTAAATACTAATGTATTAAAATTACCTTTTATCTTGTTTAGACAACCCATGGTCAAACAAGACAAAATGATGTAATGTTTTAAAGATCATGTTACGGATTTTATGAAAGTGTTAAGTGTTTTGGGGTGATATACATTTTACACTTAAACCTTTGGAAAAATAATTGTGTAAGACAATATCTTTCAACACACATGATCTACCAACTTAGTTTCTATTCCTAAGAAAGTTACTAAACCATTTTAAGAACTTGCAACAAATGCAAGACTAATGGTTGATGCCAATATGCAATGCAAACTAATTACTTAATATAGTGCAAGTGATTTAGCATGAGCCTTATAAATGCATAAACCGAAAAACTATAATAAGCAAATAGCAATTTAGCTTAACATACAAAAATACTTATCGTCATTTTGTGTATTATGTATAACAATGTATACTAAGCTTGATTTTATTTGACAATGAATTTGTTTCCTCCCCATTTCAAAGATTTTTGCTGAGTCACTTTGAAAACATGTCAAGGTTTAAAAGTTGAATCGCCCTTTTTTAGTTTGACCAAAAATTTATGCAAACTGCATGACCAGAAGACCTTAAGTTGAAAATCAAGGACTTTAACATACTCTCATTTAGAACTAATTCATAAAAATGTTTCTGAAATGAAAGTAGACTCAACATCATTTAAAATGATGGGCGACACGACTCGTACAGACTTATGGTTGATTTTATATGGATTTCTGAAAATGAACCAAAAGTGAAAAACAGACAAGCAGATGCACGGCACCATTAAATGACTCACGGTACCATTAAATATAACGGTACTGTACCATATTTAGTGGTACCGTGGTCTGTTTTCTGATTCAGAACTGCATGACATAATGACTCGTTCTGAAAACATGACCGGACACTTAAAAACACTATTCTTTTAGTGGTTTAAGAAAACCTTCAAGCTAGTATGACAAAGTATACTTAACAACAAAACTTGTAAGTATTAAGCAACTAAATACTTTTCATATTTTATCACATTCATGGGTAATTTGATACATGGATCGTACTCAATTTTGAAAACCATTTGTTTTAAAAATTTGAGCGACGTGGCTCTGGTACCAATTGTGGAAACCGTAGAGGGGGGTGAATACGTTTCCTTTAAAAACTTAAAACTTTTTGTATCAAATAACCGATCAAGTGTGACGTAATATGAAAAGTGTCAACAATGGTTATGTATCATCTAGGGATGAATAAATTAAACTACAACACAAGCACAATCAACCATGACACATACATAACATAAGCAACTAGCCACACAAGCATAAACACAATGCAAATATAAACATAAAGCGATAAGGAATAAAATGAAAGTAAAGAGATAAGTTAGAAGGCGCAAACCGGACACGGTGATTTATAGTGGTTCGGTCACGAAGCTCCTCTTCGCCCTACTCCACTCCCCGAGTACCCAACTCGAGAGTTACTTCACTAATCAACAAACTCCCTTCAGGCGGAGAAAACCGTTACACGTCGCTTAACTTGTTTTCCGACACTAAGCTAGATGTCGAGTGCTAATCTTAGCTAGCACCAATCTACCACGATCTACCCGATCTACCCTTGATCCACATGATCAATCACACAAGCCCAATGGCTTCAAGAGATCTTCACTATCTCTTAAGATCACAATGATCTTGACTCACTCTCTCACAAAAGAAAAGTAATCTTGATGTATTCTATGATACAATCAAGAGTGTAACAAATGTTACAAGACCTAACAACTCCAACACTTTGTATCTACTTGGATACTTTGTGTTCTTCTCTTGCTAATCAAGAGGGATGACAACACTTTGTATCTACTTGGATACTTTGTGTTCTTCTCTTGCTAATCAAGAGGGATGACAACACTTTGTATCTAGGATACTTTGTGTTCTTCTCTTGCTAATCAAGAGGAATGAAGAGGATCACTTGAGTGGATGATTGGATCACTCTTAAACAACCTAAGACTCTCCAAATGATCAAAGAAAGTCATTTAAGTGAAGAGGGATAAGACCAGAGAAAAAGGACTGGAAAAATCAAGTTGGAAGTGTGGAATGGTCCACTATTTATAGGCAAGGGAAAATCTGACCGTTACAGACCCACGGCTCCACTAAATTTAGTGGAGCCGTCCATACTTAAAGGTGCCGTTGGACGCTCCCTTTTTTGTCTTTAGTGGGGAAGGTTTATTTGGGGAAGTTGGAGCTGTTTTGGGGGGGAAAATGGCTGTTGGGAGTTTTCAAATTTATTTTTCAAAATAAAACATTTCTTTTTAATTCAAAAATAATTTGTAAAATATATTTTTGAAAAAATGTTTTGTCACATTAAAAATGTGAAGTTTAGAAAAATATAATCCTTTGATCATTTGTCAAGTAGTAGATTTGTTTGTCCATACCTTGAGTGATTTATGTCGGGATGGAAATCTACGACTTCGTTGAAGCATACTTGAGACGTCGGGAGGTGTTGATGTAAGTATGCATTGATGATTTGTGTTTACAAGTAACTTGCACATTTTACGTTATGTATTACAAGTTACATGTTTGTCATTATTAAAACCGAAGAAACCGTTTAGTTTAAATATCGTAATATTTGCACTAACAGATGCTTTATATTTTAATAAACGATTTTTGATGGTTTTTTGGTTACATAATGACCTAAGCATAACACACAACCATCTTTTAACGACTCAAATGAACAATAAAACGTACTATGAGTCAATGACTAAATCGGGATAACTGAAAATTGTGTTTCTCTTTTATGCAAACTACACTGTAAAAAGGTATATTGTTAATAACAGAATGTAAGGTGGTTTTAACTTTTTTTAAGGTTAGGGTCTGTGGTGGGTCAGGCTGGTCAAGTGAATGGTGTGGCTCGTCAAGCGGATGTGGTTAACCCTAATGGGACAGGTGTTGGTGTTGAGGTTGGCGGGTCTGGGCCAAGTGAGCCAACATCTGTGGCGGGTCAGGCTAGTGAGGCAAATGCTGTGGGCCGTCATACAGAGCCTATGGTCTGTATGACAAATCGGAACCCAATGGACTTAAGCATCGAAGAGGCGAAGAAGTACATGAGAACCGAGTGAGATCAACCTGGAAAGTTGAACTATTTGGTATATACATATCGAGACAGTGAAACTTTGTGCCCATATCTGATGGTTTTTTCAGTCGTAGTTTGCTGTTCTGGAATGATTAGGCCATTATTTGGTTGGAGATTCGTCTGCTGCATCTGGTTCTGTGTTCAGATTACCAATTCGTAGCACACCAGCATTACTAGATTGCTCCCCAAATTCACCCAACAATCTCAACGGCAAGGGAATATGATGGTGCCTGGAACAGGGCGGAACATTGGTGGTGATAATAGCATGGTTGGGGGTCAAGGGTCTGGAAACGTGCTCCTCGTCCAAGACCTAAGGGTCTGGAACTGTTGATTAGTGGACTTCCTGATATTGATTGTAAGTTCCCTATTTCTATCTCAGGTATCACTATAACTATTGTACTTTTGTTCTAATATGTATGCATATCTGACAAGGCGTACACTAGAGATGAAGTTTTGATGATGGTATAACTAAAAAGACAAGATTTGATAGATTTTCTGCTTTTCTCAATTTAGATTATAATCTGGTACTGACTTGTATGTGTTTTCACCTCGATGTTTACAGGAAAAGGAAATGGTGAATACACTTCAATTCAATCTCTCGTACCCGACTGTGTATGTTTTTATCAAGCGATTTCTCAAAGTTGCAGAGTCTCACAAAGAGGTATGGCCTTTCATGTGATTTTATTACTATCAGTTCTTTGACTATTCTGCAGGACTGTGAGTGCTCAAAAAGGCATCAAACCGTCACTGCCATTACCTGAGACCAAGACTTCAAAGAAGAATGCCAAGAAACAACTTCAGTTACTTTCATGAATCAGAGAAAAGATAAAAAGGTTGGACGAAGAACATGAAGCCCTTGAAACTGCTAGTGTATTAGTTACAACTGTTAGTTATAAGTTAGTACTGTTGGTTCATATAGTTAGTACTGCTTATATGATATGTGTTAGTGGTTCAGTTATATACATTCCAATTTTATTGTATTTGAATTTGTTTTGAAATATATTTGAATTTGTTTTGATATATATTGATTTCTTAAATGTGACTAAAAGATGTATATAGTCACACTTATTAGCACTTTTGGCCACTTTATGCTTAATTGTATGTGACTAAATACCCAAAATAAACATGCTTTGTGTGACTAAATATTACAAAAGGCCACACAAACTAAAAATTCATGTGACCATTGGATGATCAATAGTCACACAAAATACACATTTCTTCACTTTAAACAGCATATGGTCACACTTATTAACACTTTTGGCCACTTTATGCTTAATTGTATGTGACAAAATACCCAAAACAAACATGCTTTGTGTGACTAAATATTATAAAAGGCCACACAAACTAAAAATTCATGTGACCATTGGATGATCAATAGTCACACAAAATACACATTTCTTCACTTTAAACAGCATATGGTCACACTTATTAACACTTTTGGCCACTTTTTGCTTAATTGTATGTGACTAAATACCCAAAACAAACATGCTTTGTGTGACTAAATATTACAAAAGGCCACACAAACTAAAAATTCATGTGACCATTGGATGATCAATAGTCACACAAAATACACATTTCTTCGCTTTAAACAACATATGGTCACACTTATTAACACTTTTGGCCACTGTTTTTTAAATTGTATATGACTAACTCAAAAAAAACAACACACGTTGTGTGACTAAATCATCACAAACGTCACATTTATTATATTTTCATGTGGCCATAGGATGAGAAATAGTCACACATACTGATAAATCCAACAAAACTTGTACCTAATTAGTCACACATTTTCGGGTTTTGGTCACTCTTTTTCAATGGAAACGGCCACAAACTAAACAATGTGACCATATGGTACCTACGGTGGCGCGACTTTTCGTCACACACAAAAAAAAAAAACGTGTGTGACTATATGCATATAGTCACGCATTTTTGGTGTGACGATATCCAATATCTGTACCAGTGTGGTGAGTCACTTGTTTAAGTCTGGTTGACCAAACTTAGGTCTGGTAGTATAAATCTTTTTTACCGTTAGATCTGGTCTGTCAAATCAGGATTTTTATTATCAAAATACGACCGTTGCGTATTTTTCGAGGGAAATAGGTATATAAGGATAAATTTTAATTAATTTCTTATTTTTATTACTTATTTACTTCCAATTTTAAATCACTTGATTTTCGGACCAAAATACTCTGTTCTTAACTACCAGCACTTAAACCCTAATTCGATTTACAACCAGCACTTAATCAATTTCTCATCTATGGCTTCACTTAAGTTTGTTGACAAGCATAATCAAGTTGGATTCTTGAAGAAACCAGATCAGAGTGATGGATTTGAGGAGATTGTTGATTTCTTAAGAGGTTCAAATCTTCGGTACGCTTTAATTGCTAATCCAAATATTTATGCATCTCTTATTAGGTAATTTTGGGGGTCTGTGACCTATGAAACCCTTGCTGATAATACACCACAGTTAAGGGCAACTGTTGACTCACATGACTTCACCATTACTGAAGCTTCCATTCAGAGTAGTCTCCAATTGGGTGATGCTTCAGGGGAATATATTTTGGTTAATGATGATTTGTTTGCGGGTTTAAAAACTATAGGATATCCCACTGATGGTAGTTTTACTTTTTGGAAAAGCTATTTCACACCACAGTGGAGGTTTTTGATACACCACTTGCTCCGTTGCCTAAGTCCTAAAAGTGGAGGGTGGGATCAGTTTGGAAGCAACATTGCTTCTGCCTTGGTATGTCTTGCACTTGGAAGGCCTTTTAATTTTTCAAAATTGATTTTTGATGGCATGGTTGCAAATTTTAAAAAGGAAAAATCAAGGTTCTTAATGTATCCAAGATTTATACAAATGATCTTTAACTTTGAAACAAAGGATAAATTGCCATATCTCAGTGTGGGCTTTACACCAAAATTTTTTGTAAACATGAAACAAAATTTTAATGGAGCCCATTGGCCTTTATTGCCTGCTATGCTTGGTGGTGCTACTAACCCTGCAGGTACATCTGAGGCTGCACAAGAGCCAACTCATGAAGAGCATGCACAGGAACCAACTCAGTCATCCACACCACACCCAAGTCATTCACCATCTCCCATCAGAACACCTACACCTATATCATCTCCTACACCCTCACCACAGCCTACACATGTTCCAAGTCCTATACAGGAGGAGGAACCTGCTCAGATGTCTGTGGAAGATATTTTAACCCTGGTTCCAACCTTGGTCAAGAGAATAGATGCTTTGGAGAAGGAAAATAGTGCTAAGAGTAGAGCTATTCTCACCTTGGTAAAGAAAGTCAAGAAGTTGGAAAATATTTTGAAAGATAAAGGGATTCAGTTC
Source organism: Artemisia tridentata subsp. tridentata (assembly GCA_021014915.2). Taxonomy (NCBI): domain Eukaryota; kingdom Viridiplantae; phylum Streptophyta; class Magnoliopsida; order Asterales; family Asteraceae; genus Artemisia; species Artemisia tridentata. Next base: position 239,534,398 of record CP139503.1, read on the forward strand.
AGTGTTGAGGAAGGGGATGAAAATTCTTCCAAACAGGGGAGGAATTTTGGTGAAGAACAAGATTTTCGAACACCTTCACAAGATAAGTCTGCTGGTATTAAGGATGTAAGTCCAGAAACAAGGGAAGCAGCAGAGACCTTAGCTCAATCTTTCAGCAAGATTAAACAACAAAGGAAGCTAAAGAGAAAGTTAAGAATTAAAGAAAGTGAAGATGAAGGGGTTCATTCTGATAAGTCTGGTAATAATGCTGGTGATGATAAGTCTGGTGATAATGCTGGTAATGATAAGTCTGATGGTAAGTCTGTTGAAGAAAAGAGAAAAGGAAAGGAAATTTCTGTTGAATCTCCTAAAACAAAGAAGTCAAAGCTTCAGCAAAGACAAGATCAAGCATCTCAAGCTTTGATTGACAGATTACAAGCTCAAGAAAGGGAAGAATTGGAAAAGGAAAAAGAACAGGAAAGACAAGATGAATTGTATGCTAGGAGAGTAGCAGAGGAACAATTGATTGAAGGAGATGATGAACTAAGAGCAAAACGTGAAGAACTTAAGTCAACTCCAGGGTTGACTATAGAAGAAAAGGCTAAACAACTAGCTGAGTTCATCAATATCAGAAGAAGTAAAGAAAATTTGGGAGATTTTATGTCTGTGATGAGACAAACTCAGAAGAAAACCAAAGTTCAAAAGAAGATGACTAAGAGTGAACAGATGCATAGTATGAAGATGTATTTGAAGAATATGATGTATTCAAGTTGGGAGCATATGAAGAGCAAATAATATGAAGATCTTTTACAAATGTATCAAAGAGCTTATCAAAGGGATCATGGTTATAAACCAGTGGATTATGAAGATTCCTTGAGACACAGTTTTGGGAAAGTGACAAAGACTGTGCAAGATGTTGAAGCTGAGAAAGTAAAAGAAAAGGAACTTGATGAGGAGAAAGAGAAAGCATCTGAGACTGAGAAAGCAGCAACTGAATTAAAAGAGGAAGTGAGAAAACCTATATTGACATTTAACAGAAGAAAGTGTATGGCTAGAAAAAGAAAGTCAAAGAAGAAAAGTCAAGAAGAGGAGTCAGAAGAAGAAGAAGCTTCATCTGAGGGGGATACTATGGGAACTATTGAAAGCTCAAAGAAGCCAGCTAAGATTGTCAGGTATAAAATCATTAAGTCTGGTCAAAGGGCAACATATCAATTAATAAGAGAACATTATTCTAATGTGATGTATATGAATTTCCCTGCAATTGTACATGATGTAAGTAGGGAAGATCTCATTGAGTTATATAAGTTGGTTAACATTAAACATGGAGATAATGTCCCTGAGGAAGAATATGAAAGAGTCTTTTGGGGAGACTTGAAAATAATATTTGAACCACCTTCTAAGGAAGATGAGATCTGGAAGCTGCCTGAGCAACAAAGAATGATTAGATGGGCATATTATGATAGATGCCAAGTTCATTGTCTGTCCTTGGTTAATGCTAACATATATATATGCTTGCAGAAGTTGAGTATCCCTTATCACCTGAAGTCTGCAAGAAAATGTTGGAAAGGAAGTTATATGCAGACAAGAAAGATGAAGTTTATGAAAGGATTTTGGATTTGATCAAGATTCAGTCTTTGAAGGAGACATTGTTGGATTAAGAGTGTTTGAAAGAATTTTCATAAGTTGTAAGTAGGACTATTGGAACTTTCTACTTGGTGGAGGTGCATAGCACTAACACAAAAAAAGGTCATCAGTCCACCTTGTCTAATACACACAAGAACTGGCTAATCCTGAGCAAACGGCTACAGGTAAAGATATTCCTAATCCGTTTATGGTTGGTAATTTACCAAAAATTGTATGGTATTCAATTCACCATATCTTAGATAGTGAAGAGTTGACTAGCCCACAAGATCATGGCTTGTGGTAAAGGCTGTGGAAATCCATAAGTGGTAATCAATTCACCATGATGAGGTGCATTCCATCAAAGAATTTACTAGTCCAAAAGGGTACGGCTTTGGTAAAGACAAAACAAATCCGTTGATAGTTGATGATTTACTTAAAATCATATGGTTATCAATGTACCATGGTCTTACACACCAAACATTTGGCTACTCCAGTAGTGATGGCTATTGGTAAAGAGACATCAAATCCATTAATTTTCAATGATTCACCTCTCACAGGAGTTAATACACCTGGAAGTGATGAGAATAGTATAAAACTTAATATGAATTGATGTACAAAATGTCATGGTTGCTGTGAAGATCAAGTGAATTATATCAGATGGATGCTGCAAAGATCAGATCAGATGGTGGACAAATTATCAAGGTTAAAGTTGCTGATACAAAGCATTTTTGAAGATCAAGATAATTCCAATAGTTAAAGACTAAATCCTCAGAAGCTTACTCAGAAGAAACTTGAAGTTCATGGAGCATGAAGATCAAGTTAGGGGAGGATTTTTGGGAATTATCAAGAGAAGACTTAATGGGAAAACAGATTTAAGTCTGGTGGCGTACACGATTAAGTCTGTTAGTGTATTTTGTAATATTAAATCTGGTAGTACAATATTAAGTCTGGTAGAGTATAATATAGTTAAGTCCGGTTGACTTATTAAGTTAAGTTCGGTTGACTTATTAAGTTAAGTCTGGTCGTGTATTTTAGAGATAAGTTAGAGATAAGTTAGGAAAGGATTTGAAGTTATCTTTAGAGAAGATACGTAAATCCTTATGCAAGTTTTGTATCTAGGGTTTCCTTGGTGTATAAAAGGAACTCTAATTCATAGTTTAGAGATAAGGACGAAGATTGTAATTCAGTAAACGATTAGTAATAAAAAGTTAGTTGTGTTCTTCATTGTTTGTGTTAAGTTTCCGCATTAGCATAAACAAAGTGTTAGAGTCTCTGCTTAGATTGATTTGATTTATTCAAGTCATCTACTAAGTTGTTGAAGGCTACTTAGAGATCCATATTCGTGTGGACCAACACTGTGTATCTTGGATGCTTGTTTCAATAAGTGAAATCATCTATCAGCATGCCTTTGCAAGTGATGAACAAACGTAGTGAACTGAAATTGAAACTGAAAGCTTTCTTCGTTTGACCTAGATAGAACTTTCTCCTTTGGAATGCTTCATCCCTTCTGAATATGTATAATACTCCAGAATCAGCTCTATTCTTGTCATTTTCAACTTCCTCATCATCTTGTATGCTCTTGTCTTTTCCTCCCTTTCACTGGTTAATATTCCAAAATTATTTCCTCCCCTGAGATGTTTCCTCCCCTGAGATGCAAATAACATTTCCTCCCCTGTTTGGAAGATCTCTCACAGTGTATCTCTCCCCATCATCTGAGCTATCAATTAGAACTTGTTATCAGACAATGTTGTACATGTAGCCATCAATTCCTTAAGAGTTTAATTTGCTGCCCTCATCACTTCTAGGTGTGTTAACTCCTATGAGAGGTGATTCATAGGGCAATAACTCATAATCCATCAGATGATGGTTTTCTGAGTCATTTTTATTTCAAAACAACCTTTAAGAAAATTTTTGACTTTTAGCAGTATGCATATGATTTTATTATGAAAAATCATACTGCTTTCAACCATTTTGAAGGGATTAAGTGTATAACAGACACTTAATCAAGATTTCAGTTTAAAGCAACCTCTGGTTGTGTGAGAACCAATGTTTTCAGTTATAAATAACTGCCTGTGTAAAGATAAACTCATTCAAAGAGTTTTCCTGACAGGGTTTCCAGCTCATAGTAATTGTTACCTATAACACAAGTGTTAGATTCACTTTTACTAGTTGTTCTTTCTATCAGATGTCCTTAGACTTGCTCATTATACTTAAAAGTATAAAATGATAGAAAGTGAGTTGAATCAGTTACTGTCTAATCAACTAAGTCATCAATTCAATGTGAAATATGATAACCAGGTTTCAAGAAATATGTTTTAAAGAATCAATGAACTTAGGTATAAACCTTTGTTAAGAATTCCCAAACTCAGTCCATCATAAACCTGTTATGTAAGCAACTGATATAACATTCTGCTGCTTCCATTTCACTTGAAAACTTCTGTTGTGTTCAAAAGTTCATACCTGAAATTGTTAGTCTAAAACCAAAAGAACAATGTACAAAGTACTTGTCTTATATTAGAATAAACATATGACTAACTGTATGAAATAACACAATCTTAAAGTAATAGCTAGTACAAATTTACAAAGACAACAGCACAAACAAAAATTTTAACTACCAGACTTAATTGAGGAACCACCAGAATTAACTGAGTAATCACCAAAATTAACCACACTTGTATATATAAAAACACATAGATTGAAAAATTTATGTATTAAGCATTCCAATACTTGCTACCAAGTACTGAAACCTTCCAACATCAAAAGCTTTTGTTAGCAGATCTGTAAAGTTATGTTTCGAAGCAATTTTAAAAACTTGAATTAACCTTTTCTCATTGCAATCTCTAATAAAATGATGTCTAATTTCAATGTGTTTTGTTTTAGAATGTTGTACTGGATTTTTAATAATGCAAATTGTACTACTATTATCAATATGAATAATAGTGTTTAAGAAATTATACCCATAATCAAGAAGTTGGTTTTTAAGCCATAGAACTTGACCACAACAACTTGCAGCAGCTACATATTCAGCTTCAGTTGTTGAAGTAGCCACAATTGTCTGCTTCTTACACTGCCATGAGATAAGTCTACACCCAAGGAATTGACATCCTCCAGTTGTTGACTTTCTGTCCAAGCTAGCACCAGCATAATCACTATCCGAAAATGCTACCAAATCCAAAGGTGACTCCCTAGAATACCATAGACCCAACCTTGGTTGACCCTTGAGATATCTAAAAATTCTCTTGACTGCTGTTAAATGAGAAACCTTTGGAGTTACTTGAAATCTTGCACAAGCACAAACAGAGAACATGATATCAGGTCTTGATGATGTAAGATACATCAAAGAACCTATCATAGATTTGTAAGTGTGTACATCCACATTTTCTCCATTTATATCTTTAAGAAGTGGCTTCTCAGAGTCCATTGGTGTGCTTGCTACCTTTGAATCAGCAAATTTGAACTTCCTAAGTATTTCAGCAACATATTTATATTGACTAATAAATATGCCTTCACATGATTGCCTAACTTGCAGACCCAAAAAGAATGTAAGTTCTCCCATAGAACTCATTTGAAACTTATCATGCATAAGCTTCTCAAACTCCAAACATATCTCCTTCCTTGTAGATCCAAAGATAATGTCATCCACATACACTTGCACTAACAGAAGATCCTTCTTGTGCTGTTTGATGAAAAGTGTCTGATCAATCTTTCCTCTTTGAAATCCATTTTCGATTAAGTAGGAAGCTAGTGTTGCATACCAAGCTCTTGGTGCTTGATGAAGGCCATATAGAGCTTTAACTACTCTGTACACTCTATCTGGATGTTCTGGATCAATGAAACCAGGAGGTTGTGAGACATAAACCTCTTCTTCAATAGTACCATATAGAAAAGCACTCTTGACATCCATTTGGTAAACTGTGAAGCCTAAAAATGAAGCATAAGCTAAGAAAAGCCTAATTGCCTCAATTCTTGCTAATGGAGCAAAAACTTCATCATAGTCTATCCCTTCTTGTTGTGTGTACCCTTGGGCTACTAATCTAGCCTTATTCCTAATCACTATACCCTTTTCATCCCTTTTATTCTTGAAAACCCATCTAGTGCCAATTACCTTTGCATCATTAGGTAAATCAACTAGCACCCAAACTTTCTGAATCTTGAACTGAAGAAGCTCCTCTTGCATAGCTTCTACCCAGCTTGAATCATCTAAGGCTTTCAGAATGTTCTTTGGTTCATCTTGTGAGAGAAAACATACAAACAAGCAAGAGTTTGAAAACTCATGCTGCTTTGAAGCATAAAGGGCATCAAGAAGCCCTTGATGGTCTGAAGACATCAGTTGTTGTCTTGTCTTCACCCTTGATTGTACATCTCCTATCACATTATCTAGGGAGTGGACTTTGTGAATTCTTGTTTGTGGAGTAGAAGGAACTTGATAATTTGATGGAAGATTATTGAAATCCTCCTCACTGTCTGAGAATTCTGCTTCTTTCGTTTCTGAAGGGCCAGCAGCATAATCATTTGGCCTAGCAGCAGGAACATTAAGCCTAGCAGCAGAATCATCAGCAGAAACAATTTGTTGTTCCTGAGTTCCATCTTCTTTCCTTTCATCTTCAACACCTTCTTTAGCTTTTCTAGAAGAAGATTCATTAGTTGTTGAAGTTGATTCCACACTTTGCTTGACCATATTGGCATCCAAACATGATCTTGGTTTGACTCATTTTCTAACCTTGCCTCATTTGTTGCTTGTGAACCTGAAAAAACATTAGTTTTTGCAACAACATGCACATAATTCATTGATTTGGTTAGAGTTTCAAGATCAAATAGCCATTTTGGTCCTTGACCTTCTACATTGGATTTATTCTCTAAAAACTCCACATGTAGATTTTCCTCTACAATCATAGTTCTTGTGTTGTATACTCTAAATGCTTTGCTATTAAGAGAATATCCAACAAAGAATCCTTCATCTGCTTTACCATCGAATTTTCCTAAATGGTCTAAGGTATTGAGAATTGTCACATGACATCCAAAAGGTCTAAGAAATTCTATTGCAGGAGTTCTACCTCTAAAAAGTTCATATGATGTCTTATTGTGAGGCTGTACAGCTAAAACTCTATTTTGAACATAGCAAGTAGTGCTAACTGCTTCAGCCCAAAAAGTTATAGGAAGCTTAGAATCAGCTAACATAGTTCTAGCAGCTTCAATTAGTGTTCTATTCTTCCTCTCAACAACACCATTCTGTTGTGGAGTTCTAGCAACACTAAATTCTCTCCTAATACCTTTTTGTTTGCAGAAATCATCCATAACTCTATTCTTAAACTCTGTCCCATTATCACATCTAATGACTTTCACTTTCTTGTCTACTTGGTTTTCTATCTGTGTAATGAATGTCTTAAGGATGCTTGTAGTCTCATCCTTAGTAGATAGAAAGAAAACCCATGTAAATCTAGTATAGTCATCAATTATAACAAGACAATATCTCTTATGCATTATACTACTTACTGAAACAGGTCCAAATAAGTCCATATGAAGCATAGACAATGATTGATTGATAGAGTTAAAAATCTTGGGCTTACAAGTGGCTTTGTGTTGTTTGCCTTTAAGTCAAGCAATGCATGTTTGATCATTTTCAAATCTTTTGTGAGGTAAACCTCTTACCAAACCATTCTTAACAATCTGATTTATGGTTTTGAAATTAATATGACCAAGCCTTATATGCCATTTCATTGATTCATCCAATGTGGCCTTTGCAACAAGACAAGTTAAATCCTTTTTAGGAACAATGTTCTTCATGTCAACACTATACATATTGCCCTTTCTAGTAATTTTAAGAAGTACTTGACTTTCATCAGGCATCTTAAAATCAGGAGAAAGTACAAGACATTCAGTCTCACAGAAAAGAACTTTGTTCTTTTTGTCACACATTTGTGAGACACTAAAAAGATTATAATTTAGCTCTTGTACATAGTACACATCTTCAAAATCTAAATTTCCAGTTTTAATGGTACCTTTACCGAAAATTTTTCCACCAACACCTCCTCCAAAGGTAACATAGCCTCCATCTATTGATTGAAAATTTGAGAGATAAGACTTGTTGCCTGTCATGTGCCTTGAACATCCACTATCTGAGTATCCTTGATCCTCTTGTTGATCAATTAAATGTCCTACACATAAAAGAGAAGTATTAGTTTCTTTTGGGGACCCAAGCCATTACTGAATTGGATCTGCCTCTTGCATCAATGTAATTTAATCTTTTTAGAACAGTTGATGCAACATTGGATTTAGTTGAATTCCAAACCCAATATGCTGAGGCCTTAACAGCATTTTCCCTCTTTGCCCAAGTAGCAGACTTAACTACTTGCCTACCAGAATTAACTGCTTGCCTAGCAAAATTAACTGCTGGCTTAGCAGAATTAACTGCTGACTTTGTAGTTGTCCCCTTTTGTTTCCAAACTTGTTTTTGGACCACTACTTTTGTTTGAATGGGCCTTTGAACAGACTTTGGTGCATGTTTGTAAGATGTTTTTGCACCCTTAGCTGTTGATTTTGGGTAAACAGTCATATATGGTCTAGCAGAATTAACTTTATTGAAGCCAGACTTAACAGAGACTGTTGTGGGTTTAGATCTGTTAACCTTAGAACTAGAGTGAAAATGAGATTTAGGTGTTTGCCTTTTGTAGTTCACTCTATTGTTTTCATACCCAGATACCCAATGGTTGCAGAAAGCTGCAAGATGGTAAAAACTACCACATGTATAACAAGCTTTGTTGGAAAAAGCAAAGTCATCACCTAATTGGTTAGACTTGAGGTTATTCCAATTTCTTTGGTTACCTCTGGGCTTGCTAGTGGATCTATATTGTTCACAATACCTAACTGGTTGCCTAACATGTTTAATGTTTGATTTAGGCCTATCAGTATCCTTTTTGACCACTTTAGGAACCTTAGTTCCTGCTTTCTTAACTTTTTCAGGTTTAGACATAACTTGTTCTTCTTCATCACTATCAGTTGTACTATCCTCAACAACTATAGCATCTCCTTTCTTAACAAAGGACACCTTGTCCTGATAAAGTAAAGTTTTATCTAAACGTTCACTTACTTTTTCTATCTTAGGACCCTCAGTAGATTTAGAACCATATTCCATTATTGGTTCTTGAAACTCAGCAAAACCTGTGTGTGCTAGGTCAACACCTGGAGGTGAAGGAACACCTCTATATGGTGGAGGAACATATTTGTATCCTAAACCAGACTTAGCTTTATCGATTACTTGAGCTTCCCAAATCTTATTCATTCCCTCTGAGGCATGAGCTAAAGCATCTATAGTTATCTTAACATTTTCAGTTTTATTATTGGCTTCAACTAATTGTTTACTTTGACTAGTAAGTAATTCATCTCTAAATGCTATGCCTCTTTTTAGAGCATTTAAATCATCAGTAAACTTAGATTCATTACCTTGAAAATGTGCAATTTGTCTTTCAAGTACACCTATAGCTCTTTTATGATTACTTAAATTAGCTAAGGCAATAATTAGTTCTTCTCGCCTATTGTCAGCTTTTCTTTTAAGTTCTTCATTTTCTTTAAGAGCAGAACATGATTCAGAACATTTGGTTATGGAATTTACCTCTGAATCAGAGAAGGCCATTAGAGCAGTCTCAGTGGCCATAAGAGCAGCATTTGTTGGTGCTTCCTCTTCATCAGCCATGAAGCTCCAGTCATAGTTAACCCCATCTATGGCTAGCATAGCCCTTGGTTCTTCAACTGTGACTTCCTTCTTCTTCTCTTGCCTATACCATGTGCTTCTATTATCCTACTTCCTTGGGTTTCTACATTCTTTAGCAAAGTGTCCTAACCTGTGACTGTTGAAACACTCTACTTTCTTCTTATCAAACCCATCAGTTTCATTACCATCAATGGTAATCTGCTTACCAGTTCTCTGCCAGAACTTCTTAGCTCTCATGCTAAGCAAAGCAACCTGCCATTTGATGTCCATCTCTTCCAGATCATTATCATCCAACTGATCAAGATCTTCATGAATTAGAGAAGAACCACTAGTTTGACTAGACATGAATACATAGAATGATGGATCTCCAAGTCCAGCAACATTCTTCTGTGAACTAGTAGAAGGACCACCATATGTAGCAATAGAAACACCTTCAACTTCATCTACCTCTTCTGACTTACTAACGCTAGGAGACGACAAGAGTGCCACATTCCCAGAACTAGTACTATAGATTCCAGACTTCTTTAGACTTTGTTCAACAATTTTGAAGTTATTGAACAAATCATTGAGTTTCATGGTTTCAATATATGGCTTGTTCATCCAGACAACCACATGAGTATGGAACTCATCAGGTAGACTTCTCAAAAACTTCATGTTGAGATCTTCCTTTGCTATCTCAACACTCAATACACTTAGCTGACTGACAAGCTTGTGTAATCTAGAAAATAGCTTATCAAGAGATTCATTGCTATTTGAACTGAAATTTTCAAATTGTTGTTTCAGCAATGTCTTTTAAGTTTTCTTGGTAGTTTCATTACCACCAAACCATGCATAAATCTCTTCAAAAAGAGTTTTTGCATCTGGATACTTGCTAAAGGATAGCATCTGTTCACCAGGAATGGTCATAAGCAACAAGTTTCTTGCTTTTTGATCATTTCTCTTCTGTATCCTTTCTTCATTTGAAACTGGTCCAGTATTTCTTTGTCTTACTGTTTTGCCGTCAATGATAGCATCTGAATAGCCTAGTGAAAAAGAATCACCATATATAATGATATCCCAGAGAGCATAATCTTGAACCATAAAATATTGCTCAATTCTCAACCTCCATAGCTCAAACTCATTTTGTTTGATCATGGGCAACTTTGCAGCAACATTTGTAGCAGTATCCTGAACATCCATTTCTTAAGCTTCTTCTTCTAAATCAACTATATCAGCCTTGCTCTGATACCACTTGTTAGGATTCGACACACGGTTAAGGTGGTTAAACCTTTTGTACTTTGTGTGTATGATATATTGAGTGAATATGATTAAGAATGCGGAATCTACTTAATCACACTTAGAAGGTTATTATGGTTATGGAAATGGAACAGTTGTGTTTATTATATGACAATGAACAATGAAAGATTATCACCAAACGATTCAATATTATTAAGATAATAATACGAGTGATCTTGAGTTATCACTAGGGTTACAACCTTGAATCTTATGTTTCTATATCTTGTGATATTGTTTTTGTTCTATGTTCTTGAGAGATATATTTTGCACTATAAGTTTAACACACACTTATATCTCTAGACTAAGATCTTTCTTTTATAACACAAGAAAGATCTTTACATTAATGTTAAGTCTTGTCAAACAACTTGCTAGCTTATCTTATGTGTGTCAGTACATAAGATACAACATGTATCTGTGTACACAACTTGTTAACTAAGAGAATAAGATAAAGACTGAGCACATGGGGTAAGATATTATCTACAGTGTATTATTGACTTTTAGTCAACCAGACTTAATATCTTCATCAAGCAGACTTAACTCTGATAGTCACCAGAATTAACACTTGACTTAACCACCAGACTTAACTTCAACGACCAGACTTTAACCAGCAGATAACCAGCAGACTTAACTTTGGAACTCACCAGACTTAACTCTACTGCTACCAGATTTAATCACTTAAGAGATTTTCCCGATACTTAAACTTCAGAATATTTAATTCCCAACACATTCTCTCCCCCGATCAGAAATTTTAAACCTTTTGAGATTTTGTGATCCCAATTGATTTGAATAAGTTTAGAAAATATGAGAGAAAATGTGGTTAGGTTTAATATGGGCTGATAATGGAACATACTAATGCTCCCTCTCAATCAATGAGGGAGAATGTTAGTGTCAGGTATGATAAGTTTGAATGATATTTGAATTAAAAAATCATACACTGACACATAACAACATTTCATTAAATTCACTGCTTATTATGTACAAAGTGACTTGATGATATAAATTTTTTGAAATCACTCTCCCCCTCAATCGATGACCCATTTTCTATTTAAAGAGCTGTAGTCATTGATTGAGTGATAGATTTTTGATGAAAAACTTCAAGTCTGATTGATTTCCAAAAAAATTCATGGTACCACCAAGTTTAGCACAAATACTTTCCTGAAGAACCATAGATTGAAAAGTATTTGTGATGTAAAGAAGACTTCTCTTGTTATACGAGAAATGATGCATTGAAACGTACATTAAGTCGGGGATGCACGGATATGAAGTAATCCATGCCCGGGTGAAGTTCACCCGTTGTTAGGAGCAACCGTCTTTTTGCCGACGTGCTTTCCTCATTTTGAAAAACCGGGTTGCATATCTGAAGTAATAGCAAGCCATTTAGGCATGTTTTGAGAAACAATTTGAACTTCTCCTCGAACTTCATTTAAAGACCCGTGTCATTGTTGAATGACATTTCTAGGACCGTAAATGTTATCGATACCAGAAGACATGCCTTGAAAAAACTATTTTTGGAATTTTCTATTTTTCTGATTTTTATGGTTTTTTTCTTGGTTTTATATTTTTGAATTTTGTTTTTGGTATAAAATATATACAAAGTATATTATTATTATTATTATTATTATTATTATTATTATTATTATTATTATTATTATTATTATTATTATTATTATTATTATTATTATTATTATTATTATTATTATTATTATTTAATGGTTTTTGTTGGTTTTATAATTTTCTATTTACATTTTGATTTAAGATATGTACAAAATATATTATTCAATTTAAAAAGATGTTGACATGAATACCGAAATAAGGATATCGTTTTGTACGTTGTAGAAGTCTGTAGTCAACATCTCTTAAACTTTCACCACCAAAGCTTTCGAGGCTCCTGAATAATCGTCTGAACTTGAGCCTTCTCAATGTGAAGCTTTGATAGCTTCCCCCCAAACCCACAATGTTCTTTTTGAGCAGTTTCAAAGCTCTCTTTCAAGCTTACATTAGTTAAGTTCACAGCGGAATCCGTAGCAAACCACATCAAATATTGCTGCTCCTTTTAAGAATAATCATCGTGATTATCCATTCGGGGGATCATCAAATAGATCAGCAACGTATTATCTCACGCTTGAGTAATTCTTCTCATATTTCTTCCCGCTGAAGGCTGAAGTAATGCATGCCAAAAGTATCAAGAGGCCACTTCCCCCAGGTAGTTGAAGTGATGCAATCAGTCTCATTGTATGAAGCTATAAAACCCGAAGTACACACTCAATCCCATTAATGAAGTCGAAAACGTAACATCAAAATCAATTAAGACTCGGAATTGCACTTTTCTCCCTTTAGGAAATTGCAGATGAGAATTGTTACACCAAAGTCAACTAAGTCCTGAGTGTAAGCAATTTATCCCGTATGTATTCAAAATGATAACACCAAGACAGTACCACACAAGCAACTGAGTACCGGATGTAGTCAAAATGATAACACAAAAACTGTACCGTAAAAATCAAGTAAGTCCCGGATGAACACATTTCCTTCTGTAGGATACCGACTAACTAGAGGAATCATCATACAATTGTGTACCTCTTTAATCATCAGAAATTGTTTCTTACATCTCTTCCCCCACGTAGTTGGAATAATACACCAAAAGCCACGAGTTAAAACACTAATTTTCTCTGCGGTTATGACATTTGTCTTCCCGGAATAACTTCAATTAAGAAGAAGTATAAAGTTCATCACGTGTACTCGTTGTGCGTTCAGATGTATGTCTCCTTCCCCCTTGCTAGTTTTGGTACCTCATGTAACCACTGTGAAAAATCCCTTATTTAAATAAACTATCTCTCGGAATATTTATCCTTTTCTACGTGTAAAAATTTTTTTTTAATTTTAATTGTGACTATTATCTTATGTAACGGAGATCACATCTCGAATAACCGTGCTTGCAACTGATTCCGTATTCAAGTAAGTAAACATCTTAAATCTAAAATGTTATGAGATTCCACATATCACTTTACGTTATTTCACTAATGAACATTTAAAATTAAACATTCCTTAATTTATAATAATTTTATAAAACCCTAAACTACCATAACAACATTTATGAATAATAAAACCCTAGAAATACTAAAGTACAAATGATATGGTTAATGTACAAGTTCCTAAAGCATAAAAACTCTAATTCTACTTTAACTCCCGGTAAAACCCTAATTTCACATAACTATGAATTTATGTATATATTTTACAAACTCTAATTTATTTATACAATATTTTTACAAAATATTAAGTTCACAAATTACTTAAGCTAGTGTACAAGTCATTAATGCATAAATTCATTTATTTATCAAATCTTTATGAAAATCCCTTTTATATTTATTTTTCAAACATAAAGTACAAACCCTCCATGCATAACTTTTACAAATAATATTTTCTAAACTCACTAAATATTTTTACAAGTCTTTAAACCTAAAGTACAAGTATCTAATGCATATAAACTATAAATTCCATTTAATTACCTTTTAACTTACTAAAACTCTACCAATAAATTTTATAAATTACCAAAACTATTAAAATTATATTTTTCACACTTCCTAAATTATTGTACAACTAAATTAAGTCAAGGTACAAGTTCTTTAAGCATGACATATAAATAGTAATAAAAATCTTATAAACATTTAAAAATACTTATTTAAATGACATTTCATGTAACATTTTCACATCATAAATTATAAAAATAATTTATTTATTTATTTAACATATGTACAACTCCATAAACTCAATGTACAACCCTTTAATGCACAAAATCATAAAAACTCATTTATTTGTATTTACACCTTAATAAAAATTACATAAAAATTATAGAAAATTAAGAAATAATTAAAAATATATTTTTCTTATTTTTCTTACATTAGTACAAGTCTTATAAGCCCAGAGTACAACTTGCTAAAGCACAAAATCTATTTTTCCTATTTATATACAATTCGATACATACTAAATTATGTCATATGGATTCAAAATTTATGTTTAACTAAGTCTTAAACCTAGGAATCTTAGTTCTACCCTAAACCTTAGTTTACAAGTCATCAAAGCCTAGGTACAATGCCCTAATGCACTAGTCGACCTAAAACAAACTTAGTTAACCCACTTAGTTCAATCCTAACCTTAAACTAACTAAATCTCTGGAATTCTTACACCCTAAGAGAACACATGTGTGAACCCTAAGTGAAACACATAGCCCCTCCTTCTAGAAATAGCTTATGTGTGTGATATGTGCACTTACACATCACCTTCTCCCTCCCCCTCCCTTGTGGCACCACTATAACCACCCACCTCACCTTCTTCAGTCATTAGAACCTCCAGGAACTCCTCACAACCCTAGCTAGACTCCTCTATAAATAGAACACTCCATAAAACCCTAATCTTGCCATAACCTTCGAACCAAACCAAAACAGCCTCACACCACTTCACCACTAATCCCACTAGACTAGATTAAGTTCATATAACCCCAAGGAAGCAGTAGAAGGAAGCTAGGATCATAGGGGAGCCCAATTCGAACCTTACACCCAAAATCAAACCCTAGTCGACCAATCCAAGCAAAGTAAGTTCTAGTTCCTTTTCTTTGATTTCTTATAGTTCTTTTATGTTTAAATGAAGTATAAGATAGGTTTTAATAAGTATTATAACCCAGAAATAAGCAAAGATCTATTTTGTTAAATCTAGTTCATATCGAGCCATAAATATATATAAATTCGGAATAAAAGTTCAAGAGGACCTAGGACATTAAAAATAGTCTAGGAACACTTTAAACATGTTATAATAACTAGACGAATCATAAAAACCTTAGGTCTAAAAATCGGATTTCAAAAACATAAGGTTTTTCTTTTCTTTTTCATTCAGTCGAACAGCAGACTAGCTGCTGTTTTCGACACTGATTTACCCTAGTAAACGTGCCTCTAAAATTCTAGTTTTCGACATGGTAAAAGTAGATTAAAAGGGCTACGCGTAGGAAAAAGAATCAATGTTTTTCGTTAAGAAACGAGGGAGAACGGGGCGTTTGAAGTTGGGGTAATTTTCTGTGTCGAGTGAAACAAAATACGAGTTTCTGTTTTGAATATTGAATTCGTGAGTTCGAATCTGACCTCGAGACTTTACAAAAATACTTTTAAAATAATTATAAACATTTTAGAAAAGGTTTTGCAAAAGATCTCGGCTTAAATCGTTAAGAATAAAATATTTTTGTGTATAAGGATGTCGGGTGGATCGACTAGTAAACACAAGGACCATTTCTGCCAAAACTCCACCAAAGTTTTGTGATTTGGACTTATCATGCGATCGTGGAATCCCTAAGGGGGTAAAAGTGTATATTTTGAAACTAAAATATATTAAGTGTAATTTATAAAAGGTCAAGGGTAAAAGTTGTCGTTTCTATATAGTTTAAGGGTAAAAATTTGCCAACTTAAGAACTTGAGGATCTAAAATGAAAATAAATTATAAACCCTAATCATTATTTAATATTATTATTATTAATAAATACTATTATTATTAATATTATTAAGTTTTGATTAAACTTAATATATGTTTTAAATCGTAATTAATTAACGAAATGTCCTTTTAACGAACGGACGAAACCAAATCTTACAAATAAGAAAATATAATAAAATATTACTTTTGAAACTACATATTGGCTCACTTAAATATTTAATCAACAAATCAAATAACAAAATGAATAATAAATATAATAAGAAATAATTACTGAGAAACTTGATATAACCGATTCAGGTTGCAAGCCGGAGACGTTTATCAACTGTATTTCATTTGTTTTCCATCCAGATTGTTCAGGTGAGTTTATAGTCCCACTTTTTATTACGTGTTTTCCAAATATGTGGGAAGATACATGCTATTAAATCGAACACAAGTATTTTCCTGATTGTTATTGCACTAGGCTAACTGTTCCTTATTATTGAGATTGAATTATTTATTTAAAAGACCCTCATATCATGCACCATTAGTCACCTGCTGGGTGAGCGCGAATATGTGAATAGATCTATTGGCCTGACGACCCATTTGTTCTAACCGGATGGATATCTTCGTGGTAGTCGGTTAGGCAAATGCATTATATTTGATATCTTTAACTCGGGGGCAAGACCACTCTCATTTCAATCATGATTGTGGAACCTGGAAACTGTTAACGCATTGCGTGTCATGAGGTTTAGTGCAATATTTTTGAATTACGATATAACTGATTTCTCATATTTTAGCTTGTGTTCAAACTGATTATAATTTTAAACACTATAGATTCACTCAACCTTTGTGTTGACTTTTTAAGCATGTTTATCTCAGGTATTGAGAAGTATGGATATTGGCACGGAGTGGCGGTGGACTTTCTTCTTAAAATAAAAGAGTGTCCACTTTGTTATCATTCAATAGGATAATGTAACATTTATAATGTATTTCGAAACCTCCCTCTGGGACCTATCTTATGTACTCTGATATTAAATAAATGAATGATAACAATTTTTATTTAGAAACGTCTCTTTTCGAGTCGTTTTCTATTTCCATGACTGTGAACCATGATGTAGCACCCCAAGTTTATATTCCGCTGCGTAATCCGAAAATGGGGGTGTTACAGATTGGTATCAGAGCTTGTGGTTATAGAGAACCAAATGTTTTCAAACATTGGACTATAACCGGTTTACACAAAAACTTAACCAAAGTCCTCCGTGCCACGCCGTTACTGAAATATTATTTGTAGGTAAGTTACTGTAATCGTTTAAACAATATAAATGGAATAATTATAACTATAAAGTGGTTACAGAATCCTGATTCCCCTATCCAATTTATTCCACTCATGTCTAGGCTAGGACATCAAGATGAAACCTTACTTAGAGCCTTATTCCTTTAGGATCCTTTATACTAAAACTTCGTACTTCTACATTTCACCATTAGTTTCCTTCCCAAATGTTATTAGTAATAATTTCTTATAAATTATTATTTGAAAATTATTACAGTATCATGTCTCCCGAAACACCCAAAGTCAACGAAATTACCCCAAACCTATTCCCATTATCACCTAAGGAAGAAACCGAAACCTATGAAAAATTGATTGGTTGTCCAACAGCATCTGAGGCTGGATATGAATTACTCCCAGAAACAATTCAGAAAAATGAAGAACCAAACTCTCCACTACCTAATATTCCAAAATCCCCAATACCAGATAACCCAGATGATATATTCTCATCTAATTCCCCCGACCTTAGTTTAGACACTATCGAATCGATATGGAATCTTCTTTACCAACAAGCCAACACTCTCGACGCACACACTAAACAGTTGGAAGAACTACGACCATTTCACTTTGAATGGTACGATCGTAATATCGATACTCTGTTTAGAAAGACCGATGCTGAGAGACGTACGGTGTTTGGGCTTGGAGCAAAAGTCGAAAGAATGAAAAATACCTACAATCATAAACTCAGAAACATAGAATCCAGGATCCGCTGTTCAGGAAGAGAACATGATCAACTGTACGGTAGAGTGGAAGACATTGAAAGGACCCTTTGGGTAGCCAGTGAAATAGCAAGGAACCAGGATCAGAAGATTTTCGCTTTGGAAACTGTTCTGGATAATCAATTGAAGATATCCCAAGAACTTCAGGAACGCTTCTTGGAAATGGAAATTGCACAACTGAAACTTGAGACTGAAGTTAAACATTTACGTCAAGAACGTAACTAATCTTGAAAGTCACTTGTATCGTTGTTATAAACCAAATAGTATTTGGTTAGTATTTCCTGTATTACCTAAATAAGCCTGAAACTTTCAGAGTTTGTAATCAATCAATAAATCTATGACAATCCTCTTTTGTTGTATATTTACTGTTGTAACCAAATTCATCCTATTGTGTCTTACTATAATGCTATGCATATATGTAAAGAACACTATTTCCTCTACCAAATAAATAACTCCACCAAACCATACTCAAAATCTATGAACAATATTTCCCTATTTTTCCAAACCCAGATCACCAATAGTGTAATAGGAAACAAAAACTAGGAACCAAACCCTTATACTAAAGACAGAAAATCCATGACCTACTACATGCAGTATTAATAAAAGATCTTGTATTAATTGTTTTGTAAAACACTCAATCAAGTTATTAATACCATGTGGTAACCCGACATACTAAGACTTATATAGAAAACCTTAGGAAAACTTCGGAAGAAAAACCTGATGAATGAAGAGAGAATTGCTGAATTTCGGAGGAGTTAGTTTGTTCCTTAGCAGGAGTTAACCATTTATCTACGATATTAACTAAGACATATCGTAAATAATTGATTCTCAAAAGGAATATAACTTCATGATCACTTGTTAGTAATAATATGTAATTATCCTAACATGGTCATTACTGAAATTCTGAATTGTAATTTTCTTGTGATATTAGAAAGTCAACATGAAAAATACCAACATATCGCCAATGACTCCCGAAGATATCCAGAAGATGGTGATCAACCTCATTGCAGCAGTACTGGAAGTAACTACCGCATCTTATAACAACCAGATAACCACTGGAGAAGAAACGAAGACTGTGTTTTGTAATCATTCCCCTAAAGGTTTTACGGGTTGCAAATCAGTTCTTCATGAAGGTCCAGAAAGAATAATCAAACCCACCATTTCCCAAGCCTTAGGAGTAAAGAAAACCGTTGCATTCAAACAAAATAACCAGAAGCAAAAATTCAAAACCATCATTCCTACCTGCTACCATCATCAACAGAATCTTAGGAATGGTTATATTGGAAGAAAACCATTGTGCACACAATGCTTGTTGCACCATTACGGTCCATGCATTGCTAGGTGCACAAATTGCCAGAAGATTGGACATCAGACCAAAGACTGCAAGACAACAAGAACAAAACTACAGTCAGTAATCGTAACTTGCCATGGATGTGGTGGAAAGGGACATTACAAGAATCAGTGCCCGAACTTCAATCCGAATTGGAAGAACAAGACTGACGCCCAGGAATGAGAACCCAAGTATAAAATCTATGGAGAAAATAAATGATTGTAATAAGATAAATAAGTTGAGGGTTAGAACTCGCTAGGTTGTATTTCCCTTTTTCCTCTTTACCCTAATGTAATAAATTATCTTTCCACTTTTATCCTGTAACTTTTCCGTAATAATCTAAATCTGCGTTTAGCTTCATTATTTACTCTATTCCTCCTTACTCTATTCATAGACTTTACCTACTTAGAACCTAGTATACCTTTAGGAAATTGGTAAAATATTATTTGAAGAAACAATAGATTATCCCTAGCTCATAGGAACTTTAGAAAAACCCTAAGATCCAAATTTGAAGATACTCCCTTATTACCCTAGGAAAAACCTTAAAGCCCATTACTGTAGTATGGACTAAAAATTCTCCAATTCATTTGAAAAATAAACTATGATACTATTTCCTGAAAATATCACGTTGAACACCATCTAAAGCTTTTTAAAAGGAAATAAATATTACACGGCTGAGTCAAAACATCACATCATTTGATCCTCGATTATACATAGCCTGATCAACTATGTATAATTAGGAAGAATCATGTAATGACTTGGACAGTTATTTTCTCAAGACTTTCTATTAATTTTTATTTAAACATGCAAAAATATCAAAAACAAAAATCCTTTCATAACCTATCACTTTTAACTTAATATAATAAAGTCCGCTACTACTACTCAATAGGAATTCAACAAAAATTAAGGATAGAAAAACTATAGGAATTCACAAACCCAAATTTTATTAGGAATCTTGAAAGATAGTACATAGAAACATAGTTAGCAACAGAAGTGCTAATATTACAAGGATTACATAAGTTTTATTTCATTCGAGGATTACATAGGAAAGACAACAAGAACCATAACCCTAGCGCAAGACTTATTTTTCCCATGCCTTATGCACAATAAAGGACGTAATAGTAAGCGGTATAACGAACCATAGGATCAAGCACAAGCCTTCATGATTTTCTTCCGGATTACACACCATGTAGGTAACAATCGCAACAACAAAAACAATCGCTATAAGTGTAACAAAATGTAGCATCTTGAGGTTTTTAGAAGGAAACTTTGTGATGAAAAATGAAGATTAGAAATGAGATATTTATGGGGAATATGTAACCGTTATTTTGAACGTTGAGTTACTATTCATCCACTTTAAAATTTTGAACGTTGCATAGTGGTAAAATAGGTGGCAAAACATTCAAATTTAATGCATCCAGTAGGAAAAAGACTGATCAAACTACGTTCCCTTAAGTACCAAATAGAAATTCCTAGACAACTCTATTAGACCAAAACTATAATTGAGGAATTAGCAATGAAATAGTATTTTTGGTGACATAGGACATAAGAATAAAATAATATTATATTATTTTATTTTTTAACTTGAGGCATTTTAAGCATATCAAATTCTCCTCCTAAACTAAATCGTTGTACGATTTATTCCCTTCTCATGTTCCCTATCTGAATAGGTTAGAAATTTGAACCTAGCTAACTCTTCACTTTTCCCAATTTCCTCAACCAACATGAACTGAATCTCGGGACGAGATTCCCTTAACGGTGGGTGACTGTAACCACTGTGAAAAATCCCTTATTTAAATAAACTATCTCTCGGAATATTTATCCTTTTCTACGTGTAAAAATTTTTTTTTAATTTTAATTGTGACTATTATCTTATGTAACGGAGATCACATCTCGAATAACCGTGCTTGCAACTGATTCCGTATTCAAGTAAGTAAACATCTTAAATCTAAAATGTTATGAGATTCCACATATCACTTTACGTTATTTCACTAATGAACATTTAAAATTAAACATTCCTTAATTTATAATAATTTTATAAAACCCTAAACTACCATAACAACATTTATGAATAATAAAACCCTAGAAATACTAAAGTACAAATGATATGGTTAATGTACAAGTTCCTAAAGCATAAAAACTCTAATTCTACTTTAACTCCCGGTAAAACCCTAATTTCACATAACTATGAATTTATGTATATATTTTACAAACTCTAATTTATTTATACAATATTTTTACAAAATATTAAGTTCACAAATTACTTAAGCTAGTGTACAAGTCATTAATGCATAAATTCATTTATTTATCAAATCTTTATGAAAATCCCTTTTATATTTATTTTTCAAACATAAAGTACAAACCCTCCATGCATAACTTTTACAAATAATATTTTCTAAACTCACTAAATATTTTTACAAGTCTTTAAACCTAAAGTACAAGTATCTAATGCATATAAACTATAAATTCCATTTAAGTACCTTTTAACTTACTAAAACTCTACCAATAAATTTTATAAATTACCAAAACTATTAAAATTATATTTTTCACACTTCCTAAATTATTGTACAACTAAATTAAGTCAAGGTACAAGTTCTTTAAGCATGACATATAAATAGTAATAAAAATCTTATAAACATTTAAAAATACTTATTTAAATGACATTTCATGTAACATTTTCACATCATAAATTATAAAAATAATTTATTTATTTATTTAACATATGTACAACTCCATAAACTCAAGGTACAACCCTTTAATGCACAAGATCATAAAAACTCATTTATTTGTATTTACACCTTAATAAAAATTACATAAAAATTATAGAAAATTAAGAAATAATTAAAAATATATTTTTCTTATTTTTCTTACATTAGTACAAGTCTTATAAGCCCAGAGTACAACTTGCTAAAGCACAAAATCTATTTTTCCTATTTATATACAATTCGATACATACTAAATTATGTCATATGGATTCAAAATTTATGTTTAACTAAGTCTTAAACCTAGGAATCTTAGTTCTACCCTAAACCTTAGTTTACAAGTCATCAAAGCCTAGGTACAATGCCCTAATGCACTAGTCGACCTAAAACAAACTTAGTTAACCCACTTAGTTCAATCCTAACCTTAAACTAACTAAATCTCTGGAATTCTTACACCCTAAGAGAACACATGTGTGAACCCTAAGTGAAACACATAGCCCCTCCTTCTAGAAATAGCTTATGTGTGTGATATGTGCACTTACACATCACCTTCTCCCTCCCCCTCCCTTGTGGCACCACTATAACCACCCACCTCACCTTCTTCAGTCATTAGAACCTCCAGGAACTCCTCACAACCCTAGCTAGACTCCTCTATAAATAGAACACTCCATAAAACCCTAATCTTGCCATAACCTTCGAACCAAACCAAAACAGCCTCACACCACTTCACCACTAATCCCACTAGACTAGATTAAGTTCATATAACCCCAAGGAAGCAGTAGAAGGAAGCTAGGATCATAGGGGAGCCCAATTCGAACCTTACACCCAAAATCAAACCCTAGTCGACCAATCCAAGCAAAGTAAGTTCTAGTTCCTTTTCTTTGATTTCTTATAGTTCTTTTATGTTTAAATGAAGTATAAGATAGGTTTTAATAAGTATTATAACCCAGAAATAAGCAAAGATCTATTTTGTTAAATCTAGTTCATATCGAGCCATAAATATATATAAATTCGGAATAAAAGTTCAAGAGGACCTAGGACATTAAAAATAGTCTAGGAACACTTTAAACATGTTATAATAACTAGACGAATCATAAAAACCTTAGGTCTAAAAATCGGATTTCAAAAACATAAGGTTTTTCTTTTCTTTTTCATTCAGTCGAACAGCAGACTAGCTGCTGTTTTCGACACTGATTTACCCTAGTAAACGTGCCTCTAAAATTCTAGTTTTCGACATGGTAAAAGTAGATTAAAAGGGCTACGCGTAGGAAAAAGAATCAATGTTTTTCGTTAAGAAACGAGGGAGAACGGGGCGTTTGAAGTTGGGGTAATTTTCTGTGTCGAGTGAAACAAAATACGAGTTTCTGTTTTGAATATTGAATTCGTGAGTTCGAATCTGACCTCGAGACTTTACAAAAATACTTTTAAAATAATTATAAACATTTTAGAAAAGGTTTTGCAAAAGATCTCGGCTTAAATCGTTAAGAATAAAATATTTTTGTGTATAAGGATGTCGGGTGGATCGACTAGTAAACACAAGGACCATTTCTGCCAAAACTCCACCAAAGTTTTGTGATTTGGACTTATCATGCGATCGTGGAATCCCTAAGGGGGTAAAAGTGTATATTTTGAAACTAAAATATATTAAGTGTAATTTATAAAAGGTCAAGGGTAAAAGTTGTCGTTTCTATATAGTTTAAGGGTAAAAATTTGCCAACTTAAGAACTTGAGGATCTAAAATGAAAATAAATTATAAACCCTAATCATTATTTAATATTATTATTATTAATAAATACTATTATTATTATTAAGTTTTGATTAAACTTAATATATGTTTTAAATCGTAATTAATTAACGAAATGTCCTTTTAACGAACGGACAAAACCAAATCTTACAAATAAGAAAATATAATAAAATATTACTTTTGAAACTACATATTGGCTCACTTAAATATTTAATCAACAAATCAAATAACAAAATGAATAATAAATATAATAAGAAATAATTACTGAGAAACTTGATATAACCGATTCAGGTTGCAAGCCGGAGACGTTTATCAACTGTATTTCATTTGTTTTCCATCCAGATTGTTCAGGTGAGTTTATAGTCCCACTTTTTATTACGTGTTTTCCAAATATGTGGGAAGATACATGCTATTAAATCGAACACAAGTATTTTCCTGATTGTTATTGCACTAGGCTAACTGTTCCTTATTATTGAGATTGAATTATTTATTTAAAAGACCCTCATATCATGCACCATTAGTCACCTGCTGGGTGAGCGCGAATATGTGAATAGATCTATTGGCCTGACGACCCATTTGTTCTAACCGGATGGATATCTTCGTGGTAGTCGGTTAGGCAAATGCATTATATTTGATATCTTTAACTCGGGGGCAAGACCACTCTCATTTCAATCATGATTGTGGAACCTGGAAACTGTTAACGCATTGCGTGTCATGAGGTTTAGTGCAATATTTTTGAATTACGATATAACTGATTTCTCATATTTTAGCTTGTGTTCAAACTGATTATAATTTTAAACACTATAGATTCACTCAACCTTTGTGTTGACTTTTTAAGCATGTTTATCTCAGGTATTGAGAAGTATGGATATTGGCACGGAGTGGCGGTGGACTTTCTTCTTAAAATAAAAGAGTGTCCACTTTGTTATCATTCAATAGGATAATGTAACATTTATAATGTATTTCGAAACCTCCCTCTGGGACCTATCTTATGTACTCTGATATTAAATAAATGAATGATAACAATTTTTATTTAGAAACGTCTCTTTTCGAGTCGTTTTCTATTTCCATGACTGTGAACCATGATGTAGCACCCCAAGTTTATATTCCGCTGCGTAATCCGAAAATGGGGGTGTTACACCTCAGAATCAGCAACACATTTTACGCACATATACTTGAAATCTTGTGAGAAGCACAAAATTGGCTCAAATGTATCAAGTGAGAATCAACCGCTACCGAAACTCTCTCTGACTATCTTTACCAACCCTTAAGTAGGATATTTGAAGTGAGAACTGATAGAGCAAACCCAATATACCAAACTTGAAACTCAAGTAGAATTCTCCGTTCTCGTGACTTAAGCTTGCACTAATGTTGGAAGAACGGTGTAGAGAATTTATGCTCCAAGCAAATCTCTAAGTACTCAATACCCAACCAAAGCATGAGACATTAACACCTCTTGCGATTATCCACAACATCATCTGCGTGTGACACTGAGTACAACAACGTAACTCCTTTAAGTGATAGTTAACCAGGTCTTCAACCATCTACCCCGACTGCTGGTAACTAGATAAACTAAGTCTTCAACTTAAATCTTAAGCACGAGCAAGTTATCATTGAAAGTCATGCATCCAACCAACCCTGACTTCAAGATAAAATAAGGTCACGCTTTGTGAATGCAACTTCAATCTCAAATAAGTGATACCTGATCAACTCCGTAGTCACAATTAGAGTCACATGCCCAACAAGTGAGTGAACATACAATCCAATGTACGTCGATCCACTGTTCACACTTCTCCCCCTCAAAAATTGCATATGAGGTTGCCATTTTTGATTGAACAAGTGCATATGAGGTTGATCCACTGTTCACACTTCTCCCCCTCAAAAATTGCATTTGAGGCTGCCATTTTTGATCGAGTGAATAAAAAATACAATCTAATGTACGTCGATCCACTTGATGACTGAACGAGCATGGAACAAGTATGAAGCTTGTTGATGAGAATAGTCAGAAACAAGAAGATTTCTCTTCTTCCGAAGATAAAGCGCACTCAAGCGTACGCCTTTCTTTTCTTTGAGGAACGGGGCTTGGAGTGTTTTCAGCAGACGCCATTATGTTGACATTGAGGCCCGAGGCTTGAACTGCAGTGTTCAAACGTCATATTTTGCTGAAGAATGAGGCTTGAACTGATGTGTTCAAACGTCATTGTCGTTTCCCCTCATATGTTGAGCAGCCTGAGTCCAAATGTCAAAGGACGATCTGTACGACCTGCATTTGAAAACAGACGAAAGAAGAGAGTTTGGAGTGTCGGATCCCCAATTTAAGTTGGGTTCCAGTTGGTTAGTGCAAACAATCTTTGGAGCTGCTGAAACCATAGGTGCCTTGGTTTTAACAATAGGGGCAACACTAGTAGATGCAATGGACCTAGTTAAAGGGCATTGTGTATCTAAAGGGATAAATCTACCAGTTGGCTTCCATTCCTTAACAGGCACTACTCTAGGCATGGTAATCCTCGTTAAAGGGCAATGTTCGCCTAGTTTGAATATTCGGCCCGTGGGCTTCCACTGAAAGCTCACATTGGTAAACATTTTCCCAGTAAGTTTCCAAGATTGCTTAATTTGTCTAGCTCTCCAAACTTTCTTAACTGGGGGTTTGTTGGACGACTTCAAAAATTTCTCAACACATTTATCATGATTACCTGAAATTAAACAATCATTACATGTTTTGCAAAGTGAATTAGGATTTGAATTATGATTCCATTTGTTCAAATCTGACTTATTGTTCCGCATGTGGTCTTCTACTAACTTCTTAGGAACACTTTTAGCTGGTGAAGTCCTATAATTGTTTATATTTCTCCTAGGTTTTGACTCGCTAGCTTTAGTGTCTCTGTTAGCTCCTGTAGAAGGACTGATGGGAATCTTAGTCTTTTTCACTTCCAGTTGCTGAACATGTTTTGATGTGTTGGGATCTGAAGTTTCCAAGGGTGCCTCAAAGGTTACATGCTTGTTCTTAGTCATTGAAGATGATGCAATAAACCTATCTTGCTTGCTATCTGTCTTAGGACATGTGCCAATGACGTATTCTAAAAGTTCCTGAGATCGTTTAGTGAGGAAGCAAGCATCTACAACTGCACTATCAAGTGGTTTCTCTATTACATCCTTTTCTACAATCTCACGAAGAATGTCAAGACTATCCTTAAGTTGAATGAGATATACCTGATGAGCAGACCTACTATTCCTAAGGGGAAGCGGAATAGGCACAACATCAATTGCCTACTTACTACAAGCAGAAACCTTTGGAACAACATTATCACTAGTGATAATTGGCATCTTCCCTTTCACCTGAGCCTCTAGATTCTCAATCTCATTAAGCAAAGAAGTTATTTTTTCATTATGATTGTTACGTGTGACTTTAATCGAGTCATATAACTCTTTGTAATGCAGTTTAACTTTTGAATTTTCAGCTTGAAAACAATCATTTTCCTGTTGCAATTTATTGATGATGTTTTGAAATTGAAAATTCTGAGAATCTAGAGGTGGTGGTTTATAGGTGTCAATCACATCACTACTATTGGCCTTCAATTGAGAGATTTGTGCTTTAAATTTTCGGATCGTGTTAGTGTGAGCTTAAATCTATTCATCTCGTTTGCTTATTTCAAAATATGCATCAAATTCAGGAGCATCCAACGATGTCTTGGCATTTGAAGTTTTATTTCTTTCTTCTAGATGTTGAAATTTTAATTGCAAATTAAGATTATCAATCTCTAATTTTGACAAATGCCTGACCATGTTATCATGATCATCATTTTGGATTTTCTCATGCAATTTTTGATTCTCGGCTTCAAGCTCAAGGACACGATTCTGGGCAACTTTAAAAGCAATCGATAGATCATGAAATTGAAAAGCAGTTAACGCAGAATCAGTAGCAGTATAGTACACATCCTGAGCAATACATCTCGCAATCAAATTCTCATTGGTGATGAGAATGTTCTTTCTCTCAATCTCACGACTCTTAAGTTCTATCGCATTTTGGGACACCTCGTTTTCCATAACATTAAACACCTTTTTCATTTCTTTTACTTCAGCATCTAGGGATTTTTGAATACCCTCAAAATGTTCTTTGAGTAGTTTAAAGAATGGAATGACCTCAGTTAGATAGCACTGTTTTGTTTGCTCAAATCCCCTTTCCTCTTCAGTAATTCCCGTTGGTGTAATTCTCTTCTTACATGATTTATCAAAATCAACAAATAGTTGACTAAGTACATAAATGCCAATTAGAGTTTTACATTCTGTGGGAAGAGTTCTAGGAACTAAATGCATGGGTGTATTAGGTGGGTACATCGTTACAGCAGGTAATTTCCTTAGGGGTGGATTTTTGACTTTGAGTTCTTCGGCCTTTCTGTTTTGCATGTCTAAGGTCCAGAATACTTGTTCAAGAGTCAATTGAGTTTGGGGAGTGAAAGTGGCTAAGAAGTTCTCCTTTGAATAGTTGTGAGGTTTGATTATGACCTGTTTTGCTACACATACAGGATCATTCATTTTCTCAGCCAGTTTTTCTCTATTTATTTCTTCTATCTCACTACTCTCTTCTGATGATGGTACACTATTGGGGGCATGAATAGGTTTAAGGATTTCAGTACCATCATATAACACAGGTTGGGCCCCTTGTGCACTTCTAAGGTAAGCAGATTTTGGTTCACCTATGGCTTTCTCACTGTGTTCATCACACAACTTTTTATGCTTGAGCATCATCTGAACAGCTTTTTTGGAACGGTCTTGTGCGTACAACTTGTATTCGAGTTTATTCTTTAACGTTTTAAGTTTGGAAAAATCATTTAAGACTTTTGTTTCTTTTTCTTTGAAATTCTATTTCAGTGTATTTACACTTTCTTGTATTACTTGTTTAAGCTGAACAGTTTGATTAAGTTTCACTTGTAAAGAATGTAACTCCATTTTCAATTTTTCTTCCCTTAGATTACGTTCAGAAATAAGTGTACGCATCTGACCATCCATTTCTTGCTCACGTTTAGTTAACTCAAACTTAGCACGTTGTTCATATATGGCCACTTGATCTTTATAGATGTTAAGTTGGGTGGTTAATGAGTCTTCAGGGAAAAATTCAGTGGTCTCAAGCAACACATAATCATCATGTAGAACAGAAGATGCACTACTAGGTACAACAGACACTTCGTTGTGTTTCACATATTGTTCATATGGGATAACATCGCTATTTCCCATATTAGCAGTATCTGACTCAACAACGTTTGTCTGTTGTACTTTGCTGGGAATCTTATGTTCATCAACCACGTCATACAATTTGAGTACCTCAGAAATGACTGAATCCGTAGTGTTTGACATGATATGAACGTGCACGGGATTTTACAATTCTATGATTTAAACCGAGAAATAGATTCTTTCGCGGGATTTTACAAAAATCAAGAATAAACCGTGATTTGATTACTTGAATGTGTTATGATGAAAGTTTAGTAGACTTGGTGATCTGTTGTTTAGTTGTGATTTGGTTTGGTTGATGCAAGTTGTTACGGTGAAATTTTGGACTGAAAAATTAAAACTTCAATAACTTCTTTCCGGAAGGGATTTGGGCCTCGAAAAATTGGTTTCACAACTTTGTGGTGAAACCTCACAATATTCAGGCTGTTCCGGTCGTTTTGACAGGTATTTCGCTAAAAACGGAGTTACGGTTCAAAAGTTATGGCCGTTTGAAGTTTTGACGTAAAAAGTCAACTTTTAGTCAAACCGCAGGATCCACTGGTCAAACCGCAATGACCAAACCTCAAGACCAAAACGCAGCTTTAGAGGCAAATCACAGAAGTCAAAACGCAGTCAACAAAGACAAAACCCAGAAGTCAAACCGCAGAGTCAAACCGCAACACCCAAACCGCAATGCCAAATCGCAGTTCTTTGGAGGCAAATCGCAGTGGCCAAAACGCAAAGTCTTGCCAAATCGCAGTCACACGAGGCAAACCGCAACGGTCAAAATGCAGAACCTCAGTACCAAAACGCAAGAACCCAAAACGCAGTCACAATAGGACAAGGAGTCGCTTTCACTGAGTTTTGTCTGTTTTCCCTTTTCAGCTACAAACCAAACCGCAACACTATGCACACCAAACCGCAATCCTAAACTAGTTCAAACCTCAACGAAGAACACCTCACCGAGAGTCAAAACGCAATGAGAAAAACTATTCAAACTTTCAAACAACCCCACCAACTAAGCCGAATAGTGCCAAGGAATTATGCAATAGACTATTGTGAACACAAAAGTACAAACTTCTAACAAATCTAAGCACCAATTAGGATAAAATCTTCATGTTTTCTTACTTTTCTAGTCGAACTACAAAAATAATACAAAAACACCAAGAACGTACCACAAATCCATGAACATGCAATCACTCGAACCTAACCATGGCTCTTGATACAAATTGTAACATATTCATAACACATAACATGCACTAGATTGATGTTTAGGTCGATTTAGAGAGAGAAAGAAATGAGATGAGTGGGAGACTTCTTTGTAGAGAGAGAAAGTGATATATTAGATTGAATAAAATGAAAAGTTCCAACCCTCTCCTTTGGTGGGAGAGGGTATTTATACATATGAGATGAACGCCTCTAGTAGGCTATGGACCAGGCTGACGGTGGGTAAAGACCCGACCCGACTCCATGGTGTTACGATATCAAAACTAATGTTAATAATCCTACGAGCTACTTAATGCTAATAGATGCTCGGGGTGACCGAGTCTTTCATGTGAATATTTATATTCCTAACATCTTTACTGTTTTATCACAAACCTATGAACTCACCAACCTCGTATTGACACTTTTAGCATGTATTTTTCAGGTTTAAGGCGATAACCTAGTGGCGAAGGCTTTTGGCATGGCATGGCATGGTCATAGAAGACTCTGATATATTTGGGACCACTTAAAATCTTTTATAGGATTATATTTCCGCACCATTTTTGAAATGTTGTAAACAAATCACTTTTGAATATAAAATCTATTTTAAACGGTTGAGGTAAAACCGTTCATTATACTTTGTGTTGTGATACTAATTTAGTAGCACCCAAACATGTATGCTTCCGCTAAACCAAAATTTTGGAGGTGTTACAGATTGGTATCAGAGCCAGGTTATAGAGAACTGGGTATTTTTAAAACCTAGACTATAACTACTTTTACAAAAACTTGGCCCTATGACCGCCACATGCCTGCCTGCCTGCCAAGCCTGCTGCCTTACTAATGATAAAACGCTTTCTTTTAAAGTAAGGGATATATTACTGGTGTAACTGAGCTGAGTATTTCAAAATTTATTGAACCTCGGTGGAATATAGACTGATCACCTATATTCGACCAGGGACAGTGGGACATAGCCTGATCACCTATGTCCGACTCAGAGGTAAATTTTGCAATACTTAGGGTAGTTGTACTAGAAGTTATGTCCAGATTGATTTTCGACTTGATTTTTGAAAGTCTCAAAATTTTTTGTGTGTGTACATAATCATTGCCTAACATAAACATTCACATCTACACACAACACACTGGCATCACAACACCTCACAAACCGTAATACACCCGGCACCACTATACTTCGCCATTTATATGGAATCCTATTGCCGTCGTCTGACCGTAATTTGCATTGGGTCAGGCTAGACCCGATTAGCACCGTTTGAATCCGAGTTACTTATTTGTAACTCCTCGAGATTGTAATAAGCCCATTTGAGCTTATTGGAGCGTTTGGATTTGGTTTCGGCTATGTTTGAAATTTGGATCGCTGGATTTTGCGATTTTGGACCTCATTCCAAATTTGAATTTGTTATTCAGCTTTGTTTTGTTGTGGTTTCGTTACAGTCACCTCCACCTCAAACCTTACACTCAACCGATATTGTACCTTCCACGTGAAGTACTAGGTACACTCCTGAGACAACCAACTGATTGCTAGTAGCAATCAACATCCTCCTTCAGGGTCGTACCCTGAACTTGCCAAACTCTCCATTCGTCGGAAATTCTATGACCGACAGGAACCTT
This sequence comes from Artemisia tridentata subsp. tridentata, assembly GCA_021014915.2. Classification (NCBI taxonomy): domain Eukaryota; kingdom Viridiplantae; phylum Streptophyta; class Magnoliopsida; order Asterales; family Asteraceae; genus Artemisia; species Artemisia tridentata. The sequence continues at coordinate 239,566,287 of CP139503.1, forward strand.
AAGGCCCTAAGGAATAACCTGAACCGCGTTCCTGGGGACAACCACCTAATCCTCCTCTCCGTCCCTCGGGAATATCAACTATTTTTGCTACCCTCTCGTAAAATAATAAACCATGTCACTAACACCATACAACCTGTTTTCGATTATTCTATAGAATATATTGCGGTCACCCTACAAATATTTTACCGTTACTTTATGAAATCAAAAATTTTAACCTTATAAATATTTTGTAAACGACGAATAGTCTCATTCTATAAACTGTTTTACAAATCATTTCACAAGTTATTTTACAAACCGATTTGTTGCCTCACTACTATATCACAAACTAAACTGCAGTTTGCTATTATCTTGCTAATAATAAATTGTTTTATAAACTGTTTTACAAATCGTTTTATAAACTATTTTGCAATCACCCGGTGAACTATCCACCCACCTGGAAAGCATTTTGACACTACCTCTTGGCATTTTTAAAGTAAATTGAATATTTATGAAATCCGTAGTGATATCCTTCTAAAACACTCATTTTGATGCGTAAAAATCTTTCTGCTCAAACTTTATCAAACTTTTGTTAAGGAATGTCAGGCGTCAATTTTTGTGAAAATTATTCCACCCATACCATAACTAAGAACCATTTTACAAAATTTTAAATCTTCTAAAATCGTGTCACCCTATGTATCTATTAATTCCTAACAAAGGAATGTGAAATTGTTGGAAAGTTATTTTGGTCAAATTCGTATAAAGACCTACTGAAATAAAGTCTTCAAACAAGATTTTTATCCAATACTATGAGAGGGAAAAGCACACAACTCCGGATCAAACCTTGAAAACCAGTCATCATGCCATTTTACCACTCTAAATCAGAACATGTCGAAACTTCGTGTCACTAGAAAACATGCCATAACTGGAAGTAGGATCGAGGAAATTTGAGGTGCCCACATTGACAGGGTTGTGAAATATCGAGAAACTACGACATCCTATTAAACTTACTCCAGAAAATCCTTGTAACTCACCAAATCACAAAAAGGGGAAAATCAATGGCAGACAACCTGGGTATCCTCCCACAAACAAAGAGAAACCCTTAAACAGCCTGGTGAGACCCAAATTTATCGGGTAACATAAATCGAAATCCGGGACGGATTTCGCGTTAAGGAGGGTAGACTGTAACCACCCATAATTTTTCAAACATTATTTTAATAATAAAAATTAACTTATTATTATTTGACAATTTATTTGATCATTTTGAGCTTATTTAACTATTTCGGAAAGTTATCTCGCACACTGTAGCAATACAGTAACCTTCAAAATCACTTAATTTTATCAAGAAAGGTAAAGTAATCACTTACTTGCAAATTATTTACAAAACCAAGAAGTCATCTCACTTTTCTTAAAAACACGACACCACACGCGTACCGACACCACAAATGTAATAACTTAAATGTTTTTTAGTTAATGTTCGGAGTCAATAACCCTATTTTTAAACCATTTTTATAAAAACGTTTTCAGAAATATATTTCCCGTATTTTTACCAAATCGATGGATCATATTTAAAATTTAACTCAACGGGACACGGGGTACACGGGGTAATAATAAAACAAAGAGTAAACTACAAAATACATCCCTGTGGTTTGGTCAATTTCACACGATATATCCCTCCCAAAAAAGTTGCGCCATACACATCCCTCCGTTAGTAAAAGTCAGACACAATACATCCCTCCGTTAAAAAAAGGACTAACGACTCAAACCATTTCTCCGTTATCTCCTAACGAGATAGAAAATGTTTACACCGTTAGTCCTCTGGGTTAACTCTATTTGCACTGTTAGTCCGTTTTTACGTTTTCGTCCGTTTTCGTCCACTTTTTTACGTTTTTGTCCATTTTTTTACGTTTACGTCCGCTTTTTTACGTTTTCGTCCGTTTGGTTTCAAGGATTGACTTAATCAGCTGACTCGAATCATTTATAAAAATTCGAAAAATTTTATAAAAATTCAAAAAAATTATATAAATTCGAAAAAATTTATAAAAATTCAAAAAATTAATAAAAATTCGAAAAAAACTAATATAAATTTGAAAAATTTATAAAAATTCAAAAAATTTATAAAAATTCGAAAAAAATTATAAAAATTCGGAAAATTTATATAAATTCGAAAAAATTTATAAAAATTCGAAAAAACTTGTATAAATTCGAAAAATTTATACAAATTCAAAAAATTTATAAAAATTCGAAAAAACTTATATAAATTCGAAAAATTTATAAAAATTCAAAAAATTTATAAAAATTTGAAAAAATTTATAAAAATTCGAAAAATTTATATAAATTCGAAAAATTTTATAAAAATTCGAAAAATTTTTAAAATTTTTTAAATTCCAAAATTTTTTTAAATTTTTTAAAATCGAAAAATTTTTTAAATTCGAAAAAAAAAAATTTTAAAAATTCGAAAAAATTTAAAAAAATTTTCGAATTTAAATTTTTTTTCGAATTTAAAAAATTTAAAAAAATTTTCGAATTTTTATAAATTTTTTGAATTTTTATAAATTTTTTCGAATTTTTATAAATTTTTTCGAATTTTTATAAATTTTTTTGAAATTTTATAAATTTTTCGAATTTATATAAGTTTTTTTCAAATTTTTATAAATTTTTTGAATTTTTATAAATTTTTCGAATTTATATAAGTTTTTTCGAATTTTTATAAATTTTTCGAATATATATAAGTTTTTTCGAATTTTTATAAATTTTTTGAATTTTTATAAATTTTTCGAATTTGTATAAGTTTTTTCGAATTTTTATAAATTTTTTGAATTTTTATAAATTTTTCGAATTTATATAAGTTTTTTCAAATTTTTTTAAATTTTTTGAATTTTTATAAATTTTTCGAATTTATATTAGTTTTTTTCGAATTTTTATTAATTTTTCGAATTTTTATAAATTTTTTGAATTTTTATAAATTTTTCAAATTTATATTAGTTTTTTCGAATTTTTATTAATTTTTTGAATTTTTATAAATTTTTTGAATTTTTATAAATTTTTTCGAATTTATATAAATTTTTTGAATTTTTATAAATTTTTTCGAATTTTTATAAATGATTCGAGTCAGCTGATTAAGTCAATCCTTGAAACCAAACGGACGAAAACGTAAAAAGCGGACGTAAACGTAAAAAAATGGACGAAAACATAAAAAAGTGGACGAAAACATAAAAAAAGACTAACGGTGCAAATAGAGTTAATCCAGAGGACTAACGGTGTAAACATTTTCTATCTCGTTAGGAGATAACGGAGAAATGGTTTGCGCCGTTAGTCTTTTTTTTAACGGAGGGATGTATTGTGTCTGACTTTTACTAATGGAGGGATGTGTATAGCGCAACTTTTTTGGGAGAGATGTAACCAAACAAAAAAGGAAAAAACAAAACTTATCCCCTTTTATCTCAACCACAACCGCCCACCACCTACTTTCTTATCCCTTTTATCAGATCTTTAATGGATACATTGCTCTCTACTTTTGTTTCTTGCTTCCTTCTTCCCAGGCGACTTCACGAGGGAACTTTGGAGGGGGGAACTCGATAGTGACTTTTCCCAAACTCGTCCCTTCACGAGACTCCACCAAGAAAAGCTTGGTCAAAAAAATTTCTTCTCTTCTTCCTTTATATACCGGTCGAAACATCAGGGGAGGCACACAACTCCAATTTCATCACCTCACCTCTCCTCTCTATTATAACCAGCCTCCTCTCATTTCCGACCAGATTCCGGCCACCTTGAGTTGAAGACGAACCACCACCACCATAGCAGTCAACCACGCCATTCCCCCTTCTCGTCCGTCCGTGTGGTATAAGAAATCAATTCATTTGTTTTAGTTATTTATTAACCGAATATATAGGCATAAAATTTTTGGTTATAGTTTTCGTGGATTTAAAACCTGAATTAAAACTCGGTTAAACTTGTTTTTGATTTTCATTTTTCGTGTGGTATTAATCTATGAAATAGGGTGGTTGCTTGATCTGTGAACTGAGCCAACTAAACTCAGGCGAGTCGAGTCGACTCAGCCAAGTTGAGTTGAGCTCAATGAGTTTTTGGCGACTCATATTTATTGTCGTTATCATTGTGCTTGAACCCGTATTGGTCACAGTTGGCCTTAGGTATACTCATTTGTTTATCTGGTCTTGTTTTGAATATTGGGGTCATCTAATCATTTGTGTTGCTAGTCTTTGGGTTGCGGATTGGATTTAGACTCAGCCAAGTCGAGTCAGTAATGGGCTGATCTTGAATTTGAAGTTTTGGTGGTTGACTTGATGTTATAATCAATTATTTTAGCCAAATTGGGGTGTTTTTGGTTTGGGTCAGTTTGCTAAACAAATTTGGATATGAGGTATCGACTAATATGGAAACTTATGAGTTATTTTAATTATGTCTTAGTCTCGGTTAGGAATTTGGATTAGTAGCATTTTTTTTATCCACCGTCACGAGCAGTAACTCCATAGGGGGCATTTGCTTAGTCTCATGTTTTCCCGACTCATACTCCTTAGCTTACTCTTGAACGTATTTTTAAAACTTATGGCTTATTTGGTTTAAATAAGCTCAAAAGAGCTTATTCCGTGTTCTTGTGGTCTCGACACAAAACAGCCCGCATGGGGTCTTGGGTTCAAACCCATAGGGTGTATGTTTGATGCCTCGTTTTCAGTTTATTTTTGTTTGAACCAATGTTAATTTTTTATTCCTTTTGGGTGCGTTTTGGGTTAACTAAACATAGGATGCGTTTGCTTTAGAATGGGCCAAGCCCATTAGTGAACTATGAAGGTGAAAATGTGAATTAAGTAAGGAGTAGTTTGTCTAAACTTTTAAAAGACTTGTAATAATGTATATCGAATATTGAAATATCTAATCAACGTGTTGACTTGACCTAGTGATATTGGTACGTTCGGATATATATTGGGATTGAAATTGATATTAGACATATTAAACATTTTGGACTTGAGACGAACTTATTACATTAAACTCGTAACGGAACTAAATATGCAATCAACACTTATTACACTAGTAACGAGTTTTAAAACCCAATAACTAATAAACAATTTAGTTAGTCTATTATAGTATCGTGATTGAGTTAACGACACAAATACATGTGTTAAACTATAAATTGTCGGGAGATATTGTTTGAGAAAATTGATTTCATTAAAATCACGACAACTTATGAAAAAAATTATATAAAGGGAAGTGTCAAACCAAATTTTTTAAAACTCTAAATCTATACTTTGATATCGAAAAACTTTTTATCTTATAAAACCCGAAAATAATTGAAACTTGTAGTGTGACATATTAATTTAAGTTTCATTTTAAAATTTAAATTACCTTTCCAAATCTTTATTGATTGTTTCCAAACTATTTGGGGTTATTGGGTAAACACCGAAACATATTAATTAACTTATTTTGTTGACATTTTTCTTTTGTCACTTTTTTCCTTGACTTCGTTTTTCATTCCTTTCTCGACTTAAGTTCTCGTCCGTACTTTTCGGGACTGTGTCGATTTTCTATTCCTTTTTGGCGTGAGTATTCTTGAGTCTATGTTTTCTTACCACCACACGAAACATTAACATTAAACTTTTTATAAACCTTGATACGAGTAATCCACGAAAACTAAATCGTTTGTCTCTTCAAAACTCTTTATTTTGCGAGACGTATTCTAAGACAAATATATATATATATATATATATATATATATATATATATATATATATATATATATATATATATATATATAGGTTGTGCCGATCCGGCACCATTGTGCCCGTACCCTCGATATCGTTGTGTTTTGCCCTTGATTCCAGTTGTGACCGTTGTGATATTTTTGCGTTGCTGCAAGCTAAGGTGAGTTCATGGCCCCAACCTTTACTTGTTTTATAAATATTTATAGGAGAATACATGCTCGTTTTTAACAAAACTAAATGACTGTTTATTTGGAATATGCAAACTGTTTGCTTAATATTTGACTGTTTGGCTGAAATATTTGAGAGTTTATAGCCCACCATAATTACACTTGTTTTACATTTAGGGTGAGAAACATACAAAATTATTTTATGGACCAACACTATTTTTATCAAACTATTGCGTAGTTAGCCTAAGCCCCTTGAACCCACAATTATGCCCACCTTCATGCACCGTTAATTCCCGTTAGGAAGCGCGATTAATATAAATAGATCTATTGGGGTGACTCCCCCGTTCCGGTTGGCCAAACGGGTTAATGCGGGCGTATATTAAATCGGATTACGAGTGTATTGAGTTAAGCACTCGCTATGGGCCCCTATTATTATTATTTATGTGCTAGGATTTAGCGCACTGAACTGTCGAGCTTCGGTTGCATGAACTTAGAGCTAGCGTAATAGTCTATTTTATTTTGGGTCACATACCCTACACATGGTCCACATCTCTAATTTTTCCTTGAGGTAAACTTTATTATCATGACATTTTGAGCAACACAATGCTCACAAAACTTTTATTAAACTTTATTATCATGACATTTTGAGCAACACAATGCTCACAAAACTTTTATTAAACTTTATTATCATGACATTGTGAGCAACACAATGATCACAAAACTTTTACTAAACTCTTTTATCATAACATTTTGAGCAACACAATGATCACAAAACTTTTATTAAACCCACATTATCTTTACTGTATTATCATGACATTGTGAGCAACACAATGATCACAAAACTTTTATTAAACTCACATTATCTTTACTGTTTTATCACAAACCTGTGAACTCACCAACCTCGTGTTGACCCTTTTAGCATGTATTTTCAGGTTTAAGGCGATAACCTAGTGGCGAAGGCTTTTGGCATGGCATGGCATGGTCATAGAAGACTCTGATATATTTGGGACCACTTGAAATCTTTTATAGGCTTATATTTCCGCACCATTTTTGAAATGTTGTAAACAAATCACTTTTGAATATGAAATCTATTTTAAACGGTTGAGGTAAAACCATTCTTTATACTTTGTGTTGTGATACCAATTTAGTAGCACCCAAACATGTATGCTTCCGCTAAACCAAAATTTTGGGGGTGTTACATTTGGCTTTGGGTCTTGAACTTTCTTTGATTGGTGTTGTCTTCTTTAAAGTAGTAAGAACTTGAGCCATGGTAAAATCATCATCATCATCATCAATAGTAGCAGTAGTAACAACTTCTGTATCAACAGTAGTAACTTTTGGTTCAGCAGCTGAAACTTTTTCACTAGCAGCATTAACTTGCTCACTAGCAACATTAAGATCAACAGCATCAACCATTAACTTAGCAGATTCATCCAAAACCACTTCATTCCCCATCTGATCAGCAGCTACAAACTCATCACTCTCAACCTACTCATCCATTTTCTCATGATCCTCTCTAGCCTCCCCTGAAACTATGCTCTTAGTATTCCCCCCTGTTTGGGAGCATCCTCAGCTGTAACTTCTTGGAGAACATCTTCAGAGTCAGAGGACTCAACCCTTGAAGTAGTACCCACCTTGTGCAACCTCTTAAATTTGTGAGAGGTGGACTTCTTCTTTTTCTCCAGCTTCTTAACCTTCTTCTTCAACATTAAAATTTCATTGGCCTGTGAAGAAGTGGTCTTCTTTAATTCATCAATTTCCTTCTGCTGAGAGGTGGTGAGTTCCTTCAAGTCAAACACATCCTTATGAAGCTTTGTACACATAGCCATCAATTCATTATTTAGTTGCATACTACCCTCAGCACTTCGGAGTGTGTTACCTCTCCCGAGTGGTGTATCATTGGGAATGTTAGACTCAGCCTCAAACCAAGTTTGAGCTTCTGAGCCCCCCATGGTTTCTTGGCGCCTGGGGTTTCCATCACATGAGTCAGTTCGATAGGAACTTTACCCATTAGATGTTGCCTTGGATTGGGTCTTAGCTATGTTACTACTGTCCTGCTCTGCATCTAAGCCAGTAGCAGTAGTAGCAGCCCTTTCCAAACTACCTTCCCTCTCCTTATTGGTAGCCTTATCTGCATCCATGTTGTTTATGTCAGCCTCTGCACCAACTCCTTCATCATCAGTATCAGCATATATATTTTCCAAAGGAGGCATGTTTGGATCTACTGGATATTCATCTTCATCAATAGCAATGCCTTCCTTGTCAGCAGTATTTTCAGTTTTATCATTGTTAGTGCTATTAGTGTTGTTACTATCACTAGCAGCATTAACATCATTAAAACTGCTAACATTATTATCCTGCACTTGTTCTTCAGTTTCTTTTCTTGGAGATTCATCATTCTGCTTTTCTTCCTCACTTGAAGATTTAACACCATCTTCCTTATCATCTTTTGGATCTTCATCTTGATCATCTTCTTGTGAACTCTTTGGATCTTGAGTTGAGATAAGTGGATTAGCAGTCCATATAGGTAACAAAATGTACTTTTGTGCAGATTTTGTCTCCTTTCTAGCTTGTGTACCTGCATCAGTATTAGCTTTTGTACCTGCAAACTCATTAGACTGTGTACCTGCAGCAACTGGCTCATAATTCATCGTTTTGGTTAGGGCATCAATATCAAACAACCAGTCTGGTCCACAACCTGCAACATTAGGTGTACTCTCACTAAACTTAATGTGCAAGTTCTCTTCCACTTTCATGGTTCTACTATTGAACACTCTAAATGCTTTACTATTCAGTGAGTATCCAACAAAGAAACGTTCATCAGCCTTGCCATCAAATTTGCCTAAGTGATCTATGGTATTGAGGATAGTAACAGGACACCCAAATGGTCTTAAAAAGTTTAACATTGGTGTTCTACCATGTAAAAGTTCATAAGGGGTCTTGTTATAAGGCTTAACTACTAAACTTCTATTTTGCACATAGCAAGCAGTATTAACTGCTTCTGCCCAAAAGGTAGTAGGTAACTTAGAATCAGCTAACATTGTTCTAGCAACCTCAATTAGTGTCCTATTTCTCCTCTCAGCAACACCATTCTATTGAGGAGTTCTAGCTACACTATACTGTCTCATACTACCCTTCATATCACAAAACTGATTCATATCCCAATTCTTGAATTCAGTTCCATTGTCACATCTTATCACCTTAACCTTATGATTAACTAGGTTTTATATCCTGGTTATGAAAGTCTTAAGAATGCCACTGGTTTCATCCTTAGTTGCTAAAAAGAAAACCCAAGTAAACCTGCTAAAATCATCTGTGACAATTAGGCAATACATCTTTTTCATTAAACTTTTTACAAATGTTGGTCCAAATAAATCCATGTGCAACATATGTAAAGGCTGATTTATTGAGTTCACTGCCTTGGTCTTACAAGAAGCTCTGTGTTGCTTTCCCTTTTGACAAGCAACACAGGTTTCATTATTTTCAAAAACTTTAGAAGGTAAACCTCTGACAAGGTTTCCGTTAACCAATTTATTCATTTTTTTGAAATTTAAATGTCCAAGCCTTCTATGCTAAAGCTTTGATTCATCAGATGTGGCCTTTGCAAAGAGACAAGTCAAACCTCCTTTGGGAACCATGTTCTTTAAATCAACACTGTATATATTGTCTTTTCTAGGAACCTTAAGCAAAACATGACTTTCATCAGTTAACTTAAAGTCGGGAGACAAGACAAAACATTCAGTGTCAATAAAAAGAACACTGTTCTTTTTGTCACACATTTGTGAGACACTAAAGAGATTAGACTTAAGTTCTTTTACAAAGTACACATTGTTAAAATCTAATTTACCAGTTTAGATTGTACCTTTTCCCTTGATTTTCCCTCTTTTGGGATTACTCCCAAAGGCAACATATCCTCCATCAATTGCTTCAAAATATGTGAGATAGGACATGTTTCCATCATGTGCCCTGAGCATCCACTGTCAACAACTTCTTGATCCTGTAACTCCACCTGTGGATTGTCCTGCACATAAAGTAAGAAAATCAGTTTCTCTTGGGGACCCAAGCCATTACTGACTTGGATCTGCCTCGTGCATCAACATAATTAACAATATAGGGATATCACACACACTTTCTTGAGGATAAAACTCCAAACCTAGGCGTCTCCTTAGAGAACTTGACGCCTAGACACACACACACACTTTCCTGGTGTTTACATCTTGACACACTGAAACCTAAGACTCTGTATCTCTTTATATAATAGAGACACCTAGGGTTTACAAAGACTCCAAACTTTATTCATAATCATTTAAGCCCTTGTAGTTTCGTATTCCTTCATTCTTCTATGTTTTGTACTTATCAACTTAATATAAAACCCAACAATCTTCCCCTAGTTGATAATTACAAAACATTCTTCAAAATCTTCCATGAATGAAACAATCTTCCCCTTAAGCTCAACTCGTGAACTTAAATAACATGCTGTACCACCAAGGATCTTCAAGTTGCAAAACTTCTATGTACTTCTTCCCCCTTTTGTCATTATCCACTAGGAGACTCTAAGTAGGTGCAACTTTGATCTTGACAACCACAAACGACTATCATACTTCTAATCCAGCCTTCCAACAACCCAAATTACCCTCCATGACGCACCTTAAGATAAATGAACTTGAGCAGTAGTAATAATGACTTACAGTAGGAAAAACCTTCACCTCGATGTAGCATATAAATGGTTAAACATTTTAACATTAAGCTTCCCCTGTGTGAAAACGTAGAGGGGGGGTTGAATACGTTACCGTTTTAAAATCTTAAAACTTGTTGTATCAAATATCCGTTTAAGCTTGTTCTAATATGAAAGATGTTTATAACTTGCTTAAGTTAAAACATGTTGTCACACAAGTATCATCAAGTAATCACAACACAAGCAATCACATAAAGCAAACATAAAAGTAAAGTAGTAAGTAAAAGAAAGCGCAAACCGAACACGATGATTTATAGTGGTTCGGTCACAGAGCTCCTCTCCGCCCTACTCCACTCCCCGAGTACCCAACTCGAAAGTTACTTCACTAGATCAACAAGCTCCCTTCTCGGCGGAGAAAACCTTACAATCGTCGCTTACACTTTTTCCGGTACAAAGCTAAATACCGGGTTCTAGTTCGAGTTAGAACCAACCTAACCTCGCTTACACCTTTTCCGACACTAAGCTAGATGTCGAGTTCTTTTACAAGGGTACAACCACTCCCGCTTGTTTTTTTACAAGGGTACAACTACTCCCGCTATGTTTTATGGCCCAACATAAAAACCTTATGTTTTATGGCACAAACATATAAACCATCTAATCTAGTAAGAATAGATTACAATGATGATCCATGACATAAATGGGTCATGGATATGAATGGCTAATCTAAATGAACTTTCATTGATAGAAAGCCTTCAATGGATGAAGATCACAAGCTCCCTAAACTTGTTATGATGGATCTTCATATATGCATATGGAATCTACATGAACTTCTTGAATAAGAAGTCTTCAATCATTGAGGATGTCAAGTGCCCTTGAATCTTCATATGTTGGAATACTTTGGTGGATGATGACTTCAAGATCTCCTAACCTTCATGGTGGATCAGGAAGTATGCTATGATGATGACTCACGATCTCTGAGGTTACTTCACAGGATCATTACGAGTATATGCTTACAACATAATGAAAGTTAGTAACATTATGATCATTATGAAAAGGGTGATTAATGTGTGTTTCTACATGGTTTACTAATGATCTAAATGTATGCAAAGGGTAGAGGGAATGTGTGTTCTAGTGGGATAAACAATGGGTAAACAATGGGCTGCTATTTATAGCCAACATGAATTTTACCCCGCGGATTTGGTGGATCCAAATAAAGGGATCCGTCCTTTATACCATTTGGATCCGCGGGTGTCTGACAAAAAAATCTCCAAATATCTTTCCATATCTAACCAAGATCTTGCAAAGTCAACTACATTGCTTCAAGATCTTTCCAAAATATCTTTCTAAATCTACAAGATTTCTAAATGATGTATGCCATGATGTCATGTATATATTTCCATTTTAATATTTAAAATGTAAACAATGTAAATGTATATATGTATGTAACATGTATCCTAGTGATCATGTAGCATGTATATACTAGCTTAACTAATATATGTTTACTAAGATGTATCATGTTAGTTTGACACCTAAAGTGTACTTATCTTATTAAACTTAGGAAACATGATGTACAAGTAAAAATACTTGTTTATGCAAAGGTGTAAAATGAGGTTCTAAGTAGAATGATTAACCTTTTTAAAATACTTAATGTCCTAACTGTATTTTAAACATTCTAAATGGTTTGTTAAGGGTTTGATCATAATGCCACATAATAAACATGTACGAACCTGTGTTGTATCATACGAGGACTCGAGAAGTCGAGAGGTGTTGGATGTATGTTGAGACAAAATAAGATTACAAGTAACTTGTACATTTTACGTTATGTATCAAGTTACATGTTTGTCATCAATCAAAACAAACGAGATTGCTTGCACTAACAATCTCCCTAACGAGACTGCTTGCACTAACACCCTGAAACCCATATGTTAACCATCTCTTGAATGTAGGCTCTATGTAATGATTACTGATGAAGAAAACTAAGTATAACGAACTTGATGCTGAAGTAGAACAACCCAAACTTGTGTCTTATATCTTGTACTATATATGTGACTTCGAACTCATACCAAGACCAAAGTATAAGTAGACCACAATCTCTGGAGAAAAATACTGATTTTCAATGAGACACTAAGTACAACAATGTAACTCCTTAAAGAGATAGTAAATGTGAGCATTGAGCACCATCAGTTTGTAGATCACACACCTTTGCTAGATTCGTCAAGTCTTTGTCACAACATTGAAAAAGCAAGAACAAGTTATCTTCAAAAGGTGCTAGAATCCTTTTAATATATGTGTAAGAACCCGAAATTTACCCATTCAATTAGTAATGTTAAACTCGAATTAATTTAATTTGAAAGTTTAATTAACCATTATTACGAGTTAAATTTTATTTATTTAACCAATACAATTACAAACCATATTTATGTGGCGCGATTCACATTCCACCTGGAACGAGCTCACACGCGTACCACGATAATTTAACAAACGAAATAATTAAACCTCACATATAATTTGGGTTTCGTTACTTAACCCGATACACCTTTAATTAAGTTGGGCCTTGGCCGTCCCTTTTAACAAACCAAGTCGACAACCTTGTGGATTGGGCCTCGTCCTCTTTGCCTAGCCAAACAAACAAGCCCACCTTGTATATATATATATATATATATATATATATATATATATATATATATATATATATATATATATATATTTTTCTTTCTTCCTGTAACATACCATGCTACAAACAACCTTATATATTTTTTTTCATTCCTGTCATTTTTCTCTTGCACCCCACAAAGAGGCAAAAACACTATCACATGTGAATATTGTATTCCCTCATGCTCACCTTTCTTTTGTGTCAACTACACCTCATTTGTTTCCTTTCACAATGTCCCCCCATAATTCACTGCAACCATACAAATCATTACCTGTGAAAAGATGGAATGTCAACTCAATCAGTGAAACATCATCTCAAACCTATTTGGCCCCTTCTTCTTGTCTCCTCAAAACCACACTGTCATACATACACCACCCCTACTTTGACCATGTAAGACATTATACTATGCACTGCCATGCATCTTCATTCGACAAGACCATACAGTCACCCTTCCAAATCTAATGATCGACCCATATACTAGAGCATGCAAGACCATTCTTTTTTTTTAGTTAGTAGCCATGCAACCCATGCTTATGTTGCTATATAAACACATCAAACTCACTCATTTGAATTCCACTACCCAAAAACGCAAACACAAAACCAACAACACATATATCTCACCTTGTTTACTGTTAAGCAAGAAAGAAAGGAGCTAGGGTACTCGACATATTTGCTAAGCTTAAGGAGTCTTTTAGGTTTAGTTTTGTACGAGTTTAAGAGCTTGGAGATCTTTCTTCTTCTCGTTGTCTCCTTCTTCGTGCCTCACCACCACCACCCTTGGTGTTGTAAGTCTCCCAACTTATTTCCATACGTAGTAAAGCTTAAGGTTTCATTTGATAACTTCATTTAAAATGTTTGAAATACTCGCGACATGCTTATTATGATTAAAGTGGAACGACTATTTGTTGTAATTACTTTTATATTAGTGTTAAATGACCCCTAACTTGTATTTTGATTAGAATAAAAGCGCATTTGCTTGAGGACAAGCAAATCTCAAGTGTAAGGGTATTTGATGAAGCGAAAAGTGTACCGCTTTTAGGGGGTCATTTAAGCCCTAAATCGTATTTATTTGATCAAATATTGCCCTAAATCGTTCCTTTTGTCATTTTAGGTACTTTGGAGAAGAAATCTGGAAAAGGAAGCATTTTGGACGTTTTTGGAGCATAAAAGTGAAGAAAACGACAAAGTCTCAAAATCGGCTAAAATGTACCTTTGACGGCGTCAGGGATTGCCCTGGACGGCGTCATGGCTTGGCAAGAAAAAGGTGGATATGAAAATTACTCATGATAAGCCAGAGAATTTTGCATGAAAAATCTGACGGCGTCACCCTTTGAAGTGATCAAGGTCGTCACGGCTTAACTTAAAGAGGGACGGCGTCAAGCCATAATCTGACGGCGTCAAGCCTTGATAAGCCAGAACGGATTTTGGAGGTCTAAAGAGGGACGGCGTCAGGAAGGCCATCCGGGAACCCTAAAAGCGGCGAGGTGACGGCGTCAGAATCTACAACGTGACGCCGTCAGCCCTTAATCTCTATATATAGTTTTGCAATTTTTTGTCATTAGTGTGGAACTTTGTGTGTAATTTTGGGAGGAAACCCTAAGACGATTTTAGCAGCTTTTTCAAGGCTTTTTGCCTTGAGATCTTCCATGTTACATTGAAGATAAGTTATCAATTAATCATTCAATATGTCTATGTGTTGTTTGATTCTATCTTGTTCTTGTCTTTTGTTTAACATGCTAGGCTAGATTTATCTTGTGTTTGCTTAGATCTAATGAAACCTAGCTATTGATTGTTGGTTATTAGTGTGTTATTAATTGTATTGGATGATTGTTCATCTATGTTAGGCTTAAGAAAACTGGCTAACTTCCTATACGGTAACTTGCTTGAACGTCTTAAGAAACATGAACCAATGCGTACTAAGGTTTTTATGGTTGTATTTAATGCATGAGCGAATTCTAGTGATCCCATGTTAGGAGCTTCCTAGCCGGCTCGACATAGGAGTGAAGTAGGAGTTCATAGAGTTGGGGAAGTACGTACGCCACCCCACGAATGGTATTAAGGAATACACCCGTCATCCACGCAATTAATACACACTAATCAACCGGTAAAAGATAGTTAGGGAGTAAGGAAATCTAAGTAAACACATTTCTCTCCACATAAATTTCACCACATTTTAATTTACTGTTATTTTATTTTATTTGCATTCGTAGTAATTTGGGTTAGTTGACTAGCAACTAATTCCGCCCACTCTTTCAAACCCGAGATTTTACTTGCTTTCATAAAAAAATATAAAAACATAAAAAGAATCTTCTCTCACCCTTAGACCTATTAGAGTAGTTTTTCATACCTAACGAACACTATACCCTGTGGAGAACGATCAATCCCCCGTACTTACCACTACACTATACTACATCGGTCAGGTACACTGCCTGGTGGGGTTGTAAGCCTCTTGAGATCCCTTGAAAGGTAAAACCTGTTGTAAGGTTGCAAAACCACGCATCAAGTTTTTGGCGCCGCTGCCGGGGAATAGTTATTGTTTAGGTTGAATTTTTATTTTATAGGTCTACTCACTAGATTCCTTTCTAGTGAGATTTTTATTTTATTTTTCTAGGTTTTCTTTAGTCTATCTTATTTCTTTGTACTTTTGTTTGTGACACCTTCCACCTATCTCATGAGTAATAGTGATCGTTTGATCCCTGTTATTCGTATTTTCCGCCGTGCAAACTTCCAACTACCCGTTCCCGCCCCCATCGTAGAAAACAACAACCTTTCACCCGACCACCACTTTGGTAACAATTCTGAGATGGAGGAGTCTGACCATGAGAATGACTATGTTAGTCCATTTTACTACTCAGACTCCGATGAGGATGCCGGTAATGGAGAAGTAGTTAACGAGGAATGGGGAAAAGAGGAAATTGATCCCTTTAAGTATGTTGACCCTAGGACTAAGATCGAAAAGGATAGCCTCTTTAACATGCAATTTCCGTGTAAGATTGGTTATCATGATTTTCATGCTTATCTTAACTCATCTTTGCCTATGAACATTATCTCTCGCGCTAATTATAATAAAATCATGGTAGATGAGCTAGAATATCAAGGAGATAACATTGTTGCTAGGATTAAGCCACTACACGTATTCGTTGGAAGTTTTGTGTATTTGGTGGATTTTATGGTTATGGAGAACTTAGGAGAATTCATTGATAACAAATTAACCCAAGTCATTTTTGGAGAACCCTTCAAAAGATTGACCAACCTTGACGAAAAACTTGTGGACGGGTTAATTACATTCTCGGATGGGGATGAAGACTTTGTTTACCAAATGCCCCGATCACATCCTAGGTTTAAGAAATACTCCATTGAATCTTGCAATAGACTTGTGCCTCTTGATTTGTTAAGTGAGAATGATAAGAGGAAGGGGCTCAAATATCCACATGAGAAAAACAAGAGATACTATCATGGATGTTTGGAGCTGAATGAGGAATACAAGAAAGATGAGGCAACAATTAGATGGCTCACACTCGGATACGTGAGCATAAGCGACACTAGATAGATGGACTTTGAGTCTAGCTACAAGACTCGTTAATAAAGAAAAGCGCTTCTTGGGAGGCAACCCAAGCTTTATTTGCTTTGTGTGTTTATTTATTTGTTTGTTTGATTTTATTTCTTTCCGTATGTATGTTTAAAATTTATTATTATTGATTCATGTTCAAAAAAAAAAAAAAAAAAAAAAAAACTAATTTGTGAAAATGCTTTATCTTGTTTTTAACTTCGTCTTAACTACATATAAAGGTATTTTGCAAAAGTTAAGTGTAAGGGAAATCCAAACCGGTTTATTAGAACACAAATGAACATGAATCGTAATAATAATAAATTAACATACATATTAGTATTTGTTTGAGTCAAATGCTTGTATCGAGTCATAATGATGTTTTGCAGGAATTCCAGGAAGTAAGGTATAGGTTTTTCCAAAATTTTTCCGGAAACGTAACATGAGAATTCTGTCAGATCATTTCTGACGGCGTCAGGATTTAGAACCTGACGGCGTCAGGTTTAATTTTCTGAAAATTTTTGAAAGTTTTGTTTTCATAAAAAGTTTTTATTAAATCTCTAACTTATAATCTCCAGGAATCTGCAAAATTATCATTCCACAAGCATTATATCCTTATATATAGAGTTTATCCCGCCGATGTTATGCAGGTTTTCGTGTTTGTTTTCTCAGGTTTAGCAGGTTATTTTGGACAAGGAAATGTTTTGGATCAAGCTTATGGCGATGCATTAGTCATGGAGCTTCAACATTACTTTGGAAGAAGATCTAACCGTGTTACCACATTATCCACTGAACGAATCAGGGGAGTATTTGATTTCATTCTTTTACCTTATTACTTTTACATCTTGTTATTTGAACATTGGGGACAATGTTCATCTTAAGTGTAAGGGGGGGGGGGGGTAAAGTACGATTAGAGAATGCTATTACGCTTGATTTTTGTTTATTTAATAGTAGATGTGTAATAAAACTGAGATAAATACCTGTTAGGGTAATTTTAGTGCCAAATTTAAATTTTTTTACAACATTTAGGAGTGAAACTTTGATCTTAATGAGCGTCTCACGGATAGGAGTTATATGACTAGCACAAAAACCGTACCACTAAAAAATTTTCCACCCCCAAATATGTGAGGTTCGCCCCTAGAATTGGTAGGAAAAGCATTTATGCTATGATGTGAGTACCGGTAGCACTTAGATTCTAGAACTTGCGTTAGGACCATTCCGAGGCCACAAGTAAGACTACATTCGTGTAGTTAGATTTACTACATGATAAGAGGCATTAGGATTAACCCATTGTTTTACACCTGTGTTTTTGTTATAATTACTTTGGCTACATTGGTCAAGTAATTCTCCCACACCCTTTGCGTTGTACCCATTTTTGGTACACGATACCCCTAGTACACCCCTCAGAGCCTATCTTTTCGTTTCGACCTTTAAGCATTTTACTTAAAGGAAGAATTTATTACACCCCACTAAAATGTACACCCAAATCGTCTTAGCCTACCTTGTATGCACTCATTTTTAGTGCATTATTGTGACAACATTTGTTTAAAACCCAAGTTAATTATCTAATTGATTACATGGTTGCTAAGTCGAGTCATATCCTTGTACATATTGTTTTGGGACGATTGGGACTCATGGGTAAAGTACTAGTGTAATGGAGTAATGGGGAAGAACATCATTTATTACCCCCATATGTACTAAATATTTTAAAAGTACTCCAAGTTTTTCGATTATCTTAATTCGAGTCATTAGAATAGTTGTTTGTAAAGTTATGTAAAAGTTCAAGTGTAAGGGGAATGCAACGCCCCTATGATGTATTATTTTGGATGGTAGGGCAAGAGTGTATGCAAAAAAAAAAAAAAAAAAAAAAAAAAAAAAAAAAATCGAAAAAATCAAGAAAAAAATACAAAAAAATGAGAAAAAAAAGAAAATTTGAAAAAACATACGGACTACCATCCCGTTTCATTTTATGTTTGTTTTATGTTTTTGTCATTTTGTTTTTAGCTTAAGATTGAGTCGAGTCTTGGCTTAGCAACATTGTATAGTACATGTAATTGATCAAGATCTTTAACTCGCCACCAGTAAAATATCCTTTATCCAACAAAACCGTGTTTTCCTTTTCCCTACACCCAACGTTATAACCCATTTAAAAGCCCTCTTTGATAGTTTATCTTAGGTGCTTACGCCTAGTGGAGGAGGTTTTCGATCCTTTCCCAAGCCTATGGTAATCTATTTGCTATGACAGGTAGTGAGAGATATTATCCGTTTTCATTTATGAGATTTATTTTGATGACACCTGAAAGATGTGAGTATCTAAACACTACTTGTGAGGTGCTAGTTTGTAATCTCCGTGCTTATTATGATTAAAGTGGAACGACTATTTGTTGTAATTACTTTTATATTAGTGTTAAATGACCCCTAACTTGTATTTTGATTAGAATAAAAGCGCATTTGCTTGAGGACAAGCAAATCTCAAGTGTAAGGGTATTTGATGAAGCGAAAAGTGTACCGCTTTTAGGAGGTCATTTAAGCCCTAAATCGTATTTATTTGATCAAATATTGCCCTAAATCGTTCCTTTTGTCATTTTAGGTACTTTGGAGAAGAAATCTGGAAAAGGAAGCATTTTGGACGTTTTTGGAGCATAAAAGTGAAGAAAACGACAAAGTCTCAAAATCGGCTAAAATGTACCTTTGACGGCGTCAGGGATTGCCCTGGACGGCGTCATGGCTTGGCAAGAAAAAGGTGGATATGAAAATTACTCATGATAAGCCAGAGAATTTTGCATGAAAAATCTGACGGCGTCACCCTTTGAAGTGATCAAGGTCGTCACGGCTTAACTTAAAGAGGGACGGCGTCAAGCCATAATCTGACGGCGTCAAGCCTTGATAAGCCAGAACGGATTTTGGAGGTCTAAAGAGGGACGGCGTCAGGAAGGCCATCCGGGAACCCTAAAAGCGGCGAGGTGACGGCGTCAGAATCTACAACGTGACGCCGTCAGCCCTTAATCTCTATATATAGTTTTGCAATTTTTTGTCATTAGTGTGGAACTTTGTGTGTAATTTTGGGAGGAAACCCTAAGACTATTTTAGCAGCTTTTTCAAGGCTTTTTGCCTTGAGATCTTCCATGTTACATTGAAGATAAGTTATCAATTAATCATTCAATATGTCTATGTGTTGTTTGATTCTATCTTGTTCTTGTCTTTTGTTTAACATGCTAGGCTAGATTTATCTTGTGTTTGCTTAGATCTAATGAAACCTAGCTATTGATTGTTGGTTATTAGTGTGTTATTAATTGTATTGGATGATTGTTCATCTATGTTAGGCTTAAGAAAACTGGCTAACTTCCTATACGGTAACTTGCTTGAACGTCTTAAGAAACATGAACCAATGCGTACTAAGGTTTTTATGGTTGTATTTAATGCATGAGCGAATTCTAGTGATCCCATGTTAGGAGCTTCCTAGCCGGCTCGACATAGGAGTGAAGTAGGAGTTCATAGAGTTGGGGAAGTACGTACGCCACCCCACGAATGGTATTAAGGAATACACCCGTCATCCACGCAATTAATACACACTAATCAACCGGTAAAAGATAGTTAGGGAGTAAGGAAATCTAAGTAAACACATTTCTCTCCACATAAATTTCACCACATTTTAATTTTCTGTTATTTTATTTTATTTGCATTCGTAGTAATTTGGGTTAGTTGACTAGCAACTAATTCCGCCCACTCTTTCAAACCCGAGATTTTACTTGCTTTCATAAAAAAATATAAAAACATAAAAAGAATCTTCTCTCACCCTTAGACCTATTAGAGTAGTTTTTCATACCTAACGAACACTATTCCCTGTGGAGAACGATCAATCCCCCGTACTTACCACTACACTATACTACATCGGTCAGGTACACTGCCTGGTGGGGTTGTAAGCCTCTTGAGATCCCTTGAGAGGTAAAACCTGTTGTAAGGTTGCAAAACCACGCATCAAAACACCCACTGTATTACTAACCCATTTGAACGAAAAGAAGGAGTATAGGCGAGATACAAATGTGTTTCGTGCATGTATATACCGAGTTGTATGGCTATATATTAAAACCAGTTTCGGAACTATTTTATATACTTACAAGATACCAACACAAAAACAATGTAGATACTAACTCAGTACAATGTAGAAATGAAATATGGTCAAGACCCAAAAATGTGATTTCCATGCATGCATACTGTGTGGTATAAGTATATATATCTTGGTTACTGCATAGTTCTTTTTTTTTAAAAACCAAAACGCACCCCTGTTGAGCCATTAAGCCCACTGATCTCTCTCATATATTCGAATATAAACAGTTAGTATAGGAAGAACTAAACTCTTTAAAACATAAAACGAACTAATAAAAGCATATACGAATCGGACTAAGAAACTTTGGTTCTGTTCCAAATGAGACGAGTACCATATTTCATATGTTTCGTTTGAGTCGCAGAGAAGCATTAAACAAGTTGCAACTTAACGTGAGCTTAGGATGAAAAGTACAACTTTGAATAAGAAACACAATATATGCATGCAAACACATAAACAGGTTTGAAAAAGGAAACACAAGTTATAAACACAATTCATGTATACACTGTGTTGCGCATGCAATATACATCACAAGCTAGAAAAGCTTTATAAATAAATCATTGAATAACTAAACACAACAAATGGAATGGTCTGATGGTTGTGGCGTTGCCTGTTGGTCAAGAGGTCTAGGTTTCGAACCTGGTCATTGTCTTTTTATCTGGCAAAATTATCACCTGTTATAAAGTTACACATTGGACCCGTGGTGTTGTAAAGACATGTCATTATTAATTTTAACTATTTGGGAAGTAACTTGCCATTTCTAGAAAGTATTAATAAAAAATGTATATCTATATAAATTTATACTTTTGGACAAAAAATGAAAGCTTATAAGGTTGGGGTAAAAAGTGTAACTTTTATATAACTTAAGCGTTTATTTAGCAACCTCATAATAATTTTGAAAACTTATATTTACAAACCTTTTTGTAGGAATTTTATAGAAACTAAAATCAACGATATAAACCCGACAACATCGAAATATAAATAACGACATTATTACGAATAATAATCAACTAACTTAAAAATAAAGAAAAACATTTAATAACTCATCGTTCACCAACTAAAAATAGTTAACTTATCATCGCTAACTTTTGATTTAATAATTGACGACTTAATGGTATCGGGAAACGAGTACATACACACAAGCCATATAAATATATCACTTTATTTTTGAACTTTAAGCAGTTGCCACACAAGTAACGATGATACACATACTTTTTAAAACATTGCCTTTCGAACATTGTCGAACATAAACCATCGAAATCTAAGGTTTACCATATTAATTCAGGTCACGTGTATTGAGCCGTTCTTTTTCACATTTGATATCTCTATATCTGGAACTACTGTACCACCGAGGTGAGTTCATAGCCCCACTTTTACACATTTTATAAATTCCTGTGGGGGAGATACATGCTATTAACCTGAACACAAGTGATTTTATGAATGTATGCTATGTCTGATTTTCTTATTGCCTAAGTACTAGTATTGCCAAAAGTCCCTCACCATCATGAACCATTAATCACTTGCGAGTGAACGTGAATATTGTGGATAGATCTATCGGGGTTGACGACCCCGTTTGTGTTAGCCGAAATGGTAACCAGACGCACTATATTTGTATACCAATAGTTAACTGGCAAGTACCTACGAGAGGGCACCATCACTTATATCATTTTTATGATACCTTAGTTAACGTTTGAGTGTCATGAGCTTAGGGCAATAACATTGTTTTTCCCATGATATTTGTAATTCGATGCAAATTATCAACTATATCTTGTGTTCAACTGCTTAACTATAAACCTATGAATTTCACTCAACAATTTGTTGACTTTTTAGCATGTTTATCTCAGGTAACTAATAAAGGCAAATCTGGCACGGAGTTGGCAAAGGACCCCTCTTATGAACCATGATCAATAATGTTATCATTCATTTTAAACATGAAACCTTTTTTATTTGTGTAACTTTAATTCTCGCAAAACTTCTTTTGGTAACCTTGTATGCTAAGTTTATTGAATGATAACCCAACTTTTTCTAAAACGTCTCCTTTGGGTCATTTTCTATGATTATGACTGTGATCCGAGTTGTAATACCCCAGTTAGCCTTCCGCTGCTTTGTTGTAAATTTTGGGGGTGTTACAGATTGGTATCAGAGCCATAATTATAGAGAACCAAGTGTATTTTCAAAACACTGGACTATAATTATGCTCTTAAAACGGACCATTTTATACCTTACTACCTCATGCCCTCCGTGCCTACACCTTACCAACATCATGCATTGAGATTTGCTTAGCAGATGATGCATAACTATTAGACATTATAACTAATTAAACATCATTATATTAATAAATTATACTTATGTTATTATTTCCTGGGTTATTACAGTACCATGTCTTCAGCATCTCACCCTATCATCTTATCATCCGACTCGGAGATCGAGGGCGCCATGTCCCCCACTACTGTACCAGCATCATCGATGGTCCCGACTCCCACCTCACCAGTGGCTGCATCTGGGGAGACCGAACCCTTCGAGGAGGGTGAAGTCGCCTCTTTTCCAATGGCTGCACCAGTCATCCCGATCCCTCATCACTCATCTGGCTCAGAGGCAGACAATGAGTCATCTGACTCGGAGTCTTCTAACTCTTCCGCAGCATTGCCCCCACTTCCCCCACCTGCACCGGTTCGCCGGCATAGGCAAGTTCGACTTCTCCAGCCCTATGAGCCAGCACCATTTGGACGACAATACCGACGTTTCCCTGGAGGTACTACTTTGATCCACGCTGCCCAGAAATGGGTACGTGCACCACCAGCACCCCTACTCCCACCACCAGTACCACCAACATCACCTGTGACTTCTACATCACCTTTGGATATGGTGTGGACATCACCACCTCCATATCCTGGACACCCCATGCTATCATCTTTTGTACCACCACCCACTGTCTTTTACCATCAGACTACTACTGTTCCGCTACTTACTTCATCACCACCACATGCCCACAGTGCCCCATTGCTACCTCGCGAGAGGGTACATACCTCGATTCCATCATTATCAGATCCCTATGTCGAGGCTGCGGCCTAGGCTTTATCTTATTCAAGACCCCATAGGAAAGTGGATGCTCGCCGATGGTCATTCCTATTACCACACATACGTGGCTGGAGGACCGAGGAGGGTGACCCGACTGCTGCAAAATTGGGAGAGAGTTCTTTTACTGCTACCGCTAGGGTTCTTCCTGTTACCGGAGAGCCTATTCATCACACCATTCCTTTGCTAGCTGCTAGATTGATCAGACATGAGGATCGCATTGACGCGCTCCTAAACCTTGTTGATGAGGTTCCACTCGAGCGTATCGAAAACACTGAGGAAGAAGTAGAGAACCTGGTGATTGGTCAGATAGCCATGGAGGAGGTGTTTGATATATTGGGTACTCAGCTCCAAGAGACCTGGGAGACTGTTACCAAGTTGAGGGAGAGATTTGAGACCGAAAGACAGGAGGTGCGGGAGCTGAGGGATATTGCTACAATAATGCAGGACGTGATCGAACGACAGAGTGACGAGCTCACTGTGGCCAACACCCGCATTCTGAACCTTGAGCGTACAACAGAGGACTCCTAGGTTAGGGAGAGGGACAGGGATCAGAAAATGGAGGCTTTATCAGAGTTGGTTAGAGATCTCCAGCGCTGATTGGGTGACACACCAGGCAGTTCGTAGGTCAGTGATGTATCAGTTGTATCCTAGAGGTATCTTAGCCTGCCGCATGTGGCATTAATAAAAGGCCTTGTATCGTTTGTTTTGTAAGACAATTGATCAAGTTATTAATACTATGTTGTTGGTTATCGATTTGCTATGAATTGATGTTGATTTATACTGTCATGGCTGTTGTCTTATATTCATGTGTGTTGTGATTCTTTTATATACCGCCACATCATAATATCGAGTCATGCAAACCGAGTTGATCATTTATGTTTCCATGCGTGTTGTGATTGCATCCAGACATGTCGTGATGATATTTATGATTATTGTGGTTCTTGATATATGTATTCGTAGTATGGGTGTATGACATTATATGATGATCTTAACTATTATGAGCTTAGTTCTGATATTTCACTTAATTATGACAAGGATGATGTCTAAATTCTAATGTATACATTTGTGATATTTATAGAAGTATGGCTCCTAAGAAAAGAACTACCCCAACAATGACGCCAACGGCTATTCAGAAATTAGTAAATGACGGCATCGCTGCTGCTCTTACAGGGCGTACTACTGATGGTACTCCCACTGCCAGCACTGACACTCTTGCTGACATAAGTGAAAATGTGGTAAATCGTAAGTGCAGTTACAAGGAATTTATGAACTGCAAACCAACCTACTTCAAGGGAACGGAAGGAATAACCGATCTTCTTCATTGGTTTGAACGCACCGAAACAGTTTTTATGCAGAGCGGCTGTACTACCGATTACAAGGTCACATTTGCCACAGGGACTCTCATGGAAGATGCCCTGTCATGGTGGAATTCTACTGCCCAAACTATGGGAATTGAGGAGGCTTATCAACTTACCTGGGCTTATTTCAAACAAAGAATGCTGAAAAAGTACTGTCCTCGTACGGAGATCAAAAAGCTAGAAGATGAGTTCCACCACCTAGTAGTGAAAGGAAATGACCTCAAAAGTTATAGTATGAGATTTCAGGAACTTGTTGTACTGTGTCCAACCATGGTGCCGGACCCTGAGAAGCTGTTGGAGAAGTATGTCGAGGGACTGCCCCGAAGCATTGAGGGTAACGTCAAATTATCTAAACCTCAGACACTGGAAGATGCCATCTCCATTGCTCAGAGGTTACTGGATCGAGAGATCAAACATAGTACTACACAAGGGAATAATGATCACAAACGAAAATTTGTTGATCGAAGGAACAATGAACAACAACTCCCTTCACCATAACAACCGCAACAACAACAACAACAACAACAACAACAACAACAACAACGACAACCAGTATCGCAACAACAACAAAAACAATCCTTATCACCAAAACCGCAACAATCAACACAACCAACAAAACCGCAGGTACATCATAAGGGACCATGCGAAAATAGGTGTGGAAAATGTCACAAGATGGGCCACCTGAAAAAGAATTCCAGAAGCCCCGCTACTGGAAGTAACCTACAACCGGCAGTTGCGACATGCTACGGTTGTGGAGAAAGGGGGCATTTCCGGAACCAGTGCCCAAACCCAAATGCCAACCGAAACAACAATGCTTGTGGGAGAGCTTATGTGCTGGGAGATGGAAATGGTCAGCAGGACCCTGACGTAGTCACGGGTACGTTCTTACTCAACAATCATTTTGCTAAAGTCTTGTTTGATTCCGGGGCCGATAAAAGTTTTGTGTCTACTTAATTTGCTACCCTACTTAACGTTACACCAACCAAACTAGACACCACATACGAAATTGAGCTGGCTAACGGAAAACTAGTAGGCACTAACACCATAATCCGAGGTTGCACCTTACTCTTACTTAACCAACCTTTCGACATAGACCTCATGCCTATTAAACTCGGTAGTTTCGACGCTATCATCGGTATGGATTGGCTATCCAAGAACCATGCAAGAATTATCTGTGATGAGAAAGTCGTCCACATTCCTTTCAAAGGCGAAACTCTAATCATGCGTAGTGATCGAAGTAAGATTCGACTAAGCATCATATCCTACATCAAAACCTTGAAGTATATAGAGAAGGGGTGTTACGCCTTCTTGGCTCAAGTGACAGAAAAGAAGTTGGAGGAAAAGTGACTTGAAGATGTACCGGTGGTTAAAGATTTTCCTAAAGTATTTCCCGAAGATTTGCCGGGCCTTCCACCCGTCCGCCAAGTGGAATTCCAGATTGATTTGGTGCTAGGAGCGGCACCAGTGACGCGAGCACCTTATAGGTTGGCGCCATCCGAAATGAAAGAATTATCTGATCAATTGCAAGAATTATTAGATAAAGGATTCATTCGGCCCAGTTCTTTGCCTTGGGCAGCTCCGGTTTTGTTTGTCAAAAAGAAAGACGGATCTCTTAGAATGTGTATTGATTATCGTGAGTTGAACAAACTTACGGTGAAGAACCGATATCCATTACCCAGGATCGATGATCTTTTTAATCAACTGCAAGGATCGAGTGTCTACTCGAAGATTGACCTAAGGTCAGGTTATCACCAACTGAGAGTCAGGGAAGAAGATATTCCTAAGACAGCTTTCAGAACACGATACGGCCACTACGAGTTTCAAGTAATGCCATTTGGTTTGACCAACGCACCAGCTGTGTTCATGGACTTGATGAACCGAGTGTGCAAGCCTTATTTGGACAAGTTTGTAATCGTGTTCATCGATGATATCCTCATTTACTCCCGCAACAAAGAAGAACACGCATAACACTTGAAAACTATCTTGGAATTGCTCAAGAAGAAGGAATTGTACGCCAAATTCTTCAAGTGTGATTTCTGGATTCAAACAGTGCAGTTTCTTGGACACGTAATCGATAGCCAAGGCCTTCACGTCGACCCTGCAAAGATCAAAGCTGTTAAGGATTGGGCATCTCCTACAAACCCTACAGAAATACGCCAATTCTTAGGTCTTGTCAGGTATTACCGAAGATTTATTGAAGGTTTCTCCAAGATCGCTAAACCTTTAACTGAATTGACACAGAAAAAGAAGAAGTTTGACTGGGGAGAAAAGCAAGAGGCAGCTTTTCAACTCTTGAAACATAAACTTTGTGAAGCTCTGATTTTAGCACTGCCAGAAGGAAGTGAAGACTTCGTGGTATATTGCGATGCATCCCACCAAGGTTTAGGTGCTGTGTTGATGCAACGGAGCAAAGTTATTGCATATACATCTCGACAACTCAAGACTCACGAGAAGAACTACACCACCCATGATCTGGAATTAGGAGCAGTGGTTTTTGCTCTTAAGATGTGGAGACACTACCTATACGGCACCAAGTGCACGGTATTCACAGATCATAAGAGTCTTCAACACATTCTTGACCAGAAGGAGTTAAACATGTGGCAACGCCGATGGTTAGAGTTGCTCAGTGACTATGATTGCAAGATTCGCTATCACCCTAGAAAGGAAAATGTTGTGGCAGATGCTTTGAGTCGAAATGAGCGAATTAAACCTCTCAGAATTAGATCTCTGGGGATGACAATCAAATCACCACTTCCGTCAAAAATCTTTGAGGCTCAGGCCGAAGCCCTCAAAGAAGAGAACAGACCAAGAGAGAAAATCTATGGTATGTCAGAGAGTGAGAATGGTTTCGTGAAGAGATCAAATGGAATGTTGTATTTTAAGGACAGAAGTTGGGTCCCGCTTTACGGAGGAATACGTGATCTCATTATGCACGAATCTCACAAGTCCAAGTATTCTATTCATCCCGGTTCTGACAAAATGTACCAAGATCTCAAGAAACTCTACTGGTGGGCGAACATGAAAGCCGATATCGCTGAGTATGTCGGGAAGTGTTTGACATGCTCTAGGGTAAAAGCTGAATGCCAAAAGCCATCCGGCCTGCTAATACAACCCGAAATTCCAGAGTGGAAATGGGAGAGGATAACAATGGACTTCATTACGAAGCTACCTAAGACATCAAGTGGATTCGACACCATCTGGGTCATCGTGATCGTCTTACCAAATCCGCACATTTCTTGCCAATCAAGGAAACCGACGAGATGGGTACTCTTGCACGGTTATATTTGAAAGAGATAGTTTCACGGTATGGAGTGCCGATTTCCATTATCTCGGACCGTGATAGTCGTTTCACCTCTAGATTTTGGCAGTCACTTTAGAAAGCCTTGGGTACCCGACTAGATATGAGCACTGCTTATCACCCACAGACCGACGGTCAAAGTGAGAGGACTATCCAAACCTTGGAAGACATGCTTCGAGCATGTGTGATCGACTTTGGTAAAGGCTGGGATAGACACTTACCGTTAGCAGAATTCTCATACAACAACAGTTATCACGCTAGTATCAAGGCAACACTATTTGAAGCACTTTATGGTCGGAAGTGCCGATCACCTGTTTGTTGGGCAGAAGTTGGAGATGCTCAACTCACGGGACCCAAAATTATTCATGTAACCACCGAGAAGATAGTACAAATCAAACAACGCTTGCAAGCTTCCCGTGATCGACAAAAGAGTTATGCCGATGTATGGCGAAAGCCTATGGAATTTCAGGTTGGAGATCGAGTCATGTTGAAGGTATCACCCTGGAAGGGGATGGTTAGATTCGGGAAGCGTGTAAAACTAAATCCTAGATACATTGGGCCACTCAAGATCCTAGAAAGAATTGGTCCAGTGGCGTACAAACTCGAACTTCCCGAGGAGCTCAGTAAAGTACACAATACTTTCCATGTGTCAAATCTGAAGAAATGTCTATCAGATGAATCCCTTGTCATTCCATTAAAAGAAATTTGGCTTGATGAGAAACTCAACTTCATAGAAGAGCTAGTAGAAAACATGGATCGTGATGTTAAACAATTGAAACAAGGTCGCATTCCCATCGTCAAGGTTCGATGGAACTCCAATAGAGGACCAGAGTACTCATGAGAGCGTGAAGACCAAATTCATGCCAATTACCCTCATTTATTTCCCGAAACAACTCCGACAACTAACACAAATTAGAATTCCGGGACGAAATTCAGTCTAACGGGTAGGTACTGTAAGAACCCGAAATTTACCCATTCAATTAGTAATGTTAAACTCGAATTAATTTAATTTTAAAGTTTAATTAACCATTATTACGAGTTAATTTTTTTATTTATTTAACCAATATAATTACAAACCATATTTATGTGGCGCGATTCACATTCCGCTTGGAACGAGCTCACACGCATACCACGATAATTTAACAAACGAAATAATTAAACCCCACATATAATTTGGGCTTCGTTACTTAACCCGAAACACCTTTAATTAAGTTGGGCCTTGGCCGTCCCTTTTAACAAACCAAGTCGACACCCTAGTGGATTGGGCCTCGTCCCCTTTGCCTAGCCAAACAAACAAGCCTACCTTAAATATATATATATATATATATATATATATATATATATATATATATATATATATATATATATATATATATATATTTAACGTAGGCTATATATATATATATATATATATATATATATATATATATATATATATATATATATATATATATATATATTTGCTTTCTTACTATAACATATCATGCTACAAACACCCTTATATTTGTTTTTCATTCCTGTCATTTTTCTCTTGCACCCCACAAAGAGGCAAAAACACTATCACATGTGAATATTGTATTCCTTCATGCTCACCTTTCTTTTGTGTCAACTACGCCTCATTTGGTTCCTTTCACGATGTCCCCCCCATAATTCACTGCAACCATACAAATCAATCAGTGAAACATCATCTCAATCAGTGAAACATCATCTCAAACCTATTTGGCCCCTTCTTTTTGTCTCCTCAAAACCACACTGCCATACATACACCACCCCTACTTTGACCATGTAAGACATTATACTATGCACTGCCATGCATCTTCATTCGACAAGACCATACAGTCACCCTTCCAAATCTAATGATCGACCCATATACTAGAGCATGCAAGACCATTTTTTTTAAGTTAGTAGCCATGCAAGCCATGCTTATGTTGCTATATAAACACATTAAACTCACTCATTTGAACTCCACTACCCAAAAACGCAAACACAAAACCAATAACACATATATCTCACCTTGTTTACTGTTAAGCAAGAAACAAAGGAGCTAGGGTACTCGACATATTTGCTAAGCTTAAGGAGTCTGTTGAAGATCGTTTAGCCTCATCCAGGATATGTTTTACAAACATTATTGACAATCACGGCGGATAATTAAGAACGAACAATAATGTTTAACAAGGTTGAATTTATTAAACGAACGGCGCCATTTTTATTGAATAGAAAATAAAATAAACCTACTACTACTAAACGTGTACAATCACACGTTCTTGCTAGACTCTCATTGGAGAGATCTACATTTTTTCTATATTTGACTGCCGCCCTAACACCCTTTATAAATAGGGTTTACAAGAAAAACCTAGCTTACAAGGAAAGCTAATTAATTTAACATTTAGTCCCTATAGTTTTGTAATCATCAAATTATATTTCCCAACAATCTTCCCCTATTTGATATTACAAAACTATCTCTTCAAAGCTTCCTTGAGGTCTTCTTGAACATGTCACCACATATAATAAGCTGCAAATCAATCTTCTTCCCCTTTTTGTAATCATCGAATAGGGGTCTTCAATGCAACTTGAATCAAACGCTTCCCGTTAAGTGGTGCATGTAGATGGTTAAACAAGCTTCCCCTGAAACCAATAATCATCTCTTGAATCACGAACTCTGTAGGCCTTATGAAATAATCACCGATGAAGAAAACCGAGTACAACGAACTTGATGAACAAGTTGAATTTCCCAAACTTGCGTCTTATATCTTGCACTATCCACGTGACTCCAAACTCATCCTAAAAGTAGGCTACCAGGACCTCTTGATAAATCCTCAACTATATGAGACACTGAGCACTACAATGTAACTCCTTTAAGTGATAGCAAATGTGAGCATTAAGCACCCTAAATAATAGATCACACACTTTGCTAGATTCATCAAGTCTTTGTCACCACCGTACAAAACAAACAAGTTACCTCCAAAGTGTAACACCCATTTTGAGATATGATAAGAACGCGCACTGTGAAACTCAACTACAACATCAAATAAGTCATATTCATTTTTCTTCTTCAAATAATCACCAAAACAAGCCATAAAATAAACCATTCTGTTCGCGATCCATCTTGAGCCAGCAGTATTAACATGAAAGCCAAGCAGTATTAACTGCTAAACTGAGCAGAATTAACGATGAAGGAGAGCACTACTATTTAAGTCTGGTCACCAGACTTAACAATTTCCAAGAGCTGTATTAACAATCAGACCTGAATTAATCACCACTGAAACCAGAATTAATTAACCAGTATTAACCATTATTGACCAGTATTAATAAATCAACGCAGCAGTAGTAGACCAGAATTAATACAGAACAGCAGCAGCCTCACAAATTCTTTATTGCCTTCACAAACGACAAAACAGCGTATTGACCATAGCCCCACATATTTAACATTCGACCAATTAATTAACACAATTCAACCAATACGCAGCTGCTTATTGGACCAAAAATATCTACTTCAATGAATCACGTTTCATAGAACAGTAAGCGACAAACTCTTTTATTGACTAACCGCAATCAGATCAGCCCCATACAAATAACATCACTGACTGACTATGAAACCTCAAATTAAAATACCACAGCGACACATAAGCCCCAAAACGTCAACTCTCATTCGTCAATAGATTAATCATAAGCGACAAACAAATCCATCCACTTGCATAAAGACAAACGCAATCGACAACCTCACATCTCCACTCATTATATTGAAAAATTCGACCCAATTAATTAAAGATTCAGTACGAGGAAAACTTTAATTACCGATCAAATTAACTTCATCTTGCAATCAGATATAGCATTGTCGCCGAGTATATATTGAAAAAATCGGAAAAAAATAAATAACGATTATACCTGTTAGTGCAAATATTACGATATTTAAACTAAACGGTTTCTTCGGTTTTAATAATGACAAACATGTAACTTGTAATACATAACGTAAAATGTGCAAGTTACTTGTAAACACAAATCATCAATGCATACTTACATCAACACCTCCCGACGTCTCAAGTATGCTTCAACGAAGTCGTAGATTTCCATCCCGACATAAATCACTCAAGGTATGGACAAACAAATCTACTACTTGACAAATGATCAAAGGATTATATTTTTCTAAACTTCACATTTTTAATGTGACAAAACATTTTTTCAAAAATATATTTTACAAATTATTTTTGAATTAAAAAGAAATGTTTTATTTTGAAAACTCCCAACAGCCATTTTTCCCCCCAAAACAGCTCCAACTTCCCCAAATAAACCTTCCCCACTAAAGACAAAAAAGGGAGCGTCCAACGGTACCTTTAAGTATGGACGGCTCCACTAAATTTAGTGGAGCCGTCGGGTATTTAGTGGAGCCGTGGGTCTGTAACGGTCAGATTTTCCCTTGCCTATAAATAGTGGACCATTCCACACTTCCAACTTGATTTTTCCAGTCCTTTTTCTCTGGTCTTATCCCTCTTCACTTAAATGACTTTCTTTGATCATTTGGAGAGTCTTAGGTTGTTTAAGAGTGATCCAATCATCCACTCAAGTGATCCTCTTCATTCCTCTTGATTAGCAAGAGAAGAACACAAAGTATCCTAGATACAAAGTGTTGTCATCCCTCTTGATTAGCAAGAGAAGAACACAAAGTATCCAAGTAGATACAAAGTGTTGTCATCCCTCTTGATTAGCAAGAGAAGAACAAAAAGTATCCAAGTAGATACAAAGTGTTGGAGTTGTTAGGTCTTGTAACATTTGTTACACTCTTGATTGTATCTTAGAATACATCAAGATTACTTTTCTTTTGTGAGAGAGTGAGTCAAGATCATTGTGATCTTAAGAGATAGTGAAGATCTCTTGAAGCCATTGGGCTTGTGTGATTGATCATGTGGATCAAGGGTAGATCGGGTAGATCGTGGTAGATTGGTGCTAGCTAAGATTAGCACTCGACATCTAGCTTAGTGTCGGAAATAGGATAAGCGACGTGTAAGGTGTAGATCGTGTAGATCGTGGTAGATTGGTGCTAGCTAAGATTAGCACTCGACATCTAGCTTAGTGTCGGAAATAGGATAAGCGACGTGTAAGGTGTAGATCGGGTAGATTGTGGTAGATTGGTGCTAGCTAAGATTAGCACTCGACATCTAGCTTAGTGTTGGAAAACAAGTTAAGCGACGTGTAACGGTTTCTCTCCGCCTGAAGGGAGTTTGTTGATTAGTGAAGTAACTCTCGAGTTGGGTACTCGGGGAGTGGAGTAGGGCGAAGAGGAGCTTCATGACCGAACCACTATAAATCACCGTGTCTGGTTTGCGCCTTCTAACTTATCTCTTTACTTTCATTTTATTCCTTATCGCTTTATGTTTATATTTGCATTGTGTTTATGCTTGTGTGGCTAGTTGCTTATGTTATGTATGTGTCATGGTTGATTGTGCTTGTGTTGTAGTTTAATTTATTCATCCCTAGATGATACATAACCATTGTTGACACTTTTCATATTACGTCACACTTGATCGGTTATTTGATACAAAAAGTTTTAAGTTTTTAAAGGGAAACGTATTCACCCCCCTCTACGGTTTCCACAATACCTTATTGAACCATCATCAGATCTGTTCTGCTCCTTCTTCGAATCTGCTCCTTCTCCAATAGTAGCAACCTTGTAGATCATAGATATCGAGAGCAACCCTCTCTGATACCACTTGTTGAAGATCGTTTAGCCCCATCCAGGACATGTTTTACAAACATTATTGACAATCACAACGGATAATTAAGAACGAACAATAATGTTTAACAAGGTTGAATTTATTAAACGATAGGCACCATTTTTATTGAATAGAAAATAAAATAAACCTACTACTACTAAACGTGTACAATCACACGTTCTTGCTAGACTCTCATTGGAGAGATCTACATTTTTTCTATATTTGACTGCCGCCCTAACACCCTTTATAAATAGGGTTTACAAGAAAAACCTAGCTTACAAAGAAAGCAAATTAATTTAACATTTAGTCCCTATAGTTTTGTAATCATCAAATTATTTTTCCCAACAGAGTCTTTTGGGTTTAGTTTTGTACGGGTTTAAGAGCTTGGAGATCTTTCTTCTTCTCGTTGTCTCCTTCTTCGTGCCTCACCACCATCACCCTTTGTGTTGTAAGTCTCCCAACTTATTTCCATACGTAGTAAAGCTTAAGGTTTCTTTTGATAACTTCATTTAAAATGTTTGAAATACTCGCGACATGTTTAAAGTTTCTAAGTTTGTTTTGAACACACATGTCTCGTATAAAACTTCCACCTAAACAAACGTAACGTGTCATGATAGTTTGTGTGGCAACTATAACTCATACTCTTACTAATGAGCTAAAAGAAAACTAGATTATCCGAACTTGTTTCACGAAGAGAATCACGTACGCACTTTAAAACACAAACCATGCATGCATGTATACATATGTGCTCACAAGAAGTAAAAACACCCACTGTATTACTAACCCATTTGAACGAAAAGAAGGAGTATAGGCGAGATACAATGTGTTTCATGCATGTATATACCGAGTTGTATGGCCATATACTAAAACCAGTTTCGAAACTATTTTATATACGTACAAGATACCAACACAAACAATGTAGATACTAACTCAGTACAATGTAGAAATGAGATATGGTCAAGACCCAAAAATGTGATTTCCATGCATGCATACTGTGTGGTATAAGTATATATATCTTGGTTACTACATAGTTCTTTTTTTTAAAAAACCAAAACGCACCCCTGTTGAGCCATTAAGCCCACTGATCGATCTCTCTCATATATTCGAATATAAACAGTTAGTATAAGAAGAACTAAACTCTTTGAAACGTAAAACAAACTAATAAAAGCATATACGAATCGGACTAAGAAACTTTGGTTCTGTTCCAAATGAGACGAGTACCATATTTCATATGTTTCGTTTGAGTCGCGGAGAAGAATTAAACAAGTTGCAACTTAACGTGAGCTTAGGATGAAAAGTACAATTTTGAATAAGAAACACAATATATGCATGCAAACACATAAACAGGTTTGGAAAAGGAAACACAAGTTATAAACACAATTCATGTGTACACTGTGTTGTGCATGCAATATACATCACAAGCTAGAAAAGCTTTATAACTAAATAATTGAATAACTAAACACAACTAATGGAATTGTCTGATGGTTGGGGCGTTTCCTGTTGAGCGAGAGGTCCAGGTTTCGAACCTTGTCATTGTCTTTTTATTTGGCAAAATTATCACCTGTTATGAAGTTACACATTGGACCCCTGGTGTTGTAAATACATGTCATTATTAATTTTAACTATTTGGGAAGTAACTTGCCATTTCTAGAAAGTATTAATAAAAAATGTATATATATGTAAATTTATACTTTTGGACAAAAAAATGAAAGCTTATAGGGTTGGGGTAAAAAGTGTAACTTTTATATAACTTAAGGGTTTATTTAGCAACCTCATAATAATTTTGAAAACTTATATTTACAAACCTTTTTGTAGGAATTTTATAGAAACTAAAATCAACGATATAAACCCGACAACATTGAAATATAAATAACAACATTATTAAGAATTATAATCAACTAACTTAAAAATAAAGAAAAACATTTAATAACTCATCGTTCACCAACTAAAAATAGTTAACTTATCATCGCTAACTTTTGATTTAATAATTGACGACTTCATGGTATCGAACATAGTTAACTTATCATCGCTAACTTTTTAAAACATTGCCTTTCGAACATTAAGGTCACGAACATAAACCATCGAAATCTAAGGTTTACCATATTAATTCAGGTCACGTGTATTGAGCCGTTCTTTTTCACATTTGATATCTCTATATCTGGAACTATTGTACCACCGAGGTGAGTTCATAGCCCCACTTTTACACATTTTATAAATTCCTGTGGGGGAGATACATGCTATAAACCTGAACACAATTGATTTTATGAATGTATGCTATGCCTGATTTTGTTATTGCCTAAGTACCAGTATTGCCAAAAGTCCCTCACCATCATGAACCATTAATCACTTGCGAGTGAACGTGAATATTGTGGATAGATCTATCGGGGTTGACGACCCCGTTTGTGTTAGCCGGAATGGTAACCAGACGCACTATATTTGTATACCAATAGGTAACTAGCAAGTACCTACGAGAGGGCACCGTCACTTATATCATTTTTATGATACCTTAGTTAAGGTTTGAGTGTCATGAGCTTAGGGCAATAACATTGTTTTTCCCATGATATTTTTAATTCGATGCAAATTATCAACTATATCTTGTGTTCAACTATTTAACTATAAACCTATGAATTTCACTCCACAATTTGTTGACTTTTTAGCATGTTTATCTCAGGTAACCAATAAAGGCAAATCTGGCACGGAGTTGGCAAAGGACCCCTCTTATGAACCATGATCAATAATGTTATCATTCATTTTAAACATGAAACCTTTTTTATTTGTGTAAATTTAATTCTCGCAAAACTTCTTTTGGTAACCTTGTATGTTAAGTTTATTGAATGATAACTCAACTTTTTCTAAAACGTCTCCTTTGGGTCGTTTTCTATGATTATGACTGTGATCTGAGTTGTAATACTCCAATTAGCCTTCCGCTGCTTTGTTGTAAATTTAGGGGGTGTTACAATATGATAAGAACACAAACCTGTGAAACTCCACTTCAAATCCAAATAGGTGATAAACAATCTTCTTCGTAACCAATTGAACCAATAAATACGAGCCTTTAACCTTTTAAGAACAAATAAACCAAAACCAAAATTCTTCTTGTGTGTGTCGTCCGATATCACAAAACCATGTACTGTCCAATATCTGATAAAGCTAGCAGTACAAACCTCTTTTATCGGACAAGGCTTGCAGTTGAAACTCTTTTTAGTAGAACTAAGTTTCAACCAACATTATTAACCATGCTCACAGCAGTATTAACAATCTTCGAACAACAGACCTAACTACCATTTCTTCCCCTCACTCTCATAACCTTATAGCAGTAGGAATCTTGGATCTATGAGCAGCAGTATTAAGTAATGTGGATATAGCAGTATTAACACGAAATCAGCATTAACGAGCAGCATTAACTATTAAGTATCACGGAGCAGTATTAAGCTTACCACAGCAGCACTAATTGCATAACAAGAGCAGTATTAAAATTTACCATGTACACCGAGCAGTAGTAACTGCTTTCCATCAGCAGTACTAAGAAATCAACTAGCAGTACTAACTTATAAGAGTAGCATTAAGAATCAACAGCAGTACTTATAACAACCCGCTAATTTACAGGTCAATACTATTCAACAAACTCGAATTTCTTTTCTTGACATTTATTTGAGAACAATTCACATATAACTTTTTACTTAAACCAACATGAAACTTAGAATATCTTTCAAGTACACTAGGACATAGGCTATATTTAGTCCACAACGTTCTAGTATCTTGCTCCTACTCCGGTTCACAATTTTAAACACTAAAACAATTTCCTTTTCTTTATTTACTTACGGTTGTCAATTCAACAAACGCTATTCGCAATTTAAAAAAGTTAACACCCGATATACCCAATACTCCCAATACTCCCAATGATTATTTCTAACGCATTTTTATACTTCCTAAATTATTACCAAAGTTTCAAAAATATTTTCTTACACCTAAAGTAGTTTCTTTATTTCTTACGTTTAATTTCGTATAACTTACGTTAATCACCAAACCAACAACCAATACCTATTTTTAATACCCAATATATACAACATATACACTCTTGTACCAAAACAACTCTTCTACTCTAAATATCTTACATGTTGCCCCACCCCCACCCCCCCCCCCCCCCTCATATCCTAAAAATATTTACTAGACAAAATGTACATCACAATTAATTAGCCTACACTAATCCATGAAACATGGAGTCCAAATTAGAAAGGGTGGCTTGACCACCAAAATGTCCCCCCCCCCTATAGCCCCAATCGGCCCCAACCTCCCAACACTAGCCAAATGATGATTTTGACCCAACTATGCAAACTTTGGAAATCACTAGTGTGTGTTATATATATATATATATATATATATATATATATATATATATATATATATATATATATATATATCTATGTGTGTGTGTGTGTGTGTTCTTGCATCATTCTTACACTAGTTCAAGAGAAAAAAATATAACACCTATCACTTATATATACCATTCGACACACTTAGAGCAAGAAGGAAGAAAGGAAAGCTTGTTGGGTAAAATCAAGTGTCATTAGAGTACTTTAGTTTGGAAACACTAATCTTGGGTTAATCAAGTGTATTGCATCCTCATCTCACTCATCTCCCTTTTGTAAGTAATATTTACATTGCCAAAACTTCATACTGTTCATATCATAATGCTAGTTCAAGTGTATATACTTAGTTTATCACTTTGTACATGTTAATCAAAACCTTGTAACCACAATAGTCTCTAAACAATTTTTTATCATAAGAAAACTAGTTGGTATAAATCTCAACAAGAAAGTGATGATAAACATCATATATATATATATATATATATATATATAAACTAGAGATCTTGTAATATTAACTATGATTGATGATCATTTACATTCATGAAAAATGAACTCTTAAATATTGCTAAGTTTAGTGTTAGAACACTATTGTTATGTTGAGAAATTGGTGGATAAACTAGGATTAGTTTTGGTGGTGTTGTTAAGTAGTTATGATAACAAGAAAGCTAGGAAAACTATTTTGACATTTTTAGAAAGCAATCTCTCCCATTCGACCTCCTACAGAAAACTCAGTAGCTTGGTGATAAGTTTAGGCTAGAAATATAGAAAATAGACTCAATAACGAAAACGTAGCCGCTTGAATGAGTTAAAACGGGCTTATAACGAAAAAGATACGTTAGTTTTAAGTTATGCGACGAAAACTAAATTTTCTGAAAATATTGCCTGCTGTCAGAATTTTTCAAAGAACAAAACTGGACTTTAAATGATAACTAGACAAGCCGAGGCCTTAGAAATCCAATAGTATACTTAAATAACCTCGCGGGGATAGGTAAAACTTAAGAAACGGAGCTACGACAAAAAAGTTATGGCCTAAAGAAGATTACGACGACATATATGTTTGACAGCTTATTTTTGCTATTAGAAAAAGCTGATGGAATTGTGTAAAATGGATTTTGGACCCTTTAGAGTGTATTTTAGCTAAACTAACGTAAACAAAAATGGTAGAACATTATATACACTTGTTAGGCGCGTTAGAGATTTTCCAAAATACCTATTAACAAGACGACTAAAGTTTGATCACGAGATTAACAAGTTACTTTTTCTAAAAATGGTGATTTTCTAAATAAAAGATCACATCGACGCAACCACATTTTGATGATAAACATGTACAAGTGATAAAGTAGAGTATGAACTTGCGTGCATGACCTTGTTTTCGAACCTAAGACATATGCATTATTTAGGTCGCGACTAGAGTTATTGGACTTAATTTACCGTTTGCCAATTTACCAATCGGGATTTGCTTTTGCTAAGGTGAGTTTCATAGCCCCAATTTTTACATTATTTATACATGATTTCTAAACCCTCGGGGTGGGAATACATTGCTTATTTTTTTGACACAAGTATTAAAACCGTTACTTTGCCTAAGTTACCGCATTGCCATTAAAGTCCCCTTGAATCATGAACCATTAATTACTTGTAAGCGCGGATGTTATGAATAGATCTATTTGGGTTGACACCCCGTCCGAGTTGGTCGCGCCAACCTATCAAACGGACGCATATCATTCGGATTATTTCCGAGTGTCTGGCAAACACTTATTTGGGGCATTATTATTATTATTATGCTTGATTGCATACCAGTACGTCGAGCTTCGGGGTCATGAGCTTAGGCACTGTATCTTATTTTTGGCTGTGACATTATATTTGTTGTAATTGTCTTGCTATTAAAATCTTGTGGTCCACACTTTACTGTTTACTTAAACCTATGATCTCACCAACATTATGTTGACCCTTTTAGCGTGTATTCTCAGGTAATTAGGTGATGACAACCATCTATGTATGGAGCACTTTAGAGTCACATTTTGGAAGCACATCATGATGAAAATTTTCTTGCATTATTTAGCGTTTGGTTATGTATTTAAATCTTACATTTTGATGGTGAACTCTGATATTTTTGTTTTGTAAAACATTTATGTTTAAATCAAACGCTTGTTTTAAAATGACTCACTTAGAGGTAATCCTTTATTACCTTGTACTTTGTTATCCATGAACATCACGCCCCCATAATTCCATTCCGCTGCAACCCAGATTTTGTGGGTGTGACAGATTGGTACCAGAGCCAAGGTTATAGAGAACTAGGATGCATCACTGACCCTAGACTATAACCACTAGGTCACGACACTTCACAACATCGTGATGTGCATACGATTACGATACATGTTTTTATTTACTTACTTTATGCATATAGTCACACGTTTTGTTGGGTGTGTGTGACAAAAATTCGCTCCACCGTAGGTATCATATGGTCACATTGTTTACTTTGTGGCCGTTTTCAATAAAAAAGAGTGACCAAAACCCGAATATGTGTGACTAATTAGGCACAAGTTTTGTTGGATTCATCAGTATGTGTGACTATTTCCCATCCTATGGCCACATGAAAATATAATAAATGTGACATTTGTGATGATTTAGTTACACAACGTGTGTTGTTTTTTTGGAGTTAGTCACATACAATTTAAAAAACAGTGGCCAAAAGTGTTAATAAGTGTGATCATATGCTGTTTAAAGTGAAGAAATGTGTATTTTGTGTGACTATTGATCATCCAATGGTCACATGAATTTTTAGTTTGTGTGGCCCTTTGTAATATTTAGTCACACAAAGCATGTTTGTTTTGGGTATTTAGTCACATAAAATTAAGCATAAAGTGGCCAAAAGTGTTAATAAGTGTGACCATATGCTGTTTTAAGTGAATAAATGCGTATTTTGTGTGACTATTGATCATCCAATGGTCACATGAATTTTTAGTTTGTGTCGCTTTTTGTAATATTTAGTCACACAAAACATGTTTTTTTTGGGTATTTAGTCACATACAATTAAACATAAAGTGGCCAAAAGTGTTAATAAGTGTGACCATATGCTGTTTAAAGTGAAGAAATTTGTATTTTGTGTGACTATTGATCATCCAATGGCCACTTGAATTTTATGTTTGTGTGGCCTTTTGTAATATTTAGTCGCACAAAGCATGTTTGTTTTGGTTATTTAGTCACATACAATTAAGCATAAAGTGGCCAAAAGTGTTGATAAGTGTGACCATATACTGTTTAAAATGAAGAAATTTGTATTTTGTGTGACTATTGATCATCCAATAGCCACTTGAATTTTATGTTTGTGTGACATTTTGTAATATTTAGTCACACAAAGCATGTTTGTTTTGGTTATTTAATCACATACAATTAAGCATAAAGTGGCCAAAAGTGTTGATAAGTGTGACCATATGCTGTTTAAAGTGAAGAAATTTGTATTTTGTGTGACTATTGATCATCCAATGGCCACTTGAATTTTATGTTTGTGTGGCCTTTTGTAATATTTAGTCACACAAAGCATGTTTGTTTTGGGTATTTAGTCACATACAATTAAGCATAAAGTGGCCAAAGGTGTTAATAAGTGTGACCATATGCTGTTTAAAGTGAAGAGATGTGTATTTTGCGTGACTATTGTTCATCCAATGGTCACATGAATTCTAAGTTTGTGTGGCCTTTGGTACTATTTAGTCACACATCGAATTAAACAAAGAGTGACCAATAATGTTGATAAGCGTGACCATATTATGTGACTGCATCTTTTAGTCACAGGGTTACTATACTGTTGGAGCAGAGTTGCTACTGCTAGTACTAAGGTAGTCCTGCTGAAGCAGAGTTACTACTGCTAGTACTATGCTAGTGCTGCTGGAATGAGTATATATATTATATATAAAACAATATTAAAAACCACAAGAAATTTCAAATTAAATTAAACTCGAATGTATATAACTGGACATAATATACAATTGTAATGTCGTACTTAATTAATCAAATTCTCAATAATCTAAAGACTTTTGAACCTTCACCGCCTTATTAGCAGTTTGCCTTAAGTCGTTAGCAGATATATATTGTTTCTTCAATGGTGCCGGTGGTACACATTTAGTCACATGGTTTGTTGGTGTAACCTGTAGTAAACAAAAGACGCTTCTATCAAACATTGAATTACATATGAATAATTATATATATGTAGGTTGAAAAAACACATGTATGTACCTCCTCTTCAAAAATAACTTGATCCTTTGGCCATGCAACGAAACTACCTTCGACTTTCTTACCATTGTTTTATTACTATACTTACCATTGTTTCCGTTACCTTTTTAGAAGTTTCAAGGCCATTGGACTTCTCCTCAATTCCCGCATCTTTAGCACTTACAACATCACTTGTCTGAGTGTCGTCCACCTCATTAGCGCTGCTCTCTATATTGTCAATGGCCATTGGAGTCACCTGCAATATAAATTAAGAAATACAGTCACTCATCAGTTTATGTTCAATGCCTGGTATCATTAGCATCAGTGGTGTTAGCATTAGAAAATGAAATTGTTAACAACATAAAAAATGGCTTACAACTGAGGCTATTGGCGTTGGTTCAGATGGCAAAGTTATATTCATCCCTTGATCATTCAACTGTTTCATAATTTGAGCAAGCACTTTATTTGTGTGTTCCACCTCACCGGATAATTTCTTGACCTACACATCTTTTTCGGTCATCTCGGCGAACAATTTCTTGACCAATTTATATTTTTCTTCACGCTTGTGTCTCTCATTATCCAGTTGAGTTTGAAGTAACGCAAGTTTTTCATCGGCTTCTTGTTTTCTTCGAGGAAGGCCAAAATACTCTTTGTATGTTACTCCACCTCCCACTCCTCTGGCATAACCGCCCTTTTCCTTACCAAATACAACTGTCATGGCATCAGTGCCATCATCAACACTCGAGGTTCCTTCCTTGATCTTGTCATCAGCTTCTTTCTGCACAAAAAATATAGGAAATGTTGGGATTAAAAGTCTTCTTGATGCTGTTAGAGTAACCGCTGCTCATATTTGTGTCAATGCTGCTCAGCTGGAGTTAGTTTTGCTCATGAACTTCAATGAAAAATATACTACTGCTAGTACACAGTTACTGCTGGTATACAAGCTACTACTGCTAGTACACAGTTAATGCTGCTGCTATATAAGCATAATAATAGAATTAGCAGTCAAACTTACAAGTTGATCTCCCTTTGATTTAATATCATCATTTGGGTATTCGCCGTCTTTGTTTACCCTTCCTTTCACCCACATTACATCACGCGGGGGTTCTTCATCCGCTTCAATCTCTTTATTTTGGATCTAATAAACATCAAATGCATACACATGTAAAGTTAAACCAAGATAAACGAAAATATGAGGGTATTAATGCAAATGTACAAATTAGGCAATGTAAACAGATTCATTTCTCATACTGATCGTCTCTCAATTTGTAAAACAAACATTATGTAATCTTACCATTTTCTCTTTGACATAAACATATCCACCTCGTCCCATTTTATGCTGATAAATATTTTGGGAACGCGCCATTTTAC
This sequence comes from Artemisia tridentata subsp. tridentata, assembly GCA_021014915.2. Classification (NCBI taxonomy): domain Eukaryota; kingdom Viridiplantae; phylum Streptophyta; class Magnoliopsida; order Asterales; family Asteraceae; genus Artemisia; species Artemisia tridentata. The sequence continues at coordinate 239,610,516 of CP139503.1, forward strand.
CTTTCTCAGATTTCTCCTAAAAACACAAAATCATAAGGCGTTTAGATGCGGTAATGCTGCAAACTGAAAATAATAAAATGACATATACACTTAATTAAAGATGACTAATTAAAACCATGTATGCTTCGGTGGTCGTGTATTTAACATACTCGACCCAGTCTTCTGATTTCATTATTGTACTATACAAGTCCGGGACTTCAGTCAGTTTGGAAGGTGTATTTAGGTTGGGCAAAATGTAGTTGAATTTGAGCTTCCTTCTGTAATTCCTTAGCATTTTACTAAGAAGAATCATTATCAATTTTCTGTATTTCACGTCAACATCAAAAAATTTCTGCAAAGATTAACACAATGTTGTTAATTAGTTGCACATAATGTAACTACATACATAAACTTATGTAGTACTGGGTTACAAAATAGTATATATGTACCGTGATTTCATCCTATAGTTTATCTCTTGATTGTTTATTCACCTTCTTCCAGTGTAGAATCTTCACACCTATCTGCTCACGAGCCACATCTCCTAAAAAACTCACAAACACTGCTCTGTTTGCCCCTGATACCCTACCGAATGCATCGAAGGTTACCTTGAGCTTTATTGTACCAGGTTTGACATGCTTCGCGCGAAACTTTACTAGCCTGGTTGAGCCCCTCTTAGCTAGTATCTCTGCTTGGTTGGTTCCAGTCGCATCTATATCTTCATCATCAGAATAGTGTTCGGATTCATATTGTAAGACGTTATCATCAACTACAACATCATGATCAGGAGGAAGCAAACTTTGATTATCAGCAATGGGTTCAATATCCATGACTCTTGAGCAACAAAGGGTAAAAGAAAATGATTATGGCTTAGCTTGGAGAGTAATGGTGATAGAAGATTTGATTTTTGTTTTTTCTTTGCAGTCTTTTTTTTAAGGAGAGAAAAGAGGCTATACACCAAGAATATGAATCGTTGTGATTCAAAAAATTTCGATCCAAAAATTTTCCTCCAAGTTGTAATTTGAAATTAACATTTGAATTATTTGAAAATTTTGCCTTTGAACCTGTTAATTAAAGCATAATCTTGAATAAATCAAAATTTTGGCTCCAAATGTTATATATCATTATCTTAATAATCGCAAATGTACCATACTGTGCAAGCATCACATCAACAGTACAAAACTACTACCCATTTAACAAACCAAAATACTTACATAATTACCAGTTATTGTACCATTACTAATTACATTTACAAAACACAAATTGCTACAATTTTTTTTTTTTTGAACATTGAAGACTTTTTATTAAGTAAGTAATACTCTATTGAAAACAAAAACCAGCAAGTTGCTGGGGAATACAGAAAGGAGAATATTTAAAACATAATACAGTACATACATAAGGGAAAATCAGTATCCAAATTAAATGTCAGAATTGAACCAAATACCATTTACAAATCACAAAAGCTGTTAATGTATATCCTACACCCCTAAACCATCTTAGTTTTGCCTTTCCCATGGCTGCTAGAAGATGCTCCAAAACCTATAGGATTCTTCTTACACGGCATTCCCAAGACAATATCATGAGTAAATTTCTTTTTGTCTGCCTTTTCAACTGGTATTTGAACTTGCACATGGAGAGCCAGGATAGGAGCTTGAGATGGGAGTTCCTCTGGAGGTTCAATGGCTTGGATACGTTCCACTTCCCAAGTATCAGTACTTGCATCAGAATGTTGCTCTGGATAATACCAAGCAAGGAGGCCAGGAAGGATGTTGAGAGAAACTTTATTTGATTCTAAACTGCTTGAATCAGAAGAAATTTGTATGACATCTACAAATAACAACTGTTAGATCAGTTTTATTGATTCAAATGTTAAACTATATCACAATCAAAGAAAAACCTTTTGATGGTTTACCATTGCAGAAGAATCCATTGTACCGTGTTCTAAAATTTTGGTCCTCTTTTGTGGTATCCCAAACAATGAAGCAATGTTGCACAAACTAGGCTGCATTTCAAGTATCATTGGTGGCCAACTAGGCTGCAATTAAAGTCTCAATTGGACCTCTCAGGGTACTCACAAACAGTTCAAAATACTGTATTTGTATTCTCAATGGACATGTCAGTGTACTCTAATAGGCTACATTTGGACCTCTCATTGGTGGCCAAGCACAAACAAGTCTGCTAGGTACTCTCATTACTGGCCAATCACAAACTAGGCACATTCCAATGCTCTCATTGATTTAGACCTCTCAGTGTACTCACAAACAGGCAACAAAAAATACTCAAACACAAAACACTTAATTAGACATAGCATAACAACCATTATGTATACGAAAATCAGAGTATGGAAAACAAAAAAAACATAGCATACATTAGACATAGCATAAAAACCATTATAAAATACAAAACAACCCCATTTTACAATAGAATCGATCGGTAACAACCACTAACATCACCATTTATAGATCACAAGCCTGATATTAATTATTGTACAATCAATCATCAACTGATATGTGAAAACAAACTTACCTTTGTTGTTATTTGGATTCATTGTTTGCGTGCTTGTGTTTGCCAGAAGAATGTGTGTGTTGATTAGGGTTTATTGATTTTTGTGTGTGTTTACAAATGACCGGGTAAAGGGATTAATTGCCGGTTGAATATTGAATTTGTGATTTGGTTTAACTATAGCTGACGTGGCAAGATTTGTAAAAGAAAAAAAAGCTAATGGTGATGACGTGGCGGTGAAATCCGGCTATAGCCGGTAAATAGGGATGGCAACGGTTCGGGTTCGGGGCGGGTTTTAGTGTACCCGTAACCGAACCCGTTTATAATATACCCGTACCCGCCCCATATCCCACCGGATACCCGATTAATATTATCCATCGGTTTTTCGGGTTTCCCCGCGGGTATCAGTTATCCGTAGTTGAATATTATATGGACAAAATTGGCGGTATTAAGATTAAGTCACGCTAAAATCCACCGAAAAAACAAAAGAAAATACTCTAACCACTCCCAACAATAACTCAGCTTTAAACTTTAACACACTGCCACGTCAGCTTTAACACACTCACCCTTAACCGAGCTTTAGTTATACACGAGATGTTTAACGAATGAGCCGAGATGATATGGTTATACACGAGATGTTTAACGAATGAGCCGAGATGATATGGTTATACACGAGATGTTTAACGAATGAGCCGAGATGATATGGTTGTATACGAGATGTTTAACGAATGAGCCGAGATTATATGTTTGTACATGAGCAACACACCCAACAATAACTCACGCAACCTTTCGACCCTGTTTCATCATTTCTTAAAAGAGTTTAATTTCTAGACCAACCCTGATAGCTGGATGGTCTTGAGGCAACTCACGCAACCTTTCGACCTCTGGAGCACGATTATGCATCTGTAGCACGATTTGAGTTCTTTTTCTTGTTCATTGCGTAATCGGGTGAGGATAGCCTTTTGCACCTCTGCTAGTTAATTTGTTAGCCACAGTGTTTGTGTTAAAATTAGTGATACTTGCGAGAGAGTTTTATAAGAAGTTGTGTGAGAAAACGAAGTGTTGTGAAAGTGGCTTTGATAGTGGAAAGCCGTTAAACTAGCCGTTGGAGGCTATTTTAAAAATCAGATTGAAAGTAAAAGTAACCGTACGAGTATTATTCAAATTCAAACGTAAAGTAACAGTACAACATATTAATAACGAGCGGGATATTTAAAATTTAAAATTTCAAATTCAAATTAAACAAAGGGCGGGATATATTTAAAATTTATCAATTCAATTCAATTTATAAATTGAAAATAAAAGAATCTTGGGCGGGATATATTTATATCCATTTCAAATTCAAACTCATCTTAAAAAATGTGTGGATTTCTATCCTATAAATATACCCATACTTCTCAAACACATCTCACACACAAACACATTCAAACTGCTATAGATATTCAAGACCCAAATTTATCATTCCCCAAACTGCAAATGTCTTTCAAAAAAGATTTCTCACAACAATTTCCAAGTCCACCTCGCCAAGATTTTTCGCAACAATTTCCAAGTCCACCACATGATCAAGAATTCCGTACTCCACCTGAACATATCTTTCCGGTTTTCCAACTGGAAAATGAATCGGTGAACAATCCACCGGAAAATGAACTGGCGCACAATCCACCGGTTGTCGACCAAGACCCAAATCCGTTTGGTTTAACAGAGGAACAACTCAGACAAATGGACCAAGATATGCAAGTCTTCCTGGAAATGGAACAACTTGAAAGAGAAGAGGAAGCTGCTCGTTTGGAACGGCAAGCCAGGGAGGATGAAGAACGTAGGAAGAACTGGGAAATGGGTTGGTTCTCACCTGATTCCTCTTCGACTGAAGATGGTTACCTGGACTCAGATGATACCTTCAATTAATTTGTATCGTAGTTTCTTTTTAATTTCCTTATATCGTATTTTCATTTGTAGTTTGGTTTTAATTTCCGTATCGTAGTTTAATGTAATTTCTATTTGACGTTTAATGTATTATAAGATCTTAAGCTTTCAAAGATCCTTTGTAAGATCCGGATCGTTTTTGCTTTGCAGTATCGTAAAATCGTAAGATCCTAAACTATGATTAATACTTCATTTAACAACTAACATGAATTTTAAACACGAATTACATTAATCATTAAAGTTAAAACACAAATTACATTAAACATCATTAATATAGAAAATATCAATTACCCTAATGAAAAAGTCAATTAGTCAATCCAACACCAAACACACTTCTAAATCAACTACACTAGTCAATCCAAACCAAACACAAACCAAATCCGATCAATATTATCCATCTGTTTACTTTTGGCGCCTTTCGATGATCCCTCTTCCCGCCTAAAGTATTGGGAACCGTTCGTATACCTCTCCAGCCTATTTATACAACTCGACATGGAAAACCGTTCATAATCAACCGTTCATATACAACTCCTTTGATATTTTCATTAGAAAATAAATTTCAAATTTCAATGGCTGAATCCTCTTCAACTCCTTCTTCAAACAAAAACAAATGCCCAAGGGATGATTCTCCTCCTCCAATGCCTGAAAAATATAAAAAATTAAGCATATCCCAACATATTTGGGAGAAATGTAGTGAAAGCGAGTATGGTGCTGAAAACGCATTGATAGAAATTTACAACAAGCTTATAAAGATGTTTGAAGAAAGGAACAAGAAAGATTTAGAGGCCATTGAGGAGCATCAGAAGAAAATTGATGAGAGGAACAAAAAAATAGAAGAAGCAAGAGAGCAAATAGTTGATGTTTACAAAAGTATTCAAGCTAGTATATATATGTCTTAATGTATCTTTTGTTTATATATTTTGCCTATGTAAATGTAAACTTATTTTGAATTTGTTTAATATATGAATGCAGTTATTATTACAAGTTTATGATATTTGAATGCAGTTATTATTATTGTACTGCTAGGCAAACAGTTGTACTGCTAGCGAAACATTGTACTGCTGGGTATCCTTTTAGCAGTGGTTGGGAGTGCAGGGTAGTTTGTATCACTTTTTACTTAAAGGGTATAAATCCCCAATTGCGGCACACAAGCACATTCACGCACACATTACTCTCTCTCTTCCACTCCCTAATCGAATTTTAATCGTCTTATTGCAAAACCCCCAAATCAAATCATAATGTCGAACCTAACTTTTACCGAACCTCATAATAATGTTGCCTTTTTAGAAAAATCCAATGAGTCTGTAGATTTTACTGAGATCATTGATTTCCTTAATGCAAGCTATATTAAGTTTGCATTAACAGTAAAACCTACTACATATACTTCCAACATTATCCAGTTTTGGTCGTCTGCTAAGGTCAAAACTATTAATGGGGAAGCACAAATCCATGCCCTTGTAGATGGGCAGAGGATTATCATTATAGAGGCGTCTATTCGAAGAGATCTTCTCCTAGATGATTCTAACGGAGTTGAGAATCTTCCAAATACTACAATCTTTGAAAAACTTTCACTGATGGGCTATGAGAGAAATACAGATGCTTTAAAGTTTCAAAAAGGTAATTTTTCTCCTCAGTGGAAATTCTTAATTCATACTGTCTTAGTGTGTCTAAGTCTAAAGACCACTGCGTGGAATGAATTTAGCAGCAATTTAGCTTCTGCTATAATTTGTTTGGCTGAAAATACTCAAAGATTTAATTTCTCAAAATTAATTTTTGATAGTATGGTTAAGAACTTGGATAGTTCTTCGGCTAAATATTTTCTATATCCAAGGTTTTTGCAACTCTTTTTGGACAACCAATTTAAAAAAAAAAGAAAAGTCACAAAAATGTTTATCCCACTCCCTGCCTTACCAAAAAGGTTTTTGCTAATATGAGGAGGGTTGGAAAAGTTTTTTCAGGGACAGTGACACCTTTGTTTCCAACAATGGTGGCACTAGCCCAAACCCAAATGGGTGAAGGTTCAGCAATCCCAGCTGGTACCCATCACACACCTACAGAACAACAACAACAGACCTATAAACATAGGACTAACACCAAGAACACTGAGCTACCTCAGGCTAGTGGTTCTATACCAACTGTTGCAGATGAGGATGTCACTGGGAGGGAGAGTGACATGTTGGCAAGGGCTGCCACTACTGTGTCTAGATTAGCAACAGCACATGACAGTGGTAACATCATTAAGACCCGAACCAAGACAACTTCTAATGAAGAAAGTTCCTCTGGAACTGATTCAGGTGAAGGTCCTAGTCACATGGAAACAATGGGGGGTTCGGATGTTCATCCTAGGGGTGAGACTGAACTTAACTTTTCCAGTGATCCACTTCTCGGGCTAGGTAACACAAGCCGAAGTGGTGAGGATAGTATGCAACTTTTGAATGAATTGAAGGATACCTATTCCATGCTGTCTGTAGAAATTGTTGATCTGCAAACAAAAGCTGCTTCCCAAGATGGAGTCATCAAAGCTCAAGGTGGGGAGATAAAGGCTTTGAAGAGAAGGGTTAGGTATTTAGAAGGAGTCAAAGGATCAAGAATTCCCAAACACAAGGTTAAATCTTCTGAAGCTTCTAAGGATGCTCCTAAACAGGGGGGGGGGGGAATGAAGGCAAAGTTTCAGGGGAGGCTAAGGAGGGTGAAAGTATTGGTGTAGAGAGTGATCCAATGGAATTTGTAGTTGCTGATAAGCAAGGGAATGAAGTGGTGATGGATAGGTGTTTGGTCAAGGTTACAACTGTTGATAGTGAGCCAGTTATTCCTGCTAGTGAGCCAGTTATTCCTTCTAGTGGTCCAGTTATTCCTGCTAGTGATCAACAGGGTAATGAAGCTGTTATGAATGCTGCTACACTAAAGACTGCCAATGAAGAAGTTAATATTGCTTGTGTTGAAGTTAATGTGGCTATTGATAAGGTTAGTGCTATTGAGACTGAAGTTAGTATTGCTGCTACTCAAGGTGATGATGATATTACTATAGCTCAAGTATTAACAAAGATGAGGAGTACAAAACCTAAGGCAAAAGGAGTTGTCATTAAAGAGCCAGTATCAGTACCAAAAACACCATCAACAACTATTTCACCATCAGAAAAAGGCAAAGGTTTGTTGAGTGATGAACCTAAGAAGAAATTTAAGTTTCTGTCACCAAGTCAAAAAGAACAACAAATGATTACAGATGGAGAATTGGCAAGACAAGTGCAAGCTAATCTTGATGCTCAAGAAGCTGCTCAGATTCTTTCAGACAAGGAGTATGCAGAAAAATTACAAGCAGCTGAAAGATTAAAGTATACTCCTAAAGAGCAACAATCAGCAATTCATGACTTATTGGATGACATTAGAAAGAAAATGAGTAAGAAGAAATCTTATGTCAATAAACCTCCTTCAAGAAGTGAGAGACTAAAGTACATGAAAGCTTATTTGAAAGGTCAGGATGGTTGGAAAGAGAAATACTTCAAGTATAGGACTTATGAACAAATTCAAGAAATCTACATTAAGACACATGCCAGACTTTCCAAGGATCTGAAAGGTGGTACATTTGATATAAGAGCAGAAAAGAGAACTGCAGAACCATTGGAATCTGAGGGATTCAAGAAGCATAAAGAGTAGAAAAGAGAACTGCTCAGGAAGATGGGAACGTATCTAGGACCCAAGGACACGAAATAGAATTAAGACTGCTAGATTTAGAGTTAACACTGCTAGAATGTATAGTTATTACTGCTTATGAAATAACTTATTAATTATACAACATATCAGTTAAATTACATTTACACTGAAAGACAACATAGCATTTCTTGCAGGTGATTCACTTGGTTAATTGACTAGCAGGTGAATCACTTGGTTTATGAGTTGGAGGTTCTTCATTAGGTGTTTGACTTGCAGATTCTTCACTTGGTTTTTGAGTAGCAGGTTCCTCACTTGGTGCTTGACTTGGGCATACTCCACTTGCTGTTTGAGTTGCAGTTGGTTCAGTTTCTTCATCACCACTGCCCAAGTGAGCACCAACTCTTGTAGATGCATTAATACAACATAAATGCTTACAATGGAGCCAAAACATTGAGATTTTGAAATTTTTGACTATAGTCACATGAATATTTCACAGTGTGACTATTTTGAATGTATTGGTCACATATAATACCCTTATAATGTGGCCATAAACATAATTTAGATACACATTTGTGGTATGGTGTGACTATTTGTTAGGAATTATAATTTAGAGTTGATATGGACAAAAGATGAATGATGAAGGACTAAAGATGACAAAGGATGAAACTTCAAAGAAAAAAAAGATTACAGCAAATCTTTTATTATTTTATGTTTATCTCTTTGTAACCCTAATGTTTCTAGTATATAAAGAAACACAGGGAATACGTTTTAAGGGTGTCAAGATGTAACACCAGGAAAAGTGTGTGTGTGTACGGGTGTTTTATGGGAAAACACCTAGGGTAGTTTGTTAAGCCTCAAGAATCGTTTGATTCCTGTTAGAGTGTAACCGTGCTACACTTGATTATGTAGCATTGGGGCTTTTGCTGTTTGTATTGGTTAGAGTAGAGATGATGACGAGGAAAACTTTGTTCAATAATAATGAATGTTTTGTGTTTATCCGCTGCGTATTGATTTATTCATTGTTATTGTGTAATCCTAGATATGAGGTCTAACAAACCTCGAGCATAACGATCTCCACAAGTGGTATCAAAGCCAGGTTGCTCGTGATATCTAGGATGGTACAAGGTTTTTAGTGTCGACTGAAGCAGATTTGAAGAAGGAGGTGTTCTGGTAAAAGTTTTTCATGTTTTTCATTATAATCGATCTTTAAAGTTTTATGGTATTCTCGCATTTAAGTCAAGATCTGATGGGTACATAAAGATAACTTCGTACTATTTTGCATATTCTACTGTATTGGTATTCGATTTGGTGAAGCTTTTCATAATTCAATTTGCTGCTATTGTTGGTCAATTAAATTGTGGGTCTGATCGAACAGTGATAAGATGGATATACTTATTTTAATCGATCTATATCTCGTACTGCATTTAATACTTAGTCAGTAAAGCTGCACGTGGATAAGGGATGATTTATTCTATTCGTACTACTTGATTGGTCAATCGATCAAGATGTAGAGCCAGTAGCAGACACAAGAGCAGACGCAAGTGGGTTATCACTTTGAAATTAAGAAATTTATTCATTGCTGATTTGTCGATTAGTGAAAGTAGTATATTTGATTCAATTGGTCGAGATTTGTCGTGATTCATAAATTCATCAATCGAATTTTATTGGTCAACGTGAGGTAAAAATTGTTTGGCAACTGCTGTTGACTCGTACAGATGTGGGCCAGATCGCGTGAATTAATTCTGGTCTGATGGTTTACATATAATTCTACTAACAGTTTCTACTGCCCATTTCAAAAATTAGTACTGCTTTTGATTCATACGCAGCAGTTGGTACTGCTGGGATTAATAGTTTGTACTGCTGGCTTCACCAGTTAGTACTGCTTGGTTTTCGCGTTAGTACTGCTCGACAACAGTTTGTACTGCTAGCTTTGGAGGTTGAAAAGTTTATACTGCTGGGTTTATAAACTTTGTACTGCTGTTTGGTACTGCTAGAGCATGGAAGTCTAAAAGTGAGGGGAAGCATATTCTGTTGATTTTGGAGATTGGGCACACACACAGGGGAAGTAACACACACACAGACGATGTTTGGATTTGATTTTGGTTTTAATGGCTCGAATTTATCTTATTTATTGGTGATGAAGATTATTCGTTACTTATTTGAAGGTGAAGTGGAATTATTTGGGTTTATGTTCTTATTATATCTACGAATTGACGAACACTTGAAGGAGTTACGTTATTGTGCTCAGTGTTCACATTGTCAAGAGATTGCGATCTCCCTATACATCGGATTGGGTATACGTTCGCAGTTATATTTAAGACATGAGTTTGGGTTATTCTACTTCAGCATCGGATGGGTAATGGTTAGTTTTCTTCTTCAATACATCGAGGTTATGCTACATCAAGTTCATTTATAGTGCGGAAAACTTAATGGTGGGTAATTTGAAACATTGGAATGATGGATTGGTCGTGTGATATTGATTCGTGGTGTAATGATCAAGGTTGCATATTTTTGTCCCCTATTTGATGATGACAAAAAGGGGAAGAAGAGAATATTGAAGATTGCAGCTTGAAGAGCCTTGATGATATGCATGGATTAAGGGGAAGATCATCTTTCATATCGTTGGTTTTGTCATATCAACTAGGGGAAGATTGTTGGGAATTATAATTTAGAGTTGATATGGACAAAAGATGAAAGATGAAGGACTAAAGATGACAAAGGATGGAACTTCAAAGAAAGAAAAGATTACAGCAAATCTTTTATTATTTTATGTTTATCTCTTTGTAACCCTAATGTTTCTAGTATATAAAGAAACACAGGGAATACGTTTTAAGGGTGTCAAGATGTAACACCAGGAAAAGTGTGTGTGTGTACGGGTGTTTTATGGGAAAACACCTAGGGTAGTTTGTTAAGCCTCAAGAATCGTTTGATTCCTGTTAGAGTGTAACCGTGCTACACTTGATTATGTAGCATTGGGGCTTTTGCTGTTTGTATTGGTTAGAGTAGAGATGATGACGAGGAAAACTTTGTTCAATAATAATGAATGTTTTGTGTTTATCCGCTGCGTATTGATTTATTCATTGTTATTGTGTAATCCTATATATGAGGTCTAACAAACCTCGAGCATAACGATCTCCACATTTGTGGTATGGTGTGACTATTGTATAGCCTATAGTCACATGATTGTGCTACAATTAAATGTGACCATACACATTAGGAATTGGCAGGCAAACACACACTTAACTTTAGACACACATATTAACTTACGTGACCATTTGTATCGAATTTGGTCACACTTAATCATGTATGCCTATGGTTTAGTGTGACCATATATGACATTTGGTCACACTGTTCAAGTGTGTGGCTAAATTTTCAACAAAAACTAGCAGTCACGCTTAAATAATGTATGACTAACTTGAGTATATGATTTAGCCACATACACAATTACTTCGTGTGACCATATATGGATTTTGGTCACACTTTTCAATTGCGTGACATATATTTGTCACATATGTATATATATAGTGTGACTAATGTTTCAACCTTATTTGTATCCGTCACACGTCCCAAATTATAAGTGACTAAAAAATCAATTTTTTTTACCAGATACGTATAGTCACGAAAATATTCAAATGTGTGGCTGTAGCCTCAGATGTAATTCCGAAATGGTCACACAAGTCGGATCAAGTGTGGATGTTTATTTTATTCTGGTACATTTAGTCACACAAATAAGTTACAGTGTGGCTGTTCGAAAAACCACATGTGTGACTAAATCCCATTTTTGTACTAGTGATATTTATATTGACCTGGTTTACAGCAACATGTCTTCACCCAACCACCCTATTATCATTCCAGCAGACTCGGATATCGAGGATGCTTTTTCATCCACTAATACACCTACATCACTACTCTTACCTTCCTATACCTCGAAATTCCCATATCACTCACCATCGTTAGATGATTACTCCCACCTCACCACCTGAGCCAGACTTAGAAGAGACTATCAGATGTGACACTGAGACTTTTGAGATTCAGGAGACTGCCCCTACCTTCCCACTATCACCATTGTCATTCCCCTTTTCCATTCCCACATATAGGGAATTAGATGACACTCTGTGGATAGTACCAAGATCACCGACTCAACAGGAACAACAGCAGATTCCTCAAGAATGGTTTGGGATCTATACTATCTTGGATATGATCGATGCACAACTCCAGGCCCCACATTAGAACTCATCACAACCCTATGATGCCACAACCCAAGATCCAATCAGAGGAGCACCAGGAAGCCTCTAGATCAGATTTATATCTTTACTAGCTTTTACTATTATCCTAGCCACGGGATGTGTGGCATAGTTCAAATAAACTTGTAGTATTTTGGTTGTTGTAAAGCGAATTTACCAAGTATTGACTCTACTATATGGATATGGTTGTGCTATGCCTGATATCGGTCTATGTAGGCCGAAATTTTCATTTTATATACTCATGTGTGTTATGATTATATTTATGATATTTTCGTGGTTGCATCTTGTTGTGATTTCACTTCATTTATACATGTCATGGTTGCGTATATGTGAGTGTGATGATCCTTACTACTTATAAATTCTCATGGTCTCTTATGATTTTGAAGAAGTTATGTCGAAGCAAGCCGCTCCAGCCATGACACAAGTCACTGTTGAGCAAATCATTGCCAAGAGCATAGCCATAGCCCTCGCCAAAAATCTTACTCACGAGGAATTTATGGATTGCGATCCCCACACCTTTAGTGGAATGGAAGGCGCGAGGGGATTTTGCAAATGGTTCGAAGAAATAGAAACAATATTTCGAGGTGGTAACTGCTAAAAGGAAGACAATGTTAAGTTCGACACTTGCACTTTTCGGGATCGTGCCCAGGTATGGTGGACTAAACATGTTCAGATAGTAGGGGTCGACGCTGCTTACTCAATCTCTTGGGAGAAACTAAAAAGGATGATGATTTTAGAATATTGTTCAAGGAGCGAGTTACGAGCAATGGAACAGGAAATCATGGATTTTACCATGGTAGGAGATGATGTTGCCAAATACACTGATCGTTTTTACGAATTAGCACAGCTATGCCCTGCAATGGATGAACCGGAATGCAAGAAACTTTTGAGGTATATCGGGGGACTCTCCCCTGAAATTCGTATGTTGGTCGCCTCTTTAGAACCCGATACCATGCCAAAATCTATCCGTATGGCGATCGAGGCAAAGGAACACATAGCTCACACCAAGGCCGTAGGAAACAATAATGACAACAAACGAAAACGGAACAACAACAAACAAGGTGAAAGTGTTGCACAACAACCACCTAAGAGATGAGAAGTGATGAAAGCCTATGCTGCTAGGCCAAGTGATAAGAAAAGGTATGCTGGAACCCTACCTGAGTGCAACAAATGTAAGTATCACCACACTGGACCTTGCCCCGCTATATGTTGGAATTGCAAAAGGGCCGGTTATCAAGCTAAAGATTGTAGGGTCCCTACCCCGGTAATTTGCTTTGGATGTGGTGAAAAAGGACATCTCAGGAGTGATTGCCCAAAAGCTAAGGAATCAAAATGGAGGAAGAACTAGTGGAGGAGCATACACATTAATAGGAGGAGAAGCTTGCCAGGATCCTGTCGATGTTACGGGCAAGGATAATGTTTAAGGAAAAGTTTCTGCTTGTATAATAAAGCCGAAGTCTAAACCCTCTAGGGTTGTATTTTCCTATTGTATTTCACCTTAGGAAGTTAGCGTAACCTAGTTGTAACCAGTACCTTTTTATCTAATGTAATCTCTATCTTTTATTATATCCACGATATTCACAACCTTCGTCTATTACATTTTCTATTCCATTTATCTTATTCCTAACCATTTCGCAACAACATACAACTATCTTATTAAGGGTTAGGAAAATTTCGTCTTTGACTATAGACTATTACCATTCCGTAAGATTCTCCCGCACATCCTATAACCCATTCAACAGATTTTATCCCAAAGTATTTTACTACCACTTTATAGAACTGTTTTACATAATTTTAATACAAGATATTTTACTACCACTTTATAGAACTGTTTTACATAATTTTAATACAAGATATTTTACTACCACTTTATAGAACTGTTTCACATAATTTTACTCAAAGCTATTTTACTACCACCTTAGAAAATTATTTCACAAGATTTTAAAACACGTTATATTATCATCACCTCATAATGATTTACTAGCATTCTACCAACTATTTACTCCCATACGAACCGATTTTTCTTGTTAAAAAAATAATAAAAAAATAAAATAAAAAATAAAAATTTAGGCTACCATTTTACCAAACAACACGTTGAACACCATCTAAAACTTTTGAGAAACATAATACTACTTTGACTAAACCGAGCATCGCATCATTAGTCCTCAATTATACATAGCCTGATCACCTATGTATAATTCAGGAAGGATTATGCCATGAAGGAAACAATTATCTTTTCAAATTTTAAAAACAATCTTCATTCAAAACATCCAAAAAGCAAAGCTTTGTAAACAAATAAATTTTTCATAAACATCCCTTTTGACAAACCCTCTCTAGATACCTACACCACTTGTCACTCACTCAGCCATTAAGTTGGATTTTTACCATTGACCTCTCTTGGAAAGACTTTCCATCTACGAGGAGTATTCCATGACATAAGAAAAAAATGAAAGGATTACGAAACCACAAACAAGGACTAGAAATATACAGTAAGTTGATTCATAACGCAACGGAAATCTTAAGACCTGATGAGTGTGTAAATACTCATCATTTTATACCCATTAAAGACACAAAAATGACCAAAAACACCCAAATAGACCATATTATACTGCAAATATCCTTGGATTGTGTTTTTATGTGTTTCAGGTACAAAAAGATCGAAAACAGGGCAAAAAACAGCCAAAACCGTGCACAAGATTAGAAAAAGCGTGAAAAGCCGAGGACGGGGAAGAAATTTATGAGTTTGGACCGGGATATTGCTTAAATTGTCAAAGTCAACCCTCAAGATTGTCAACTTGTCAAGATTGGCCCCTGAAAGTAATTTTGCAAAAATGACACAGTTGGTCCCTGGATTTTCAGATTTGACAATATTGGTCCCTTAAAAGTTAAAACTATCCCATTTCAATCCAAACTAAAAAACTAAACCCAGCCTAAACTAAACCCAGCTAATAAACCTAACCCAATCCTAATATCTTAACCCAAGTCCAACCATCACCCAGCCCTCACACCCAACACTCCAAAGCCCAATCCACCAAAATACCCAACCCGATCCCTTAGCTAAACCCAGAAGTTTGACTTCGGTCAAACTCTTATCCCCTTCAATACCACCCCTCACCCATAATATTTTCCTGACACCACCCCTCCTCCTCAACACTCTACCTAATAAACCAAATGCATTCAATGCTTCTTCCTTCCCCCCAAGTTACCAGACCAAGTGGTGTTATCCACTCACACTAGTTTTCCCGCCAAAAATCCCAATGGATAGCTGAGATGAATTAAGACTAATTCAATGGTGGGATTTAATAAGAATTGATCAAGGATGCTTTTTGGATAGCTATATAAAGAGAAGAAGCCACAGAGAAAGAGTTGTCACTAGTTTTAGACCAATTCGTAGTGTAAATTTATTTAATGCTTGTTCCCAGTTTAAATTTAAGTTCTCATTGTAATTCCAAGTTTATTTCAAGTTACCTATCACTTCTGTATTGTAATCATTCCAAGTTTTATAAGATTTCAAATTTTCATGTTTCTTGTTAATTCGTATTAAGTCATATATACTGATTAGAAGTCGCACAAGCTCCTTTACCCTTCATACAAGCTCAGATAAGCTTATTGTAGCTTTTCATGAGCCTGTATTAGACTCTAGTAGTTTAATTTAGAAAAACCAAAAAAGTCAACAAAAGTCAACAATTCAGTCAAATAAGCAATTGGGTGGGGTTAACCTGAAGTGGATGAGCTGAATGGGGTTTTAACTTGGTATTGACAAACCAAGTTTTGGTTCTGATCTAGTTTCATTGTTCTATAAGCCCTCTCAGTTGTAAGCTTTTTCTTAATCTTTGCTTAATTTCCATTTTCACTGTAGAACAGCTTATTAACAGCTTATTGCTTTAATTTTATGCTTTAATTATGTTTGTAGTTATATTTCATCAATTTTATCAGTTTTTAATAGCTTTTGTTTCATTTTACTTAAAAAAGTTAAAAAAGCCAAAAATAGCTATATATTATTTAACTTATTATATTGCTTATTTCTATTTTAAAAGTTGCTAATTATAGTTGAAATAAGTTAGTTAGTCAATAAAAATCAAAAATCATAAGTTAATTTTGTCTGTGTTAGTTTAAAACCAACACAGAACACCATTAAGGGGTGTTTGGTTTATAGCTTATTTCAGGATCTAAACCCATTGTACTGTTCATTTACCATTTCCCTAGTTTTGTTTGAGCTTATTGTAAGCTAGATAAGCTATTTTCAATAGAGGTTAAGTGTATTTAAAGCTTTTTGAGGTTTTGAGTATGTAGGGTGAAACTTGGAAGCTCAACTGCCATAATAAGCTTGGAATAAGCTTAAGCTTATTTATTGTCATTTTCCTGTTATTCAGAGCCTATTAAGTCAGTATCCATTAGTTAAGTAAAAATATTATGGCCTAGTTAAGATTTGAGTGTCAAAACCTATTCATACTGAATCAGCATAGACTGAGCAATCTGAGCTTTTTAGCTGCTGTTCTCAGCTTTTTATCTGCTTATTCCCTTGTGCCCATGTCTTGATTTTTGGTTTGCTTATGGCTCATAGTACTAGCTTTTAGTTCATTATCTTGTATCTCACTTTTTAGCTTATTAGATTGCTCAAATTAGGTCTGCAAATACCCCTTGTGCACTGATTCAAACCTGCATCAAATTCAGTTTGACAAACCATCTGATCTAGGTGATAATTGGAGTTCAATTGGCTTATTAGAATTAGGGCTTTTAGTATTTTAGTATAGCCTATAGTACTAGCAAGGTTTTGCCCCCATAATTTCCCACTTTTCAGCTTAATTGAAGTGCTTAATTTGTTCTGCAAGTGGGGGGTTTTCCTGTCATTTCTGCTTAAATCTTGAATCTGCATAAGTGCTTAATTGGCTTATTTCCTTAGGTTACTTGAGCTTATTCAGTTGTTTTATGCTTAATTAAGTTGGTTGAACTATTTCTGAGCCTTTGGTAATTTTTAGAGCTTATTTCCAAACTGCTTTTCAGCCCATTTGCTTATTAGGGTTTCTAAAAGTTCTAATTTTATTTTTCCTAGATTAAGAATAATATTTTAGATTTTCCTGCAAAGTTTCAGATTTTTCCTAAGTCATTTACTATTTTTAAACCTTTTAATTAGTTTTAATAGTTTTTAATTCATAATAAAAAAATATAAAAGTCAGAAAAATATAAATCTTTTTTCTAAAATTTTCTTTTATTATTTAGGATTTAAGAAAAATAATTTTGCACTTGTAAGATTAGATTTTCTAATATTTCAGTTTTTATCCCGTTTTTATAATTCCCGTAACGCGTTTTAAATAATTTGTTAACCTTAATTTTATTTTGAGAATTTGTTTCTCATTATTTAATTAGAACATCATAAAAAAAGCAAAAATTCCTTATCTCACTCATCAATCACTCTAATCCAAACCTTTAAACGATTGCCCATTCACGCCTCGTTGGGAAACGACCCGGGTAATCACTTACCTGGTATCACACACACAAACGTGAGTTTTTGCAAGTATCCTTTTTCCTAAAGGGGTGATTTGTATTTATTCACATGTATCCGTCATTGCATAATATTTATATATACTATTTAGCACGGATCAAGACCTCACGAGGCAATCCAAATCACTATCTTTGGCATAGTCACCCAACCCTATCATTTCAGAAGTACTAGTTAGACCAAGTAAGATAACGAACCTAAGTCATGATCCACTTTAGAAATGACCAAGTAAGTTGAATACTTATACCTGTAAGTCTTGCCTAATATTAACCAATAGGCATTATCCAACATCAGAAACGGGACGTTAGACATCTAAGCATTCATGCAGACATACCTACCCGACTATTTCATCCTTTTTAACGCTTTCACTTCAAATGGATTTTCTTTAAAATGAGATTATACAAATCATATACCTTGTAAGAAAATATTTTTCCAAAGCACCTATTTTGACAAGTAAACCCCTTTTGATCAACCTTTAACAAAACTATTGTATGTTAAGAAAAGTATAACACCAATCTTTGCTAAACAGTTCTATTCACATCATTTTGAGAACCCGAGTATAAAGCTTTGGGTCATATTTGAAAACAGTCCAATCTTGCATAAGTACTAAATTTTGAATCATATTCAGAGAAAGATTTCATTTATTCAAACTTGTAAATCCATTTATTCAAACATGTAAATTCATTTATCGAAAGAACAAGAGTACTTAAAAAGTCGTTTGTTCAAACTTGTAAATTCATTTATTCAAACTAGTAAATTCATTTATCGAAAGAACAAGAGTACTTAAAAAGTCGTTTGTTCAAACTTGTAAATTCATTTATTCAGAGAAAGATTTCAAACAAAACACTCAATATCGAGTCAAATTTTGAAAATCAATCACCGTACTAAAACACTTTATACATTTAGGATCTTGTGATTGACAAACAGTAGCATGAAAAATTTCAATGAAGGAAATCTAGGGAAGCACTATTAAACAGTAAGAATCTTAGTAATAAAGACTAAGCACCTTAGGCGAAGGGAGACTCATATCGTGACATCAGTTAGAGCAAAACACGAGGAATCAAAACTGTTACCATAGCTTTATCCTTCCGATAACGCCCTTTCCGACGAATTTACCATTGTAAAATTAGTCACAAGACATGTTGTACCAATATCAAATACTCTCAATAAAAGGTAGTCGATACACTTGTTATAGCTTGAAATCTATCTTTATCATACAAATAAACACAAGATCGAATGGTACTCAAAAGATGCTAGAGAAGATGAGAGTGAAATGGATCGTATAATATAACATGGGTCGAATGATTATAACCTTGAAAGAGAAATAATACAAACACATAATAAGAGAACACACACACACTCTCACCTTTTTACTATAATGAGGCACACTTGAGACACATTAAAATGGGTAAGAGTGTGTGTTTAAATACCCCTAAGGCCGGCGCCCTAAGAGGCTTTTTATGGGCTTTGTGTGGGCTTTGGCTCATGGACTTCTTTTACAATACTTCTTACCAAAAGCCCACTTTCTTGACATACTAAACTACACGACACACACTAAACTTAAAATACAAATGACCATCACTTTCATTTAATAAATTAAATGCTAACAATCTCCCCCTAAGGGATGGTCATTTCAATGATGCTCCTGGTGATAGGTCTTTTGTCTTCAATGTCTTGAACTTTGTGTGTCAATGTAGAATAGTCTTCATTCATTGTTCCTTCATGCACTGTGATCTTCAAAGAATCATCTTTTGGTTGTTCTTGCCTTGATCTACTTCTTCTGTCCAGTTGCGTCGTCGTTGTAGATGATGATGGTGAATGGACTTTCGTCAGTACCTGCATAAGACAGTTAGCAATAACTCGTCTAGCGCTTATAGGTTCAGATTTCGAGATCGTTATCAGCATAGAGTGAAAACTTTCTCTGATCTTTTCCAAGGCTGTTGAGAGCTTCTGAAGTATACCGGATTATCACTTCAAGACTGTAGACCGTTTGAAGAGAGTAACCATCATAACATAATGCAAGATCCGAAGATCTCATCAAGACTCTTACAACTTGTGTCCTTTTTGGTGAACACAAGTGTATTGTATTGGAAGTGTTCCTAAGAGATCTTTGTTGAATTTCATGGCTCTAGACTCAATAATGTGCGTTTTGGTTTTTAGTCGTCGGAGGCATAGAGCAGAGTGCCACCTTTTCAATATCAACACATCTCGGAATGAGAGGCCGATAGATTATGCAGTGTTCTCCGTGAGAAATGAAACAAATATCTTTTAAGAGATATCTGAGTGGCTAGGAGGGGTGGTGCAACGCGTCACTGGGTCCATGACATCTTGTCTTCAATATCAGTATCACCTTAGCGAATACCGATAGCAGATGTATTGACCCGGTTTCTGTCCTAAGTTTTCATGGAGGGCTATTTCTTTTCACCCTTTCATTAAACTTTTCTTTTTAATTCTTCAACCCCTTCTTTCTCCTTTCTCATTTACTTCTTTTTTCAATCATACCTAAGGACTTCTAATTCTAATCTATTGGAATTGTCCTTGGGTAGATCCCTCCGGCTCTGGCGGGTCATAGTACATAACCTAACCATAATCACCTTATTACTCCATGATTATTGATCACTTGCCATAAAACCTTTTGAAAATCTCTCAAAGTGTTTATGAGTAAACACATTTAGATAACACATTGAGAGTTTTGCATTTTTGAAATACTCCCCCTTCACATGTGCTCATGCATTTTTGAAATAATATGCACATGTTGGGTAGAGTTCGCACATTTGAAATGATTGACTTTTAGTGAACATGACCTTCGCGAGACACGCTTACATCACTAGTTAGCCTAGCTTGAAATTATTACCCGTCCCGGTCATATTCAATGATCATCTCTCGAATTGGAACATTCTACTCACACAAGTCCTTTGCGAGACACGCTTACATCACTAGTTAAACTAGCTTGAAATTATTACCCGTCCCGGACAAGTCTTTTCGACAACGGATATTTATTTTTCGTCAATTCGAGTGTTCATGCTGAGTCTTTTGAAGAGCTCGATTTACTGACATTACTTTTTGATCACATTTAACCGCGTCTTCTCCCCCTTATACCTAATCTCCCCCTCAAAAATAGCACGTAGTGATAATTTTGATATCGAGTGATTAAATTGAAAACTTGTTGGAGAGGAGGACGGATTTGAGCATGAAAATTGGAACTTTTCGTTTTTCATTTTGTACTCCCCCTTAAACAAAGCATATTTATAAACATGAGAGTTTAAAATCGGATTCAGGGTTTAGGAGGGAGTTGTCTTGAGCACAGAGTTTTGAGAAAGATTTTGAAAAATCTTTTTGAAAGATCTTGATCCTGTGCTCGAGGATTTTATTTTTTCCATTAACATTACGAGTCCTGATCGGAAATAATCATAATTTCTTTTCTTGACATTTATTTGAGAACAATTCACATATAACTTTTTATTTGAACCAATGTGAAACTTAGAATATCTTTCAAGTACACTAGGACTTAGGCTATATTTAGTCCACAACGTTCTAGTATCTTGCTCCTACTCCGGTTCACAATTTTAAACACTAAAAACAATTTCTTTTTCTTTATTTACTTACGGTTGTCAATTCAACAAACGCTATTCGCAATTTAAAAAATTTAACACCCGATATACCCAATACTCCCAACGATTATTTCTAACGCATTTTTATACTTCCTAAATTATTACCAAAGTTCCAAAAATATTTTCTTACACCTAAAGTAATTTCTTTATTTCTTACGTTTAATTTCGTATAACTTACGTTAATCACCAAACCAACAACCAATACCTATTTTTAATACCCAATACATACAACATATACACTCTTGTACCAAAACAACTCTTCTACTCTAAATATCTTACATGTTGCCCCCCTCATATCCTAAAAATATTTACTAGACAAAATGTACATCATAATTAATTAGCCTACACTAGTCTATGAAACATGGAGTCCAAATTAGAAAGGGTGGCTTGACCACCAAAATGTCCCCCCCCCCTATAGCCCTAATCGGCCCAACCTCCCAACACTAGCCAAACGATGATTTTGACCCAACTATGCAAACTTTGAAAATCACTAGTATATATATATGTGTGTGTGTGTTCTTGCATCATTCTTACACTAGTTCAAGAGAAAAAAATATAACACCTATCACTTATATATACCATTCGACACACTTAGAGCAAGAAGGAAGAAAGGAAAGCTTGTTGGGTAAAATCAAGTGTCATTAGAGTACTTTAGTAAGGGTTTGGAAACACTAATCTTCGGTTAATCAAGTGTATTGCATCCTCATCTCATTAATCTCCCTTTTGTAAGTAATCTTTACATTGTCAAAACTTCATACTTTTCATATCATAATGCTAGTTCAAGTGTATATACTTAGTTTATCACTTTGTACATGTTAATCAAAACCTTGTAACCAAAATAGTCTCTAAACTAATGGCTATGTTTTAAACAAGTTTTTATCATAAGAAAACTAGTTGGTATAAATCTCAACAAGAAAGTAATGATAAACATCATATATATATATATAAACTAGAGATCTTGTAATCTTTAACTATGATTGATGAAAAATGAACTCTTAAATATTGCTAAGTTTAGTGTTAGAACACTATTGTTATGTTGAGAAATTGGTGGATAAACTAGGATTAGTTTTGGAGTTGTTGTTAAGTGGTTATGATAACAAGAAGGCTAGGAAAACTATTTTGACACTTTTAGAAAGCAATATGTCCCATTCGACCTCCTACAGAAAACTCAGTAGCTTGGTGACAAGTTTAGGCTAGAAATATAGAAAATAGACTCAATAACGAAAACGTAGCCGCTTGAATGAGTTAAAACGGGCTTATAACGAAAAAGATACGTTAGTTTTAAGTTATGCAACGGAAACTAAATTTTCTGAAAATATTGCTTGCTGTCAGAATTTTTCAAAGAACAAAACTGGACTTTAAATGATAACTAGACAAGCCGAGGCATTAGAAATCCGATAGTATACTTAAATACCTTCGCGGGGATAGGTAAAACTTAAGAAACGGAGCTACGACGAAAAAGTTATGGCCTAAAGAAGATTATGACGACATATAGGTTTGACAACTTATTTTTGCTATTAGAAAAAGCTGATGGAATTGTGTAAAATGGATTTTGGACCGTTTAGAGTGTATTTTGGCTAAAATAACGTAAACGAAAATGGTAGAACATTATATACACTTGTTAGGCGCGTTAGAGATTTTCCAAAATACCTATTAACAAGAAGACTAAAGTTTGATCACGAGATTAACAAGTTACGTTTTCTAAAAAGGGTGATTTTCTAAATAAAAGATCACATTGACGCAACTACATTTTTGACGGTAAACATGTACAAGTGATAAAGTAGAATATGAACTTGCGTGCATGACCTTGTTTTCGAACCTAAGACATGTACATTATTTAGGTCGCGACTTGAGTTATCGGACTTAATTTACCCTTTGCCAATTTACAAATCAGGATTTGCTTTTGCTAAGGTGAGTTTCATAGCCCCGATTTTTACATTATTTATACATGATTTCTAAACCCTCGGGGTGGGAATACATTGCTTATTTTTTTCACACAAGTATTAAAACCGTTACTTTGCCTAAGTTACCGCATTGCCATTAAAGTCCCCTTGAATCATGAACCGTTAATTACTTGTAAGCGCGGATGTTATGAATATATCTATTTGGGTTGACACCTCGTCCGAGTTGGTCGCGCCAACCTGTCCAACGGACGCATATCATTCGGATTATTTCCGAGTGTCTGGCAAACACTTATTTGGGGCATTATTATTATTATTATGCTTGATTGCATACCAGTACGTCGAGCTTCGGGGTCATGAGCTTAGGCACTGTATATTATTTTGGCTGTGACATTATATTTGTTGTAATTGTCTTGCTATTAAAATCTTGTGGTCCACACTTTACTGTTTACTTAAACCTATGATCTCACCAACATTATGTTGACCTTTTTAGCGTGTATTCTCAGGTAATTAGGTGATGACAACCATCTATGTATGGAGCACTTTAGAGTCACATTTTGGAAGCACATTATGATGAAGATTTTCTTGCATTATTTAGCGTTTGGTTATGTATTTAAATCTTACATTTTGATGGTGAACTCTGATATTTTTGTTTTGTAAAACGTTTATGTTTAAGTCAAACGCTTGTTTTAAAATGACTCACTTAGAGGTCATTCTTTATTACCTTGTACTTTGTTATCCATGAACATCACGCCCCCGGAATTCCATTCCGCTGCAACCCAGATTTTGGGGGTGTAACAGTACTAACTTGTGAGGGACCATCATCATTAACTTACAAAGTGAGCAGTTGATTCATCTTTTTTAGTATATATTTTTCCAAAGGAAAAGGCAACGTATGCGTTTTCCCCGGGTCGTGTCCCAACGAAGGTCGAATTCGAGTTTTTGTTTCGGTGTCGAATATGTGTGAAAAGAGAGATGATTGGTGTTTTTACACTACGCACAATGAAATATGAAATAAAAAAAACTAATTATGCTAAGGAAACAATTAAGCTAAGCATGTAATCCTAAAAAACGAAAATTGAATTTAAAAATGTTACGCGACGAATTTTAAAACGTAATTAAAAAGTGAATTTCTAAAATTTAAGTCCTACAAATGTAAAATAATTTTTCCTAAACTCTAAATATAAAAATAAAATTTTGGAAAAAGAAAAATATTTTTTTTTGACTTTTTAATAATTTTTTATGAATTAAAAACTAAATTAAACTATTTAATTGATTTAAAAATATTAAAACACTTTGGAAAAATCTAAAAATTTCTGAGTAATTATAAAATTAAAGAAGCTATCTAGGAAAAATAAGTTCAGACTCTGAATAAGCTTAATTCAGCAAAACAGCCTAAAAAGCACTTTGAAAATAAGCACAAAATAAGCACAAGCAGTCCAAAAATTCTCAAAAGCTCAAGGATGATGAAAAAGACTATTTCAAGCTAAATTTAACTCAGAATGATCAAATAAGCTAAAGGAATAAGCTACAAAATTGCTGCACAGCTTATTTTCAAGACAGAACTAAAAATGCTTTCTACCCTACTTGCAGCTTAATTTTAAGCTCAGAAAAAGCTAATTAAAGGAATCCAGAAGCACAGGCTTATAGTCTATATGGAACTCTATCTTAAAACCCAAAATGCCCAAAATCTGAGCTTATTAGCTTATCTAAATAAGGCCTAGAACAAGTGCATAAGTTGAACAAATTCTGATGCAGCAGACAGCAGAGTGGAAATGCAGAATTGCAGACCAGAATAAGCCAAGGAATAAGCTAGTTTGTGTGATACCAGATATTGAGCTTCAAGCTAGCTATATGAACTACCCCTAAACCACAAATTAAGGTCTCAGCTAATTTCAATAAGCCACAAGTTAAGAGAGATCAGCAGCTAAAAACTCAAGGTCTGCACAAAAATGCCCTGGTGCAGCAGCCTATGATTTTGGCGAAAACTTGTCTAATTCCTAACTAATCCAAACCAGAACTTGCACAATGACTTAAACCACTAAAGTGTTCACAGAAATGCCAAAATGGAATACTAAATAAGCTCAGCTTATGCTGAGCTTATTCTAACAGAAAAGATCTCATGATTTACCCTAATAACAAGAAAACCTCAAAGATGCTCAAAACTTCCTAGATTCTGATAACCACAACTTGTTTAACCTAGATTAATCTAAATCAAACCTCAGAAACTTGCAACTAAACAGTATATGAACTATATAACCTCTAATAGTTACTATGCCAAACACACCCTTATCAATCTAATCATGCAATTATAAACTAATTACTACTAAAATAAGCTACAATATTGATCACTACTTATCTAACTAACTATGAAAACTACTAAAAAGTAATAATCAACAACAATTAACCACTAAATTAACTGATCAAAGAAATATGCAGAAATTAAGCTAATAATCAAAATGGAACTTACAAAACACTTCTCCCTCAGCAAGAACAGAGGGAGTTCACTAAGCTTGCCTGTCTTTAGACAGGCTAGAGGCATCCATTTCCCCTCCTAGACCATCACTCCAATCAGCAATCATCATGGAAGTTGAAACAGTTGACCACAATTGACTTTTTTGTTGACTTTTGGATTATCTGAGATAAATTCAGAATTGAACAAAACAAAAGCTCACAAATAACTAAATAGCTTAAATGAGCTTATAAAATGGATAAAACAGCTTATTGAAGCTGGTTTTTGTAAATATTCTTTTGGATTTTTAAGACTTTTTTTCAATATTTTTGGATTTTTGCAAATGAAATGAACAAGGTATGAGATATAAATGGAAGTAAGCTAGAATTAATTTGAATAAGCTACTGAGAACATGAATAAGCTAAACTGAAACTTAAAACTTAAAGAGATACGAATTGATAAAAAGCTTAAACTAAAATTTCATTAATAAACTTTGAACATTACAACTGAAAGATGAACATTACAACTGAAATAAAATGATTATACTAAAAAACAGTAAATAAAGTGGCAACAATTTTTTAAAACATAAAAATTGGACAAACTCACTAATGAAGAGAATGCCTCTATTTATAGCCTACTGGAGAAGCTTCTGGGCTGTCCATGCTGGCAATCCGTGTGCTATCTCAGCCAATCTTCACCCTTAGATCATGCCTTGCTCTCCACTCTTGCAACCTTAGCCCTTGGATCAAATCTTGTGAGGTGTTAGGTCCAATAGCATGCTGCCATGTGTCCACTCGTGTGTTTCCTGCCCTCATCTGACACTCCTGACACCCAGTGATTGGACCAATCTACCCTTAATTGTGGTAAATTCGATGTACGGGTAACTAGGGTTCATGTTGTTTGGTAATTTTGGGGAAAGGGGTAAAATGATTTGACGGGTTAGTTTGTTTATTTATTTTTATTGTTTGACTGCTATTTATTTCTTTGACCACCGGGTTTATCTTTGGATCCGGGTTGGGTTAATGGATTTGGGTCGAGGGAATGAGGTGGGCTCGGATATAATCTTTTAGGCTAGGATTGTGGATAATGGGGTGGATTATGAAACCGGGTAATGACTTAGGATTAGGATTTATGGTTTTAAGTTTGTAGGGACCAATTGTGCATTTTTCTGGATTTCAAGGGACTAGATTTGCCAATCTTTAATTTTGATCCAAGGGCCATTCTTGTCATTTGATGAAACTTCAAGGGCTTGATTGACATAAAACTTCCCGGCATCGGCTTTAAACACTCTTCCAAGTCTCGTGCTCGGTTTCCCGGCTTTTGCTCGATTTTCTTGTCCTTTTTCGATATCCATCCCTGCACAATCATAAACACAAAAACACGAAATATTTGGCATAATTGGTTAGTTTTTGGTCTATTTGGGTCCGGTTTTGGTCAATAAAAGGTATGTGTTTAAGCACATACCAAATTCCCCCAGACTAAGCTATTGCAATGTCCTCATGCAATGTTTATAAAAACACGTTTTTGAAACCGAAAATTTCCAATCTCTTTTTACTAACATTGAGAAGTAGCAAAATTTTCAGAAGAGATTAAGAAATCTTACGTTCTAAAAACTCCCCGATTTTCCTTTTTATTCTATTTTTGTATTTTTCTCATAATCATGTGACGGCTTTTGTCGACAATCATTATCTAACGATAACTTTTAGGGTCATCGAGCAGGAAACACGACTCATAAAGAAGTGACCATACGGATAAAATTCGTCGTTCCTAATTTTTCACGAGCCCCCAAACTAAGCTTAAAAACGAGATCATTGCTATTTACAAGTTAGATTTCCAACACTACCCAGAAAGCTAATTGTGGACTCTTTGTTCCCAAATTCCTATTTTCCTCCATTTATTTTATTTTTGGTGAGAAATAAATTTCTTCAAATTCTCATTTCGATAATTTCTTAGTCCGATAAAGATACCTAGTTTAGACGCTAAGTAGTTTCCAAACCTTCCCTCGAAAACCGTTGCATACAAAAATGAGGTCCACATCAAGGTCTCTGATTTAACACGATTTTGAGGATATCCCTTTTATATACGACCGAAACAACTCATCTACGAGTCCAGAGACAGAAGCTTTTATTAGGATATCCCCGGAGTCGAAGTTTGGCATTTTTAACATTATTAAGCACATTAACGTATTAAATCCTTGGCCCTTTATAACAATCACAACATCGGATGCGAACCGGCAAGATGTGATAGTCTATTATGACCTTGGAATTTTTCCTCTGCCTTTATTAGAAGTCTACAACATCGGCTGCGAACCGGCAAGATGTAGAAAACTTTTTATGGCTTTGGATTATTACTATACATTATCATATTCATTAATTATTTGTGTTGCCAAACCCCAAGTCCTACGGCTTTTATAACAATCCCAACATCGGTTGTGAACCGGCAAGATGGAATAGTCTATTACACCGTAACACTGACAGTACCTTGATGTGTACCCAACTTTCATAAGCAAGGATTCTCTAAGGAAAAAATAAAAACTAATCATCGCCAAAACCAAAATAGCTTTAATTATTCCTTAGATTACAATTTTTTTGGGTGAAACAAGCTTATGGGAACAAAAAGCCACAAATAACTTTGATGAGCTCTAAAGAGATCCAACTACTCCACGTTTAGCAATCTAACTTATAAACAACTCTATCATTTCTCGTTCTTCGCAAATTTAAAATCTTAAATAATAAGATCCGCGAATGCTTAGCCGAATAATCAAGCCATGCATATATAAAGTCAATTATGGGAACTTGCAAATTCTTAAAAAGAATTCGCATTTTCTAGCTCCTTGTATAAAAGACTAGCACAAGCTTATAGATTATAAATGGTTAAGGAGACAAGCTAGGGCTCAACACGCTCGGTCAAGTCAGAATTTTATTCCTACTCTCACCAGCGGAAAGTCAACAAAATGCCAAAATTTATTATATTTTTGCACAAAAATTTTAAATTTTCTCATTTTTTTTTTGGATTTTTCAATTTTTTGAGGGAAAAAACGGGGTTGCATGAGTAAATGGCAAAAATGCAAGGCAAAAATCAAATCGACAGATTACCCCCCCAGACTAAAATGAGACATTGTCCTCAATGTCTTAAAGGTAAGGGTTCTCCTACATAAACCTAAGGCCGTTTATTAATTATGCCAAAGATAAACGTAAAACGATAAGATTTAGGATATCGGATGAGCAACGAATGATGAAACTCGAGTGGAGAGAAGCAACCACGAGCACGAGAGTCTTCATTATTCGGGCAAACCTGGACATATCACAGAAAACCACGAAACACAAGAAATGGAAGAGGAAGACCTCTTCATGTTTTATTAGAAATAAGATAAGAAGATAGAATGATAAGCATGGGGTGCCTCCCACGAAGCGCTTGTTTTTGGTAACCGAGTCACATGAGCTTGACTCGACCCCGAATTCATTTGTCCATGGGGGAGCATGTGGAAGAGATACTCTCAATCGGACTTTCGTTCAAGTTGTTTGGATAAACACTGAAGCATACGAAAGTTCCACTCCGATGAGATACCCGCGGTATTTTTAGAAAGAAGAACCAGAAATGGTAATACCGGGGTCAAAGATGGTATCCTCACTCCCAACGGAGTGAAGGATAGGAGAAGTCACAGCATATGTGATGAAGAGCATGAAGATTTGGATGATTATCATAAAAAGCTCTTCATCATCAAAAGAAGTTTTGTCAAAAGTCTTGGGCGGTAGGGCCGGGATGTAATTTTCATGAGAAGGTATACCTCCCCCCAGACTAGAATCTTCCTCCAGATCAAAATAGAATTTATCACATTCCGGAGGAGATATAAAGAAAGAAAGTTCATCGTAGAACTTGTCAAGATAAAGATCATTCATATCAAAACGAAATGATTCATATTCGGGAGGAGAGATATGAGCATGAGAAGTGGTACTGCCACTACTCGTCTCCTCCGAATGATCAATATCAAAGTAGAAGGCTTCAAAAGCCGGGATAGAGAAATCAGAATGAGAAGTGGGATTGCCACTACTCTCTTTATCAGCATCGAATATGAAACTCTCATATTCGGGAAAAGCATCCTCGAGCTCGAGCTCCAAAGGATCAGACGGCTTTTCCTTAACTTCTTCATAAACTTCCTTCGGGGGAAGGGAAAGGAACGGTTCATCAATTATTTTTAATGAATCATCTTCCCCCGGATCACTGTCAGTCTCAACAATTTCCGGCGAAATTGGAGTTTTATCAAAGAACACCTCGACCTCTTCCCTAGAGATAACATTTTCTTCAATCGTAGGAGAAGGATGGGAAGAGTCGGAATCAAGAATCTCGATGTGATAAACTTGTTCTGGAGGTGGGACAAGTGGTGTGCTCTTAGAGCTAGCAATTTCCACCACTTCCGTTGTAGTCTCCGATTCATCTTCATCATCGTCGTCAAGAACACTCTTAGTATTTGCAGCACAACACTCAAACCATTTTCTCGATCCAGGAGTAATTTTCATGGCCTTGAGCTCAGCACGTTTTTCTGACATACTCTTGACCGTGAATTTTGAAAGATTTGGATCAAGTTTTTTAGGAGCAATTACGGGATCGGACTTTTGATCAACCGTAGCAACATTGCATTTTTCGGTTTGAGGTTTCGAGTTCGGATTAATGTTGAACGTAACTTTTTCCTTATCGACCCGCAAAGTAATTTCTTCACCATAGACATCGATCAAAGCATGCCCGGTCCTCAAGAATGATCTTCCGAGAATGAGAGGAACCCGGGGGTCGGCGTCAAAATCAACTGCCACAAAATCCGCTGGAAAAAGGAACTTCCCCACCTTTACAAAGACATCCTCGGCTACACCCTTAGGAAGGGTTATGGACTGATCCGCAAGCTCGAGGGTCATGCAAGTGGGGGTGAGATCGGGTAGAGACAATTTTTTCCAAACTGACAACGGCATTAGGTTGATGCTCGCACCAAGATCGGCCAAGGCGTGGCATTCAACCATTCCCGGAAATTCACATGGGATGAGAAATTTTTCGGGATCTCCAAGCTTTTCCGGAAGCTTTTTGAGAATTGCCGCTGAGCAGTTTTCGTTCACTGGAGTTTTTGCTAGTTCCGATAATTTTTCCTTATTGCTCAACAAACTTTTGAGAGTAGAAATGAATTTTGGCATTAGAAGTAAAGCGTCCGCGAAGCTTATATCAAAATGTAATTCTTGGAATATTTGAAAGAATTTTTCCATTTGACTCGAAGCTTTATCGCGGAGCTTTTGATCATTCATTCTTGAAGGGTAAGGAAGTGTGGTCTTAACAGGAGCTTTTTCGGGCTTAAGCACAACTTCTGGTTCAGATGGGTGGACAACCGGAGGTTGGACGTCTTCGGTTCTTCCGTTGTTAGTAGGAAGTTCCGTGTCCTTTGTCGCCTCGGTCTCACGGACGACTACCTTGGGAGGTAGAGAAGAATCGGTAGTCGGAGCCGTGGGTCCCTCATATGAAACACCACTCCTAGTCGTGATCACCTTAGCATTGCCCCTCGGGTTGGCGATCGTGTTGCTTGGAAGAGTTCCAGAGCCCGAGGGTCGATCATTTAAAGATTTCTTCATCTCAGCAATCTCGACTTGTTGTTGATTAAACTTCCTATTCATATCTTCTTGGTTCTTAAGGTTCATCTGATTCTGAAGAATAATCTGCTTAAGCAACTCATCCGTGGGCGACGGAGGTGGAACGAATCCTTGGTTGTAGTTTTGGTTTCCTTGATTAAGGTTTTGCCCACGGTTGTTTTGGTTATGAACTTGATTGGTATTAGGGGGAGGATGGTAATTTCCTGGATTTGGTGGGTGGTAATTCCCTTGGTTGTTACGGTTTTGGTTTGGAACAAATTGATTATTTCTGTTTTGGTTCTGATTCTGATTGTTCGAAGCTGGATTGTTGAAACCTGGTGGTCCAAGATAATTGTTAGAACGGTAGCTGAGAAGATTACGGTCTCCTTGTGGTTGGAAACAATTACCTCCCTGGTTATAGGATCCCCGGCAGCGGCGCCATTTTTTGATTTGTCGTTTTTAGTATATATTTTTCCAAAGGAAAAAACAACGGATGCGTTTTCCCCGGGTCGTGTCCCAACGAAGGTCGAATTCGAGTTTTTGTTTCGGTGTCGAATAAGTGTTGTGAATGTGTGTGAAAAGAGAGATGATTGGTGTTTTTACACTACGAACAATGAAATATGAAATAAAAACAACTAATTATGCTAAGGAAACAATTAAGCTAAGCATGTAATCCTAAAAAACGAAAATTTAATTTAAAAACGTTACGCGACGAATTTTAAAACGTAATTAAAAAGTGAATTTCTAAAATTTAAGTCCTACAAATGTAAAATAATTTTTCCTAAACTCTAAATATAAAAAGAAAATTTTGGAAAAAGAAAAATATTTTTTTTGACTTTTTAATAATTTTTTTATGAATTAAAAACTAAATTAAACTATTTAATTGATTTAAAAATATTAAAACACTTTGGAAAAATCTGAAAATTTCTGAGTAATTATAAAATTAAAGAAGCTATCTAGGAAAAATAAGTTCAGACTCTGAATAAGCTTAATTCAGCAAAACAGCCCAAAAAGCACTTTGGAAATAAGCACAAAATAAGCACAAGCAGTCCAAAAATTCTCAAAAGCTCAAGGATGATGAAAAGGACTATTTCAAGCTAAATTTAACTCAGAATGATCAAATTAGCTAAAGGAATAAGCTACAAAATTGCTGCACAACTTATTTTCAAGACAGAACTAAAAATGCTTTCTACCCTACTTGCAGCTTAATTTTAAGCTCAGAAAAAGCTAATTAAAGGAATCCAGAAGCACATGCTTATAGTCTATATGGAACTCTATCTTAAAACCCAAAATGCCCAAAATCTGAGCTTATTAGCTTATCTAAATAAGGCCTACAACAAGTGCATAAGTTGAACAAATTCTAATGCAGCAGACAGCAGAGTGGAAATGCAGAATTGCAGACCAGAATAAGCCAAGGAATAAGCTAGTTTGTGTGATACCAGATATTGAGCTTCAAGCTAGCTATATGAACTACCCCAAAACCACAAATTAAGGTCTTCAGCTAATTTCAATAAGCCACAAGTTAAGAGAGATCAGCAGCTAAAAACTCAAGGTCTGCACAAAAGTGCCCTGGTGCAGCAGCCTAGGATTTTGGCAAAAACTTGTCTAATTCCTAACTAATCCAAACCAGAACTTGCACAATGACTTAAACCACTAAAGTGTTCACAGAAATGCTAAAATGGAATACTCAATAAGCTCAGCTTATGCTGAGCTTATTCTAGCAGAAAAGATCTCAAAGATGCTCAAAACTTCCTAGATTCTGATAACCACAACTTGTTTAACCTAGATTAATTTAAATCAAACCTCAGAAACTTGCAACTAAACAGTATATGAACTATATAACCTCTAATAGTTACTATGCCAAACACACCATTATCAATCTAATAATGCAATTTTAAACTTATTACTACTGAAATAAGCTACAATATTGATCACTACTTATCTAACTAACTATGAAAACTACTAAAAAGCAACAATCAACAATAATTAAGCACTAAATTAACTGATCAAAGAAATATGCAGAAATTAAGCTAATAATCAAAATGGAACTTACAAAACACTTCTCCCTCAGCAAGAACAGAGGGAGTTCACTAAGCTTGCCTGTCTTTAGACAGGCTAGAGGCATCCATTTCCCCTCCTAGACCATCACTCCAATCAGCAATCATCATGGAAGTTGAAACAGTTGACCACAATTGACTTTTTTGTTGACTTTTGGATTATTTGAGATAAATTCAGAATTGAACAAAACAAAAGCTCACAAATAACTAAATAGCTTAAATGAGCTTATAAAATGGATAAAACAGCTTATTGAAGCTGGTTTTTGTAAATATTCTTTTGGATTTTTAAGACTTTTTTTCAATATTTTTGGATTTTTGCAAATGAAATGAATAAGGTATGAGATATAAATGGAAGTAAGATAGAATTAATTTGAATAAGATACTGAGAACATGAATAAGCTAAACTGAAACTTAAAACTTAAAGAGATACGAATTGATAAAAAGCTTAAACTAAAATTTCATTAATAAACTTTGAACATTACAACTGAAAGATGAACATTACAACTGAAATAAAATGATTATACTAACAAACAGTAAATAAAGTGGCAACAATTTTTTAAAACATAAAAATTGGACAAGCTCACTAATGAAGAGAATGCTTCTATTTATAGCCTACTGGAGAAGCTTCTGGGCTGTCCATGCTGGCAATCCGTGTGCTATCTCAGCCAATCTTCACCCTTAGATCATGCCTTGCTCTCCACTCTTGCAACCTTAGCCCTTGGATCAAATCTTGTGAGGTGTTAGGTCCAATAGCATGCTGCCATGTGTCCACTCGTGTGTTTCCTGCCCTCATCTGACACTCCTGACACCCAGTGATTGGACCAATCTACCCTTAATTGTGGTAAATTCGATGTATGGGTAACTAGGGTTCATGTTGTCTGGTAATTTTGGGGAAAGGGGTAAAATGATTTGACGGGTTTGTTTGTTTATTTATTTTTATTGTTTGACTGCTATTTATTTCTTTGACCACCGGGTTTATCTTTGGATCCGGGTTGGGTTAATGGATTTGGGTCGAGGGAATGAGGTGGGCTCGGATATAATCTTTTGGGCTAGGATTGTGGATAATGGGGTGGATTATGAAACCGGGTAATGACTTAGGATTAGGATTTATGGTTTTAAGTTTGTAGGGACCAATTGTGCATTTTTCTGGATTTCAAGGGACTAGATTTGCCAATCTTTAATTTTGATCCAAGGGCCATTCTTGTCATTTGATGAAACTTCAAGGGCTTGATTGACATAAAACTTCCCGGCATCGGCTTTAAACACTCTTCCAAGTCTCGTGCTCGGTTTCCCGGCTTTTGCTCGATTTTCTTGTCCTTTTTCGATATCCATCCCTGCACAATCATAAACACAAAAACACGAAATATTTGGCATAATTGGTTAGTTTTTGGTCTATTTGGGTCCGATTTTGGTCAATAAAAGGTATGTGTTTAAGCACATACCAGTAGTATTAACTCGAAAGCATGGAGCAGCACTAAAATTATAAGTAGCAATACTTAACTAACGAAGGCAGCATTAACTGAAAACTCCACAAAACAAGCATACATTCCAAAGAAAGAATAGTATATCAGTAACTTCGTTAAGTCACGTTCATAAAACTAGTAACCCTAGTTTTCCTCCAAACGTATCATTACAATCTGTTTCAGTAAGCTTAGTCTGCTTTACAATCGAAACTTTAGAATCACATCAATTAAATTATTCTTCCTCGTTCTCAGCAGCTTCATAATACTAGACACACAACCACGAAATCAACATCAGCATACCAAACAGATCATGAAAACCCAACAATAATGAACTTGAATATCACACGTATACCAACCAGTCTTGTTTCATGTGTTCCTTCAAACCAAAAAACTGGTTGAAACATGTACGTGTTGTATATACATCACATCACAACAGAATTTTTGTGTCACTAACCTGTTGCTAATTTATTACTTCATCAAATTAGGGTTTTGAAACACCCTAATTTTACATTCATTCATGCCATTACCTGCTGCTTCTTCTTTTCCTTGTCTCCAAAAATCAAACTCCTATTTTTTTTATCGAATTAGGGTTGCTGAAAAACCCTAATATCACCAGATTCGACATGATAACCAAAACAGAAAATTTGTACCTTCAATATCTTCATAAATTCGACATAGAAACACCTTGTAGATCCTAGATCACGAGCCACGAGGCTCTGATACCACCTGATAAGATCGTTGTAAGCTCAGGTTGTTTAGACCTTATATCTAGGATTTAACAATAACAATGATAACAATCTGCAGTGGAATAAGAACAAATCAATGTTATTGTAACAAGGTTTTTCATCATTATCTTCTATGATACATGACTACTACAAGCCCCAATTCTACACGATCAACTGTAGAACGGTTATCTAATCTAACAGGAATCATAAGATTCTTGAGACTAAAACTCCAAACCTAGGCGTCTCCTTAGAGAACCTGACGCCTAGACACACACACACACACTTTTCTGGTGTTTACATCTTGACACACTGAAACCTAAGACCCTGTATCTCTTTATATAATAGAGATACTTAGGGTTTACAAAGACTCCTAACTTTATTCATAATCATTTAAGCCCTTGTAGTTTCGTATTGCTTCATTCTTCTATGTTTTGTACTTATCAACTTAATATAAAACCCAACATTTTGGACTACTTATTTGAATGATTATCTGACAATTTCAATAATTATCTGCTTATCGAAGCTTAGCAGTCACGAATGTATGTATGTATGTGTGATTAAGGGGTGTTTGAGAATGCTTAAACAACTTATCAGCGTATGTATATCGATACATAATGCAAGCGATAGTGTTTGAATTTCCCTATCAACTGATTTCAAATAAGAATAAAACCTTTTACGGGTTGTTTGGCACTGCTTATTTAAGTGATTATATGCTTATTTCATTGTTTTAAAGCAGATAAGCAATTCCAAACACTATTGAAAATTGGTTTATACCTTTTTCAAAATAAAGCACTTGAAATAAGCAGGTTGGTACAGGCGTATCTCCAAAGTAGATAAGCACTTTAAACAAGCAATCCCAAAAGCCATAAGCTTGAGCAGGATCACATCGCATGTTTACTTTGAGTCATTATCTTTTTGCCTTTAGCTTTGGATGAGTTTCCAAACAACTAGTATAGAGGATTATATACTCTACTTTTGGTCTCTGATGTGATGTATAACAAGACATTGCAAGCTGTTAACACAAATTTGAAGATTTTGAGGAACATCAAAGGCCTTACTTTAAGCTGGACCAAAACAAAGTAGATATGAAAACGTATGTATAAAAATAATAAAAACATTTAAGGACGGTGGATGCAATTTTCTCCAAACGACAGGAACCATTTATGTAATTTATCCTAGGGACGGTGGATGCAATTTTCGAAACCAACAAGGATCATTTATGTAATTTGAAAGGGTAAAATGGTCATCACACGATTTCACTACACACGTAAAGACAAAAATGGTAGTTTAGTACACAAATAAGCAAAAATTTTAATATGTTACACATAAAAAGATATTGTAGCAAGTACGATGATTTTTAAAATGATTAGCCCAACTTATTTTTGTGACAATGATTTTAGTCCATTGAGATTTGAAAGCTGACTATCTAAGATTTTTGTGAATGATATGTACATATTATTTTATGAACTTTTTGGGGGCAACTATATAGTGAACCAACGTCTTAAAGTTTTTTTATTTTTTGGTAAATTGCAAAAATGGTCCATAAAGTAGCCCAAATGAGCAAGGATGACACCGGGACGAATTTTGTTGCAAAAACGACATTAATGCTTCATTTTTTTTTGCAAAACAGCCATTTCACTAACTTTCGTTAGTTTTCTCGTTAAGTGGCACGTGAAATAACTAATATACCCTCTTCTTCTTCCCCACTTTCAGGGACATGATTTGCAATTTACCCAATTTTTTTTTTTTTTTTTTTTTTTTTTTTTTTTTTTTTGGAAACCACCACATCACAAACACAACCACCACCACCCTCGACACCTTATTACGCCAGTCTTATGAAAAGTCTATCTTGTATGATCTTTGCGGCATAGTAGCAATATTTATGGTCTAATTAACCAAATACACATAGAAATTACCTGGACATACATACTAATGCATCAACTGAACCTGTGATGCAATTAAACCTATTACATAACAATCTATCACTCATATTCTATGCATAGATATTGCAATTAAATATAGTTTCATACCAAAGATTTGTCATTTTTTTTCTCCATCTCCACCGTGGCACTACCACGTCCACCGCCGCCACTGCCTACTTTATATATATACCACCTTGAACACATCAGAAAGTAACCCAAGTTCAATATTCCCAAAGTGGTTATCAAGAAATAGAAGTAGTCCAATCTACCCTTATTGAGATCCTTAGGCAACCAATTTCCAGTTTTTGCTCCTTCCGTCGTCCTATGAATAATCGTCACCAAAAACATTTAAATAACTTGACGCCGCCATCCCACAAAAGAAAGTTGCACCCGCAACACTTCTCATGTTCTCAGGAAATTGTTTATAGTAAAACTCAACTAAACCTATAGAGGTAAACGACTCAGCGAACCCTGCCAATGATAGCTGTGGGATCAGCCATATAATGCTGACATTGAAGATATATTGCCTCTATATGGTTCATACCCTAATGTAGGTCGTGTTAATGCAAGGTGCCATCTTTTTCTTCTACTAAACCCGAAACAAGTAAGCTAAAACTGTTAATGATATCCCAAACCCAATTCGTTGGAGGAGTGAGATACCACCTTCTTTGCCCGTGAGGAGACAGAGTTGAGGGACTATGAGGCGATCATATATAGGTACGAATATGACTAATGTGATCATTGTGAAGACAGTGTATGAAGCAGTTGGGATTCTGAAGTTCAAGCCGAAAACATGTTTGTTTGATTGAAGGGCTTGAAAGACAACATATTGAGTTTTTTGTGTCATTGCAAGATGACGAGATGGGTTCAAAAAGGATGCTTCCGATTGAAGACGATGAGATGGGACCCGTATCTTCACATACAAGCCCGGAGTCGAAGTAAATGGTTAGTTGTTTAAACGGGAGTGGTGGGCCCACTACGAGCATCAACAAAGATCAGAAAAGATGACAAGGCTTTGTTTTATGTATCTATTATAAACCACTGATTTATAATGTATTATGACAAGGGTACAACCCACTCCAAAACCAAAAATCACATTTATAGAGGCCGTTGAATTCCAACTAAAATCATTTTCCGGCCGGCGGCCGCCACTGCACCACCATTCTGCCGCCATTACATCACAGGTAGGTGCCGAATCTTGGTGTCGAAGGTTGAGGCTGGTGGAGAAATAGAGGCGGTGGTTCATGATTTTTAAATGGTGTCGATGTCATGTATATCATGGTGGTGGTTGTGTGGTGGTAGAGGATGGCAGTGGTGGAGGGTGGTGGCGCTGGTCGTGTGGTGGTAGAGGGTGGTGGTGATGGAGGATAGTGCAGCGACATTATTTGCAAGTAATTGTGACATGTAGAAGAGGGTATATTAGTCATTTCACGTGGTACTTAACGAGAAAACTAACGAAAATTAGTGAAAATGGTTGTTTTGCAAAAAAAGGAAATATTAATGTCGTTTTTGTGACAAAATTCGTCTTGGTGTCATCCTTGCGCGTTTGGGCTACTTTTGGGGACCATTTTTGCAATTTACCCTTTATTTTTGTTTTTCATATATATAAGAGTAAACTACACCATTCGTCCTTGTGGTATGCGTTGACCGACACATTTCGTCCTTTGACCAAAAAAATTGCGCCGTCCGTCCTTAATTGCGAAATGTTATGCGTCGTTCGTCCCTCACTCTAACTGGCTTACATAACGGGCGTTTGTTGAGGTCCATTCGAGGGCATTTTAGTCTTTTCCCACCCACACCACTTTTCTCTCACACACCACTTTCCCCCACATAAATTATTATCAATACACACTCTCTGTTTCTTTTTTCCTCTCTCTCCTTATTTTCTGCTTCTCTCTCAACATTTTCTATAATACACTTTCATCACCTATCATCTTCTTTCTGCGTTTCTTTGTGCCGCAAATATTAATAGACAAAACATTCATCTATTAAACAAAGACAATCCCGGTTCGTTCAACATGTGTGTCAATGTTTTTTTACAACCTCGAACATCATAGCCAAATCCTCCCCCGACTTCAATTATCCGATTTAATTCAAATAACAGAGATGTTCCTTTAAAATTCGTCTCACGATACTTGGTGAATGATGTGGAACATTTACAATTTTTTATGGGTGTAACCTGATTTTGACAAGAAATGTTGTTTTTGATAGGTTCAAATCCAGGAGGGTAGGTGTCATCAGAAGATGAAAAACCGCATTCGCGTTGCTCCTTTTCTGGTTGTTGCTTCATACCTTGTTGATTTTCTTCATTTGTTGTTTTAAAAGTCTCTTGGGTTTCTAACTTGGTTTTCAAATCTTCACTAGTGATATTGGGTGACTCACTTTTTTCCAATTCATCAGGAACATCATTAGGACTGTGAAACTTGAGGGATATTTTCAGGCGGCTGATGTGGTGGTTGTGATGGTGGTGGTGGTGGTGGATAATTTTTTAAGAACATGGTGGTGGTGTTAATAGGAAACCCATGTTATCGGGTCTGTGAAATTTACTTCATGATTAAGAATCGTGTGA
Source organism: Artemisia tridentata subsp. tridentata (assembly GCA_021014915.2). Taxonomy (NCBI): domain Eukaryota; kingdom Viridiplantae; phylum Streptophyta; class Magnoliopsida; order Asterales; family Asteraceae; genus Artemisia; species Artemisia tridentata. Next base: position 239,650,615 of record CP139503.1, read on the forward strand.
AATTTATTTTGAATAGATTGATGTGTTTTGATGTGTTTCGTTATTATAATTTATTGATGTTCTTATACACCATTTTTAATTCTAGGTTTTTTATATGATGAAAATTGATAAGAGTTATGATGTTAGAGATGGGTGGTGTAGTAAATCGATAAAAATGATGATGACGTGATGCTGTAGGTGTTAGATGATAATGGTGGTGCTAAGATATTCTACATTGGCTAACAAACGGTTTTGGGTGGTTGCGTTTGTGGCCGAATGTAGATGGTGGTTGGTGGCTGCGGTTTTTGATAATGGTGGTGACACAATTGTTGTAGCCGGAGGTGGTTGGTGGTTGTGGTTCATGATTCTTGGTTGTGGCTGTATGATGATGGTGTTGTTGCTAGTGGTGAGATCTGTAAGAAATTAGGTCATCAGATTGATTTGAATTTGTGGTTACTGCTAGATAGATCTGTTTTTGAATTGGTTTATAGTATTAGTAATGTGATTTTGAAATGTTTATTATTGAGTGTTGTAAAAAAATTGTAACATGTAATTTGATAGATCTGTTTTTGAATTGGTTTATAGTACTAGTAATATGATCTTGATTGCTGTCACCTACACTCTATGTCTGTGTTTGATTAAGAGTAAACTACACCATTCGTCCTTGTGGTGTGGGTGGGAAAAGTCAAAAATACCATCGAATGGACCTCAACAAACGCCCGTTATGTAAGCCAGTTAGAGTGAGGGACGAACGACGCATAACGTTTCGCAATTAAAGACGGACGGTGCAATTTTTTTGGTCAAAGGACGAAATGTGTCGGTCAACGCATACCACAAGGACGAATGATGTAGTTTACACTATATATAACTTTAAAAATAGCTTTTTCACCATAGGCTATATATTTATGCTCAACTTTATGATTTTGTTACGTGTTATCTTGCTATTTGGAATGTTGTATATTAAATTTTCAGTACTTGGATGCTATTGAGTATAAATATATATTCAATTTCTTTTACATTATCTTCTAACTATTTCATTAATTGAAGCTGTTTTTCATTATAATAGGATAAGACGTTCTTGTTCCTTTAGGCTGGATGGCAAGGTCACTTATTTTTTACCATACGCATCAGCGTTACGTCAGTTTTCTCTCTCTCCTCTCTACCCTTCACCACATTTCACATTTTTGTGGGCAAGGCAAACTCATCTTCACCTTAACTCCCATTAATTTTTTATTTTATTTTTTTATTTATTTTTTATTTTTTTTAACACATGGTACCATTTTTCTTCATTTTTTTTATGGTGATCAGATCACCACTTTGTGGTTTTGGGTTCTGTGCATACGCGTGAATTATGGTGGGAGGCAAGGGATATACGCGTGAGGGAGGGTGAAGTGGTGAAACCTTCACCTCCCTTGTCGAGTAGTCTTATAACATGCATATTTGTCACATCTATCTGTGTATCATTCACACTTGAACTAGTTACAAAATACTTAATACACATCAACAAGATGATCTTATATTCTTGAAAGAGCTAATAAAAAAAGGGTGTAATTTTAGTTTATTTATGCTTTTAATTTCTTTAATCTTTACCATTTCGTTGCATGTATCACTAAGCAATCTAGTTTTCCTATATATATATATATATATATATATATATATATATATATATATATATATATATATATATATATATATATACTAGATGTCGAAGCCCGCCCGATGGGCGGACATGACTTGTAATTATAATTTTTATGGTGTCAGTTAACGGAAAATTATTTTTAAGGCCGTCGATTTTATTTAATTTTGTTATGGTATTAGTTTACGTTAAAAAAATTAAGAAAATGGGAGCTTGACGGACATTTTAATTGTTTTTTTGTATTTTAAAAAAGAAGATTTGTTTTGTTATTTTTAAATTTTTAGTAATTTTTATGGTGTTAGTTAACGGAAAATTATTTTTAAGGACGTCGAGTTTATTTAATTTTGTTATGGTATTAGTTTACGTTTAATTTTTTTTTAAGAAAAGGCGAGCTTGACGTACATTTTAACTGTTTTTTTTTTTTTTTTTCCTTTCGTAAGCTTATGAATATTGTTGACATTTTTGACTATAGCGAAAGAAGGCGGGTAAAAAATGGCTGAAAAGTGACAAAGGAATAAGTTAAGCAACGGTAAATGAAGTACCAACATCGTAAAATATTTATACAGTGAATAAAGAACAAAAAGAAATGAATGGTAATCTGATAAGAGGAAATAAAACTTAATAAATTATCCACCATTACAAAGTATATGCTTTTAGTTCAAATGCGAAATAAAGTAAACACTTAAATATTGAGAACTAAATCAAACCTAAATAAAAGCACATTTTCCTTGTGCATTCTTTCTCTACACACTCCTACGGTGGCTGACTACGAATATCACAAAATATTTATACAGTGAATAAAGAACAAAAAGAAATGAATGGTAATACGATAAGAGGAAATAAAACTTAATAAATTATCCGCCATGACAAAGTATATGCTTTTAGTCCAAATGCGAAAAAAAAAAACTTCTTTAGAACATTATTATTTACAATTTGTTTAAAGCCAAATATTAAAAGACAATTGTTGAGCAACACTTTAAAAAATTTATGAAGAACGAAAGATAACAGATTCATCTATGTATCTTTGATGACACATAAGCTTTCGCTTAAACCACCCCCGTCTCCTCAGCCACTCTGCTTTGCTCTTCTTCGATTTCTAGCGACGCGACCTGCAAAATAACGCATTACATGAAAGAAAAAAAAATTAAATTCCCATTTTCGAGATCAGTCACAATAATAGATGTAAGACCAAGTGAAATTTTAAAGTTACCTTGTCTCTTTGAATCCTGGAGACGTATGGATGTATTGAGTTTCCAAAGCTCATACCTCCCCATGACTCCTTTAACTATCTCTCCCTTACTGCCTGCCTAGCCAACACTGGGTTCTTTGTTTTAATGTCAGGTACATGCACATCCGTAGCAGCCACCTTTTCCCTCTCGAGTCTTAACCTAATGACATATTTACGTAAACAGATTAAACGGGTTAGAAACATGATGAAGCGAAAAGTGTACCGCTTTTAAGGGGTCATTTAAGCCCTAAATCGTATTTATTTGATCAAATATTGCCCTAAATCGTTCCTTTTGTCATTTTAGGTACTTTTGAGAAGAAATCTGGAAAAGGAGGCATTTTGGACGTTTTTGGAGCATAAAAGTGAAGAAAACGACAAAGTCTCAAAATTGTGCTGGAAGTTACCTTTGACGGCGTCAGGATTTACTCCAGACAGCGTCATGGCTTGGCAAGAAAAGGTGGATGTGAAATTTACTCATGATAAGCCAGTGAAAATTGCATGTGAATTCTGATGGCGTCACGCTTTAACCTGATCAAGGGCGTCACGGCTTAATTCAAAGAGGGACGGCGTCACGTTCAAGGTCTGACGGCGTCAAGCCTTGTTAAGCCAGAACGGATTTTGGAGAGCTAAAGAGGGACGGCGTCAAGAAGGTCATCCGGGAACCCTAGAAGCGGCGAGGTGACGGCGTCACACTCCATAACGTGACGCCGTCAGATCCAAAAGTCTATATATAGTTTTCTAATTTTTTGTCATTAGGGTGGAACTTAGTGTGGAATTTTTGGGAGAAAACCCTAAGACGATTTTAGCATCTTTTTCAAGGCTTTTTGCCTTGAGATCTTCCATGTTACATTGAAGATAAGTTATCAATTAATCATTCAATATGTCTATGTGTTGTTTGATTCTATCTTGTTCTTGTCTTTTGGTTAATATGTTAGGCTAGATTTATCTTGTGTTTGCTTAGATCTAATGAAACCTAGCTATTGATTATTGGTTATTAGTGTGTTATTAGTTGTATTGGATGATTGTTTATCTATGTTAGGCTTAAGAAAACTAGCTAACTTCCTATTCGGTAACTTGCTTGAACGTCTTAAGAAACATGAACCAAATGCGTACTAAAGGTTTTTATGGTTGTATTTAATGCACAAGCGAATTCTAGTGATCCCATGTTAGGAGCTTCCTAGCCGGCTCGACATAGGAGTGAAGTAGGAGCTTGTAGAGTTGGGGAAGTACGTACGCCACCCCACGATTGGTATTAAGGAATACACCCGTCATCCACGCAACTAATACACACTAATCAACCGGTAAAAGATAGTTAGGGAGTAAGGAAATCTAAGTAAACACATTTCTCTACACATAAGTTCTCACCAACTTTTTATTTTCAGTTATTTATTTTATTTGCATTCGTAGTAATTTGGGTTAGTTGACTAGCAACTAATTCCGCCCACTCTTTCAAACCCGAGATTTTACTTGCTTTCATAAAAATATAAAAACATAAAAAAAGAATCTTCCTCAACCCTTAGACCTATTAGAGTAGTCTTTCATACCTAACGAACACTATTCCCTGTGGAGAACGATCAATCCCCCGTACTTACCACTACACTATACTACATCGGTCAGGTACACTGCCTGGTGGGGTTGTAAGCCTCTTGAGATCCCTCGAGAGGTAAAACCTGTTTTAAGGTTGCAAAACCACGCATCAAGTTTTTGGCGCCGCTGCCGGGGAATAGTTATTGTTTAGGTTGAATGGTTATTTCTATTAGGTCTACTCACTAGATTCCTTTCTAGTGAGATTTTTATTTTATTTTTCTAGGTTTTTCTTTAGTCTATCTTATTTCTTTGTACTTTTGTTTGTGATTCCTTCCACCCACCTCATGAGTAACATTGATCATTTGATCCCTGTTATTCGTATTTTCCGCCGTGCAAACTTTCAAATACCCGTTCCCGCCCCCATCGTAGAAAACAACAACTTTTCACCCGACCACCACTTTGGTAACAATTCTGAGATGGAGGAGTCTGACCATGAGAATGACTATGTTTGTCCATTTTACTACTCAGACTCCGATGAGGATGCCGGTGATGGTGAAGTAGTTAACGAGGAATGGGGAAAAGAGGAAATTGATCCCTTTAAGTATGTTGACCCTAGGACTAAGATCGAAAAGGATAGCCTCTTTAACATGCAATTTCCGTGTAAGATTGGTTATCATAGTTTTTATGCTTATCTTAACTCATCTTTGCCTATGAACATTATCTCTCGCGCTAATTATAATAAAATCATGGTAGATGAGCTTGAATATCAAGGAGATAACATTGTTGCTAGGATTAAGCCACTACACGTGTTCGTAGGAAGTTTTGTGTATTTGGTGGATTTTATGGTTATGGAGAACTTAGGAGAATTTATCGATGACAAATTAACCCAAGTCATTTTTGGAGAACCCTTCAAAAGGTTGACCAACCTTGACGAAAAACTTATGGACGGGTTAATTACATTCTCGGATGGGGATGAAGATTTTGTTTATCAAATGCCCCGAGCACATCCTAGGTTTAAGAACTACCCCATTGAATCTTGCAATAGAATTATGCCTATCGACTTGTTAAGTGAGAATGATAAGGGGAAGGGGCTCAAATATCCACATGAGAAAAATAAGAGATATTATCATGGATGTTTGGAGCTAAATGATGAATACAAGAAAGATGAGGCAACAATTAGATGGCTCACACTCGGGTACGTGAGCATAAGCGACACTAGATAGATGGACTTTGAGTCTAGCTACAAGACTCGTTAATAAAGAAAAGCGCTTCTTGGGAGGCAACCCGAGCTTTATTTATTTGCTTTTTGTGTTTATTTATTTGTTTGTTTGATTTTATTTGTTTCCATATGTGTGTTTAATTTTTATTCTTATTGATTCATGTTCAAAAACTAAATTGTGAAAATGCTTTATCTTGTTTATAACTTCGTCTTAATTACATATAAAGGTATTTTGCAAAAGATAAGTGTAAGGGAATTCCAAATCGGTTTATTAGAACACAAATGAGCATGAATCGTAATAATATTAAATTAGCATGCATATTAGTATTCATTTGAGTCAAATGCTTGTATCGAGTCATAATGATGTTTTGCAGGATTTCCAGGAAGTAAGGTAAAGGTTTTTCCAGAAATTTTCCGGAAACTTAAAATGAGAATTTTTGTCAGGTCATTTCTGACGGCGTCAGGGTTTATAACCTGACGGCGTCAGATTTAATTTTCAAAAATTTTTGAAAGTTGTGTTTTCATAAAAGTTTTTATTAAATCTCCAACTTATAATCTCCAGGAATCTGCAAAATTATCATTCCACAAGCATTATATCCTTATATATAGATTTATCCCGCCGATGTTATGCAGGTTTTCGTGTTTGTTTTCTCAGGTTTAACAGGTTATTTTGGACAAGGAAATGTTTTTGGATCAAGCTTATGGCGATGCATTAGTCATGGAGCTTCTACATTACCTTGGAAGAAGATCTAACCGTGTAACTTCATTATCCACCGAGCGAATCAGGGGAGTATTTGATTTCATTCTTTTACTTTATGCTTTTACATTTGTTATTTGAACATTGGGGACAATGTTCATCTTAAGTGTAAGGGGAGGGTAAAAGTACGATTAGAGAATACAATTACGCTTGATTTTTGTTTGTTTGATAGTAGATGTGTAATAAAACTGAGAGAAATACATGTTAGGGCAATTTTAGTGCCAAATTTAAATTTTTTTACAACATATAGGAGTGAAACTTTGATCTTAATGAGCGTCTCACGGATAGGAGTTATATGACTAGCACAAAAACCGTACCACTAAAAAATTTTCCACCCCCAAATATGTGAGGTTCGCCCCTAGAATTGGTAGGAAAAGCATTTATGCTATGATGTGTATACCGGTAGCACTTAGATTCTAGAACTTGCGTTAGGACCATTCCAAGGCCACAAGTGAGACTACATTCGTGTAGTTAGATTTACTACATGATAAGAGGCATTAGGATTAACCCATTGTTTTACACCTGTGTTTTTGTTATAATTACATTGGCTACATTGGTCAAATAATTCTCCCACACCCTTTGCGTTGTACTCATTTTTAGTACACGATACCCCTAGTACACCCCTCAGAGCCTATCTTTTCGTTTCGACCTTTAAGCATTTTACTTAAAGGAAGAATTTGTTTACACCCCACTTAAATGTACACCCAAATCGCCTTAGCCTACCTTGTATGCACTCATTTTTAGTGCATTATTGTGACAACATTTGTTTAAACCTAAGTTAATTATCTAGTTAATTACATGGTTGCTAAGTCGAGTCATATCCTTGTACATATTGTTTTGGGACGATTGGGACTCATGGGTAAAGTACTAGTGTAATGGAGTAATGGGGAAGAACATCATTCATTACCCCCATATGTGCTAAATATTTTAAAAGTACTCCAAGTTTTTCAATTATCTTAATTCGAGTCATTAGAATAGTTATTTGTAAAGTTATGTAAAAGTTCAAGTGTAAGGGGAATGCAATGCCCCTATGATGTATTATTTTGGATGGTAGGGTAAAAGTGTATGCAAAAAAGAAAAAAAAAAAAAAAAAAATCAAAAAAATCAAGAAAAATACAAAAAAATGAGAAAAAGAAAAGTAGAAAAAAAACATACGGACTACCATCCCGTTTCATTTTATGTTTGTTTTATGTTTTTGTTATTTTCTTTCATTAGCTTAAGATTGAGTCGAGTCTTGGCTTAGCAACATTGTATAGTACATGTAATTGATCAAGATCTTTAACTCGCCACCAGTAAAATATCCTTTATCCAACAAAACCGTGTTTTCCATATCCCTACACCTAACATTATAACCCATTTAAAAGCCCTCTTTGATAGTTTATCTTAGGTGCTTACGCCTAGTGGAGGAGGTTTTCGATCCTTTCCCAAGCCTATGGTAATCTATTTGCTATGACAGGTAGTGAGAGATATTATCCATTTTCATTTATGAGATTTATTTTGATGACACTTGAGAGATGTGAGTATCTAAACACTACTTGTGAGGTGCTAGTTTATAATCTCCGTGCTTATTATGATTAAAGAGGAACGAATAATTGTTGTAATTACTTTTATGTTAGCATTAAATGACCCCTAACTTGTATTTTGATTAGAATAAAAGCGCATTTGCTTGAGGACAAGCAAATCTCAAGTGTAAGGGTATTTGATGAAGCGAAAAGTGTACCGCTTTTAAGGGGTCATTTAAGCCCTAAATCGTATTTATTTGATCAAATATTGCCCTAAATCGTTCCTTTTGTCATTTTAGGTACTTTTGAGAAGAAATCTGGAAAAGGAGGCATTTTGGACGTTTTTGGAGCATAAAAGTGAAGAAAACGACAAAGTCTCAAAATTGTGCTGGAAGTTACCTTTGACGGCGTATGGATTTACTCCAGACGGCGTCATGGCTTGGCAAGAAAAGGTGGATGTGAAATTTACTCATGATAAGCCAGTGAAAATTGCATGTGAATTCTGACGGCGTCACGCTTTAACCTGATCAAGGGCGTCACGGCTTAATTCAAAGAGGGACGGCGTCACGTTCAAGGTCTGACGGCGTCAAGCCTTGATAAGCCAGAACGGATTTTGGAGAGCTAAAGAGGGACGGCGTCAAGAAGGTCATCCGGGAACCCTAGAAGCGGCGAGGTGACGGCGTCACACTCCATAACGTGACGCCGTCAGATCCAAAAGTCTATATATAGTTTTCTAATTTTTTGTCATTAGGGTGGAACTTAGTGTGGAATTTTTGGGAGAAAACCCTAAGACGATTTTAGCATCTTTTTCAAGGCTTTTTGCCTTGAGATCTTCCATGTTACATTGAAGATAAGTTATCAATTAATCATTCAATATGTCTATGTGTTGTTTGATTCTATCTTGTTCTTGTCTTTTGGTTAATATGTTAGGCTAGATTTATCTTGTGTTTGCTTAGATCTAATGAAACCTAGCTATTGATTATTGGTTATTAGTGTGTTATTAGTTGTATTGGATGATTGTTTATCTATGTTAGGCTTAAGAAAACTGGCTAACTTCCTATTCGGTAACTTGCTTGAACGTCTTAAGAAACATGAACCAAATGCGTACTAAAGGTTTTTATGGTTGTATTTAATGCACAAGCGAATTCTAGTGATCCCATGTTAGGAGCTTCCTAGCCGGCTCGACATAGGAGTGAAGTAGGAGCTTGTAGAGTTGGGGAAGTACGTACGCCACCCCACGATTGGTATTAAGGAATACACCCGTCATCCACGCAACTAATACACACTAATCAACCGGTAAAAGATAGTTAGGGAGTAAGGAAATCTAAGTAAACACATTTCTCTACACATAAGTTCTCACCAACTTTTTATTTTCAGTTATTTATTTTATTTGCATTCGTAGTAATTTGGGTTAGTTGACTAGCAACTAATTCCGCCCACTCTTTCAAACCCGAGATTTTACTTGCTTTCATAAAAATATAAAAAACATAAAAAAAGAATCTTCCTCAACCCTTAGACCTATTAGAGTAGTCTTTCATACCTAACGAACACTATTCCCTGTGGAGAACGATCAATCCCCCGTACTTACCACTACACTATACTACATCGGTCAGGTACACTGCCTGGTGGGGTTGTAAGCCTCTTGAGATCCCTCGAGAGGTAAAACCTGTTGTAAGGTTGCAAAACCACGCATCAAAACATGTTTTACATGTTATGCATGACTGGGTTAGGGTTGAGTTTCTTGAAACAATTAGTAAGTGGGTCGTGTTTGGGTTGAGGTTATAGTGACCCGCCAACCCGCGAGCCCGAATAGGTCAACCCGAACATGACTTAATTGCGACCCCTTGATTAGACACATGAGTAGAACAGTCTCTCCAGGAGCAAGCCCTTAGTCTTTTGAATCTTTCAATCTAAAATCAGTTTGCTCGATAAACAACATTTGAAAGGCGGACCTGAAAAAAATTAAATGAAAACAGTGATAAAATAATATTGTAGTTACTTTATTAATAATATCCACCATATGAAACATATAAAGACACCTATTTACTATGACAAAACTGGACAACTTTTGGTTGAACAATATCAGCCATGTCTAACCTTTCAACATTGTTCGAATCATTTAGGTAGCTATTATACCGTTATATCTGAATTGTAATAAAAAAAGTTAACAACTTGAACATATAAAACACTTAAATGAGGACATGAGTTAAATTAGGACATGAGTACAATACCTATGTTGTTTTATTGCAGTGCTTAGTCTCCCGATTGAAATATATAAGCAACCACCACGAATCATAATAAGGGTAATCTATTTCAACCCAAACCCGTTTCTATTCATTACCTGACCCGTGCATACCAGCACCCATATTATGAACCCATTTACATTCTAGTAAAAACTATTTAAGAGGTAATAAAGCTATGATCCAACTAAGCCAAGACGGAAAGGTGCACCACTCTGTTGTAACCACGGTTCACCATCAATAAAAGTAGCAACGACATAAGGTTACGCCTGAACATCGTCTTTAAGGATGCTGTAACACCCCCAAAATCTGACATTGCGAAAGCATTAGAGTCATTGGTGCTACTGAAATGGAAATCATAACGCGAGGTATCGAAAAACCAATTACACATTTCGTAAAAACATATTCATTTGTTTAATTCAATTATAACAATCTTTATGTTTCCAAGTTTAATGGTCCCTCAAAAACAAGTCATAAACATTTGTTAAAACACTTTGGCCAATAGTATAATTCCGCCGCCTTGCCACACTTGCATAATTCTAGATACCTGAGAAAACATGCTAAAAGTCAGCAAAAAGCTGGTGAGTTCATAGGTTTAATTATAATCAACTTGGACCAATAGTTTTGTTTGTAAGCATAGAAATGTCACATTAATATTTTATTACCCTAGCACTAAGTTCATGCAACCGAAGCTATAACAGGTCTGCATGCTCTAAAAGCATGTTAAATATAAAGGCCCTGGCAAGTGTTTATCCCAGACACTTGTACTTTGATATGGTATATGTTCGTTTGCCTATCCGGTCAAACCGAACGGGGACGTTACTCCCAATAGATCTATTTATAACATTCACGCTTCCAGTCGGGAATTAACGGTTCATGAAATTCGGGCAGTAGGGGACATAACAAGGCTTAGGCTAACTGCGCAATAACTCTGGCAAAAATAGTATTAATGGTCCATAAAATTGGTTTTGCATGTTTCTCACCCCATTTATATAAAACAAGTATAAGTAAAAAGGGGCTATAAACTCACCTTTAATGGTCTGAACAGTGAATGCTGTGAAATTAAGGAGTGTACGGCACCAACACGCAACCTAGATTAATAAACCATGTGTTAGTTTCAAGTATTAAACTAAGTCTTTTCAGAATTTAATTCCAATATTTTAGAGTGTTTATGTTGTTGTCACTTGTGTGGCAGCAAGTGAGGTTATGAAGAAATTCCCTAAGAAATGGTAAGGTTTAGCTGCACGAATGACTTAAATGTACGGTATTGAGGAAACAAGAATATCTTATAGGAATTTGAGTGACGGGATTTGGAGAGAAATGAAATTGAATGATTTATAGTACGAATAGATATAATTGAGATGTGATATATATATGTATTAAGGTCGAGTAGTTTGGTCGTTATATCTAATTATATAGTTTTTTGAAATAAAATCAGGTGTAAGTGACGTTTATTATTTACTAGTTTAATGTTTTAAGAAAGATGTAATATAAAGTTGGTTTAATAAAAATTTAGTTTATCTCGTTTATTAAGATGACTAAGTTCATTAAATTATTAACTATGAGTTACGACTTGTTTACTATTCACAAGTTTAGGAAAACCTTTGAATCTCGTTTTAGTTCTTTCAAGTAAAGTTTATGTTACAATTTCATTTCTAGTTTTTAGTTACGACGTGATTATTGGTTGATTACGTATCATATTGTATATTTACCTATGTGTTTTGTTTTCGCACTTAGTAAGAACTCTATTTGGTCACTATTTTAGTCAAGTTTTACATTTTAGCAACCTATGTGTGTATATAAGATTTGTATTCCCTTCGCCAATTTTTATGTTTTACATTAGTATATAGTGTAAGACGATATCCAAGTGACAATCTCAAATTAATGGTCCAATTATATTAGTAGTTGAATTTCTAAATTTTGCGGCAACACAAGTTTTAAATATATATTATTTTCAATACAAAAGTTTTTGCTTGATCGGCTATATTAAAGTTTTACATTGGCGACTAGTATTTATGTGTTAACAGGTTTCGTATATATATATGTTAGTTTCGATATAAAATGTTTGCGACTAATATGTAATTGTTAACTATTTTTAGTGTACACAATATTTGTTGGGCTGTGGCCCATCTGGATTAGAGGAGGAGGGGGTGAACCCCGGCGTTGGGCTGGACTGAGGAGGGTTGCCATCACAGCCACATGGGCCTGGTGGGCTAGCTTGGTCACAACCCCAGTACCCTATACGGCTGGACTGGATCTAAGGGTGCTATTGGAGTTTGGGTTGGGATTCTAATGGGTCGGTTTGGGTTTGGCTTAGTAAGTGTAATACATCACCTCCACATACAAGTCCTAAAGGACTTGTTGTGTTTTCTGGAGGGATTTGATCAATGTTTCAACAACAGAACCTTGGAAGTCTCACGTTTCAGCTTGCCTTGGGGTCGAGTACTCCTTAATGCAAGCATCTCGGTCTTATGGGGGGGGGGGGTTGGTTCCGGCCTAACTCGTCTCTTTTCGATAGGAAAATGACTTAATGCGAGTGGGCACAACTCTTGTTTCAGAAGGACTCTTGACAACCTCATAGTGTTTTAGCCTAAGGCAATATATGGTGTTGACATTATTGATGGTTTTGAAATGAGCAAAAGAGGTTCTGCCCCGATTGGGGTTCGACCTCGGGTTAAAGTGGGTACTTTCAAGGCTTGGATCTTGGGTATATCCCTTAATCCTCGTTTCTCATTTCGAGTTCTAAGCGGTGTGTTCCCGGGGGGAGTTTAGAAGAATTTTCCTTCACTTATATTGGGTCTTAACCCACGGCTAGCTCACCTCGATGGTGGCTGCCTGGGTGAGTGTATCTTTGCACAATCTTTGGTCAACACTTCCCCTATGAGGGTGGTTTTTCCCAGCCTAAGACCACTATCCAAACACCTTGTTTGGGTGGTTCTATTCGACACAAAGTGATCATTATATCCATCATCCTAGACAACATTTCTAAACCGAAAGAGCTTGACATGTCGAACGGTTCTAGCACCCAATCCTTCCAACAAATAACCATTCAGCCAAATCTTCCACATCAATCCTAAGGGTCTATTTGGTTTATTTGACTTACAGATGAAACCATAACAATGAATTCTAGGAGTTCTATATCCTATGCCACAGAAACAACAACAACAACACCTGACAACAATTTCTACTTGAAAATGAACAAAATCCAACACCTCAACCTTTTCTTAAAAGATCTAAATTAAACTAAAATGATACGAATGGAATCAAAAAGATTCGAATACAAGTTTGTGTTCTTACAATGATTTGAGAGGTAATGAACAAGACTCCAAATCCGACAACTCAGCTATTCCAAATCGAACCACAACCCACCACAACCTTTGTTCTCCCTTGAGTGATCTAAACCTTCTCAGAACCTTTGTATGAAAATTGTTGAGGTGTTGTTCGATTTCCCCTGGAATATTGGTTTAAAAAGAAGAACATGGAGAGTAACTCCATCACTGCTTTCGGATTTGGGGGAGGAACGATTTCCATTCAAGTGATACTTCCACCTCTCGTGTAGCTTTCTAGGGTTGACTGAAGGGGGATTCGTTGCAATGAAAAGGATGGCTACGGTGTAGGTCTGATAGATGGGGTTTATAGAGGAGGGAGATGGTGATGGGTCGGATTTTATTTTTGGGGATAAGGAGGGGGCGGACAAAAGGGATATAGGGGAAAGCAGATTTTTGATATCTGTGTGAGTGGAGGAAATTTTTATTATAAGTTTATAATGATAGAATTTTTAATTATAAGTATATAAGGGTAGAATGTATTTAAGGAATGAGTAAATTTTTACCCGCGTCTCGCTGAACTGAGTTTTAACTCGAGTCCTTCCCGGAACCGTATAAATATGGAAGAATGGATTTTAGTGTTTTATGAATTTACAATAATTCCTGAGTTTTACTTGATTACTGTTGAGACATCGGTACGCGTGTGGTGTCATTCTGAGTTAAAATGGGATAACCTCCTGTCTTTACTACTTTATAGTGGGTAAAATGTGAGGTGGGATAATTTCACTGTTCTTGGTGAGATTTTCGGGTGTCACAGTGTACGGGTCTGTTTTCCGTTTTAATTATATAAATGCCTAATCTGGCAATTTAGTCATTCTAAATGGATAGTTATAAATTAAATATTAGGGAAAATTTACCATTTGTCACATCCTCCCCGTCTTAGGAATGAAAACCGTCCTCGGTTTTCACTTAGAATTACCCGATGGGGTTGGAGATTTGAGGGTTCTAATGTTTTGGTTCTATTTTTCACATTTCCATGTGAATTCGAGGTTTTGTGAGAGACGGTTGAACTTCGATAATCGAGATATGTATTGAAAGTTCTAGAGTGCAGGAATTTTCACGATGACTATTCCCATCATGGCATGATCCTCCCTGAACTGAGCATAGGTGATCAGGCTATGCTTAGTTGAGGACTGATGATGCTATGCCGGGTTTAGTTACAATGATATAGGGTTTCTATAGGTTCAGAATCACAACAGGTTTCTAAAGATGCACCAACTTATATATGACGAGAGTATAATAGTTGACGGACAATTTCAAATGTGATTGATAATGGAAAGGAGTTGTCATAACATCTTGATATAAAAGATAGAGAATTCGTCACATGAAGAGTCATACAAAGCAACAATACAAAAGGTCTTTAAGAAAGTACAAATACTCGGGGGAATATGATCTAAGAGAATCTAGGTGTAGGTCTTTTCATGCGAAGTATGGAACTCTCTCCTTAAGCATTGTTATCACCGGTGTCGTTGTTGAGGTCCTGGCGAGCTTCTCCCCCTTTTATTGCGCATGTGTTTTCACGAGTTCTTCCTTCATTCTGGTTCCTCAGCTCCAGGAATTCACTCCTGAAGTGCCCTATTACTCCACAATCATAGCAGGTTATTGTGACATTTGGGTCCATCACGAGGGTGGGAGCCTTGCAATACCTAGCTTTGTGTCCGATCTTTTGGCAGTTCCCACACTGAGCGGGGCAAGGTCCACGGTGATGAAATGGGCACATGCTGCACTTGGGTAACGCTCCAGCGTACCCTATCTTTGTGCTGGTGTCTGTAGCATGGGCTTTGGTCACTTCTTGCCGCTTGTTTGGACCAGTACTACCGTGGTTTTTGAAGTGATCTTCCCACTTCCTCTTGTTGTCAGCCACCTTATCGGCGCTAGCCTTGACTACTGGATTCCTTGGCCTGTTGGCCGCATCCATAGGCTCCTGGGGATTAGAGGTCCTGTAGGTAGTGTCATTACTCCTGATGTAAGGGGGTAATCCTCCTAGGTATCTCTCCTACTGTCGAGAGTTCGTCCGGACCATCTCGGGACTCATTGGTGTCTTTCCTTGACAGCGTGCGGCAGCACTGGCGCACCGCACCTTGGGATTCCAAGATTTTTCCTCCATTCTTTTGATTTCACTGTAGGAGCAGTACTTTCTGCGCACCATCTCTTTAAAACTTTCCCAAGGCATTGCATATGCAGCATCCATGCCTGTGGACTTCAAATAGCTGTTCCACCAGGTATGAGCAGCATCTGTGAAGGTGAGTGATGCATACTTAACCTTATCCTTCTCCGCACAACTACGTGCTCGAAACACAACCTCCAGCTTTTCAATCCATCTAATCACAGCAATAGTTCCCTCAGTTCCCTTAAGACCTCCAGTCATGGTCTTTTGGAACTCCTGATAAGTGCAATTGCGGATGCTGTTGTCCTTAAGTTTTGAACTTCCTATCTCAGTAGTCGTGTTGTTGACCTCTGTTGCGGCTAGTGCTTTTGTCACACGATGATTAACTAATATGTCTAGCATGGTTGGATTTATGATAAGCAGATTTGCTCCGTTCTCAGCTGGGATGGTGGCAGCAATAGGCTGGTCATGAACGACATTGGCTGTCCTTCCTGTGGGAGTCATCTATTCCATAAAAGATGAGGATGAATGAGATCTTAAACGAGGGAATGAGTTTACAAGAGTTTTACGATTGATAAAATACATTTTGGAAGAGCAGATCTTAAAGAAAAATCATCGAAGAAAGAGGTGTTAATAGGGTCTGTATACCTACATATGTTTCTAATGTCCAATGGCGTAATTTTGTTGTCCAACTAGGTAGGGCTTGCGGTTTAGCAGTAGACGAAACTTATAGCTTTAAATATTCGATTTACTTCAAGTCTTGCCTAAGAGGTGTCTCGTCCTAAATTGTTTGGTCACTGGTTTGAAAGGAATAAATCGGTCGGGCACTATGCTGAGAAATATTTTACTAGCGAAAACTGTGTGTGAGTAATCCTTCAGTATCTTAAGACTCCTAAATAGTTTGCTTAGAATTTAGGTCTTATAGAAAATGGCGTTGTTAGGAATTATTAGAATAATATTTTATTTTCATTCCTGCTGTTAGTATAGTTTGGTTCCTACTGGCAGTGTTAGTTCCTGCTGGTGTTGGTTCCTGCTGGTAGTGCAGGTTGTTCCTGCTGGCAGTGTTTGTTACTGCTGGTCTTATCGTATTTTTAGTATGTTTGTTAGAGTTATTTTAGGAAGAGATAGAGTGTATCTCTTTACACGTTTTCTTAGTATTGCTGCATTAGGGTTTCTTGTAGTATAAAAGAAACATGCGGCATTGAGTTTTGGATTGATTTCCATTAAAACAATATTAGTTAATAAAAGATCCATAGAGGATCAACGTTTTTATAGTTTATTTTCTTCTTAACTCTTGTGTTTAGATTCCGCCTAAGCATAAGTTTCATTTATAGAGATTCTCTTAGGCTGTTTGTGATTACATAGACAGTCTACCAAGCTCAAAGATCTATCAAGGAAGGCACGATCCAACAAGTGGTATCAGAGCCTGGTGAGGATCTCTGACAAAGAAGAAAAAGTTCTCTAAACAATCTCTTAAACCCTTTCACAATGGAAGCCGACAATCCTGAAAATACTGTCATTAATAATGAGAAACCTGAAACTTCTCAAGTCCAACAACAAATTGTCACAACCACTGTGTCGAACAGTAATGCTAAATTCCCATACCTCAAGAAGGATGAGTATGAAGTCTGGGCTATGAAGATGGAGTACTGGATCTCAAACAGTGATCATAACCTGTGGAATGTTATCCTTAATGGTAACAGCAAGAAGAAGATTGGGAGAGGTCAAAATGAGAACATCATCATACTTCCACCTGTAACAGCAGAGGAGCAGATTGCTGTACAAAGGGAGACCAAGGCAAGAACTCTTTTGCTTCAGGCTCTCCTGGAAGACCACATGGGTGATTTTCATCACCTGGATGATGCTAGGGAAATCTGTGTTGAAACTTAAGACCTTGATAGATCTTCGTGAGCTCGTGGATCGTTAGTAATGTTTATGTAATCACAAACACACTAAAAGAAAGTCTAAGTTACTTGTATTCTATAGCGGAAAACAAACACAAGTAAGAACATAATTACTAAGAACAATTTGATCCTCTATGGATCTTTGATTAATACTAAAGTTATTTTTCTAAAAACGTGTACATAATACATAATGATGCGTTCCTTTTATAGACAAGGAACCCTAAACAACCCTAAACCGTTTCACAAGAAACGTATAATCTAAAAACTATCTAAGATATGCAATATCACTTTCTAAATAAACTCATGCATATCCTAACTAATAACATAATACGCGGAAACCATCAATCAGTAGAAACACATTCCGCACAATCTATACTTCGGCAGAAACAATCTTCAGCAGAATCACAAAGCTTCAGCAGTAACCATCAGCAGTAACCATCAGCAGAATTCTTCCTTAGCAGAATTCCCAACAATCCTCCCCTAATCTTGAATTTGACATGGTTAAGTTCAAGATTTTTGATAGATCTTCCACACTTTATTATAAGAGGATTGAGTTCGAACATCAGCAGCAAAGAATCAAAAGAACCACATCTCTATGAATGGCAAACTTGAAACTTCAGGTCTTTGCAGCAACAAATGACATAATGTACATCAAAACATTTAAGTTTCATACTATTCTCATCACATCCAGGTGTGTTAACTCCTGTGAGAGGTGAATCATTGAAAATAATGGATTTGATGTCTCTTTACCAATAGCCATCACTACTGGAGTAGCCAAATGTTTAAGTTCGAAAACTATGGTACACTGATAACCATCTGATTTATTAGCAAATCAGCAACTATAAACGGATTTGAGATGTCTTTACCTGTAGCCGTTTGCTCAGGACTAGCCAATTCTTTGGTTTCAATTGAACCTTGGTGAATTGAGAACCAAATATGGATACCAATTGTCTTTACCACAAACCATACTTTTGTGGACTAGCCAATTCTTTGGATCCCAGAAAGGGTTACATCCATGGTGAATTGATGACCATTTCAACTCTCAGCAATGAAGCATGGGTGAGTTGAGTACCCTATAGCTTTGAGCAAGCTATTACAGCTATCAACAGATTTGATGTGTCTTTACCAAAGCTGTACCCTTTGGACTAGCCAACTCTTTGATGGACACAAGTCACATCTGGTGAGTTGATAACCATCAACAGAGTTATACAACAAACCTGCATTAGAGTTAGTATACAAAGATTTTTTTTTTTTTTTTTTTTTTTTTTTTTTTTTTTTTTTTTTTTTTTTTTAAGAACGAAATAAGAAAGAAGTGAAATAAAGAAATAGAAAATATACAAATAATACATAATACCAGAATCAAGAAGAAGCTTGTTGTTGCAGAATCTTGGACTTGATGAACCCGACCAACTGTTCAGCATGTGTCCTATCA
Source organism: Artemisia tridentata subsp. tridentata (assembly GCA_021014915.2). Lineage (NCBI taxonomy): Eukaryota > Viridiplantae > Streptophyta > Magnoliopsida > Asterales > Asteraceae > Artemisia > Artemisia tridentata. The sequence continues at coordinate 239,669,472 of CP139503.1, forward strand.
TTAGCAACTGGATTTGGAGGAATTTCCAGCTTCCTTTGGAGCATTCGATTCATCAGTGTCATGGACAATGGATATTGTTGATCAGAAAACATACATACTCTTATCCCAGACTCAGTCTCTACCACATGGACATTGGGAATGGGATAAAATCTCCAAGTATCAACTTTCCACCTATGGGAAGTCTTCCAAATTGAATAACCTTTCCCCTGTGGAGTTTGGGAGTCAAAGAGAACCTGAAGATCTCCCAATAGATATAGGCCTGCACCTTGTGGAGTATGTAGAGCATAATACTCAGTGACCAATTTGTAAAGAGTCTGCAGATCTTGTCTATCCACCAAATGAAGAATTTCTTGCAAGAAAGTGAAATTCTTATAGGATTGATCTTGCCTGTAGATAGTGTTAAGTTGTCCATCTGTGATAGTCCATCTGATCAACACATTGTATGATCCTTCAGGAAAAGTGTCAGAAGTTCCTTCCTGAATAAATGAATCATCAGTAGCTTCTAGGTCTACTTGCTTTGAAGAACTACTCATTTGAGCTCTGAGAACCTGCTTAGCCAATCTAATTGATCTTCTACTTGCAATATGCTTGCCTATATGTGCCATTCTCTTCTTCCTTCTACCAGGGATGTAAATCCCCATAGAAACATCTTTATTAGCAATAGAAGAAGTATCTTCAGTAGGAATAGGAGAACTTGGAACAGAAACCCCTGTTACATGTAATCCCTCAGCCATTTCCCTGGCTTGTTTACCCTTAGCAGCTGCCTGTTCAGCTTGTTTAACCTTGTCTGCATTAGAATTTGACAATGATAAATCTTCATGATCAGCAGATGTTGCAGCAAAAGGTTCAGCAGAATTGGGCGGAGCTTCAGAAGAAACAGGAATCCCAGATGAGTGTCTCTCAGAAGCTTCATCAGCAGCAATGGTAGGAGTAACAATAGGCTCAGCAGATTGTAAGTCTGCAGGAGTATCTTCAGCAATATCAGTAGAAGGACTCAGAGGTACTTGATCTCCAGGAGATGAAGTACCTATCTCCACTTGCTTCAGTCTTTTAGTACTTGGAGCTTCCAAACTAGCAGCAGTCCTCTTAGGTTGAGTAGCAGAAGAATGAATAGACTTCATAATCTGATCATAAATCCTATTCAACTCAGAATCAGACAAAGCCCAAACTTGCTTCTTTGTCAAACCATAACTGTACACAGATGTATACTGATTATAGACCACATTCCTCCTATATTGTTTCTTCTCTGCTTCAGTCTGAGGTCTATCTCTCTTAGCTTGTGCTTTCTGAGCAGCAATAGCCTTCCTCCTCTCTGCTGCAGCTTTCTTCCTCTGTCGCCCAAGAGCTACCATTTGTTCAGCAAAGTTATTACTATCAAAGTTAGCTCCTAAGATACTTTGAGCCAAATTAGGATTGGATGCAGCTTGTTGAGTGTAAGAGTCCCATTGTGCATCAGTGAAATGAGCTGATTGCTCATCTAGCTCTCTTTGCCTTTCAGGAGGCAAATCTGAAGTAAAATGATCAGCCATCTGTTTTGCTAAAGCTTGACTCTTCACAAGATCCTCATATTCTTTAAACAACCTTTCTTGCTCCTTCCTTTCTTCTTCACTAACAAGATCTGTACCAATATTCTCTTCAACCATCCTTCCTTGCTCATTCCCAGAAGTATCCACACTAGTAACTCTGTCAATATCTTCAGTAGAAACTCCAATAGAAGCATCAGCAGAAACATGTTGAGTTGAAGATTCAACATGTGGAGCATGAACTTCATCAGAAGTATCCAAGACAAAGGATCTTCCAGCAATAAACACTTCAGCAGACACCTTGGAAGATGTAACATCAGCAGAAGTCACATGATCATCAGCAATATGTTCTTGAGCAACTGACAAACTTTGCAGTGTAGATTCCTTGCTCAAGTACTGTCTTCTCCTCTTTCTGTAGAACTTAATCTGATCCCTTTGTTGAGAGGATTCAGCAGCTGTAGGTGAATGAGTAGAAGTCTGCTGAGCAGCTTCAGCCAATAAGTCAAGATGATCCCAATAACTAGCCTCCTGCTCATCATCAGATGCAAACACAAACTTCCTCTTCTTTGTCTGTCCAAGTTTATCCTCTAATTCTTGAACCCTTCTTTTCAGCACCACAATCTCATCACCAAGTGAGGATTTAGTCTCTGCAAGTTCCTTCTTCAACTTCTCAGTTTCTTGAACATTCCTGTTGAATAAAGTATACAGAGAAGTGAGAGTAATAGGGTCCTCAGCTCCACCAGCAGATGTCTCAGTGGTAAAGGGAGCTTCATTGGGCCTTTCAGAAGAAACATTTATATTATCAAAATTAGAAGTGTTCTCATCTATTGGATCTCTAAATGGGCTAGGTGTGGACAGTCTTGGAATCTCATCTTCAAGAGGTGTAGGAATATTAGTATCAAGAGACTGAATTGTCTCCTCTACCTCAGGAAAAAGCTCTTCAGGAGCTTCATGAGATGGTGATGGAACAGGTGAAGGTATAGAGTGGTCAGTAGAAACTATAGGTACTTCAGCAGCTAAGGATGGGCCCTCAACCCTTTCTACTGATGGAGTACCATCAGCAGTATTGGGAGCTGGTGGAGCATCAGCAGCATTGCCCTCATCAGCATCATCATTGCCATGTGGCAACATAGCTGGTAGAAGAGGGTGATGCTCCCCAACATAATGAGTTCTCATAGAAGCAAACAACTTGGCACTAAGGGCTCCTATGGGATAATGTCCTCTATCCTGGGTATTTATGTCTAAAATTATCTGTAGAAACCTAGGGTACATCAAAAACTTATGCTTTTTCTTTTGAATATTTTCCACCAAATTATCAAAAATAAACTTAGAAAAATTATAAGTTAAACCCTGTGAAAGACACACTATACCACAACCCAGTTGAGTAGAGAATTGATCCCATCCTCCGGATTTGTTGCTGATACATTGAAGTAATGTGTGTACCAAAAATCTCCACTTGGGACAAAACTTGTTCTTCAGCCACATAGTTGTATCCACACTTTGATAACCTGCTGCTCTTAGACCAGTAAGAATCTCTTCAGTGTGAGTGTGATAAACCCCATTTTCATCATCCAACTGCAATCTTTCCCTAATCAAAGCTTCAGTCACAACATACTCAGTTCCATCTATCTTTGCTACTATCTCTGTCTCAGACCGCTTCTCAGCAGATGCCCAAAATTGTTTTACCAAAGATTCATGTACTATATCCGGATAATGAGTCAAAGCAAAATGAATCTTTGATCGCTTTAAGAAATCAACCATAGGGTCATATATGTCCTGTCCCTTCGCTTTTCCCAGAAAAGCAACTTTATTGTGATCCTTTTTGAATTGCAGAGCCTCCATTGAAGAAATTATGAATGAATGGAGAATAGGTTTAGAGTACTTGAAGAGGGAATTAGTTGTTTTGGGCGAAGATTATATGAATAGGTTATAAATAGAAGTTACCCAATTATGGTCAAAATTTATCGGAACAAATGGTTGACCTTATCTGACGTGTAAAGTAACTTCACCATTCAAAATCAACCCTTCAGCAGAAATGATGGTCAATCTGCTGAAGTGAAGAGTCAATCAGCAGAATCAACTCAAGAGAATAATATCTTCGGTAAAAATCTTGAGTTTTAATTTGCCACCCAACTAGCATTAATTAGCATTTCCACTTGACTTCGCCTATAAAATAACCCCAATTCACAATCCGCACAGATCACTTAACCCTAGTTTACCATCAAACCTTCATCCAATCAAAATCACTTATCAACACAATGAATAACCCACCCGAAGTCATCGATCTTTCTTCTGAATCATCAGCAGATTCAGGAGATAACAAACCTCAATCATCCATACAACCTTCACATAGAATGTATGGTATCACCAAAGAGCAAGCCCGCAAGAAAAGACATGATGTGGGCTCTTCAAGCAGACCCAACAATCCACCCAAACCTCCATCATCATCTTCATCATCTGAGGATAGTCGACCTCTATTTCGATATCCTCACCAAGACGAGCCACCTACAAGGAAGTCCCCTTTTCTTCCTTCTTCAGAGGATGATAGTGTGGTGGATCCAGATGATTCATCTAGGGGCTCTGATGACTCCACAGAGCGTCTTGAGCCAATCTTCAATAGATTGGTAAGAGAGGAAGAGGAGAGGGAAGCAGCACCAACCAGGGAAGAGAATCCCCAACCTTCACAACCCCAACCAAGGCCACACACCAGAAATCCACCACTCCCAGAGACAAGGGAAGTGGTTATTGGTCTTCCTGCTCCAAGGACTGGAGTTTCATACCATAGGGACACAGGAAAGAGCAAGGGTGCAGAGGTGACTGGAAAGGGAAAGGGTAAAATGGAGTAGGAGATGATGAGATGTTGCCAAGGACCAAAGATATAAAACTAGGTTCTTCAGCATCTTCAATCATGTCTGTTAGTCTTCCTGGTGCATCAGTAGATGATAGGAAATAGTGTCTGTGTAGGTTATCTTGTATAGGATTGGTCTTGTTGAAATTGAAGTTGTTTGTAAGCTGTAATTTCTTTTGAATGAATGAACAATTTTTCTTTGATTATTACTTGAACTCTGCTTCAGTACTTCCATTCAGCAGAAACACTCTTTAAGCTTACTTGACCATGTCCCATTAATCTTGGTGAACATCAACTTAAGATCATCAATATCAAGGCAGTTCTGCAAAACAGACACATAACAGCAAACAAACCAAACTGTACAAACTAAAATTACATTAGTGGATAAGTGTGTTAGCAAACATAATCAATAATCTACAAAATTTTACAAACTTTACAACCACAATCCTCCCCTGAGGCATATGCCTCCCCTGAGGCCTATGCCTCCCCTCAAACATAGCATCTAAGGGTTAACCATCCCAATATGGACCACTAAGTGTTGAAACCTAGGTCCATCAAAAGCTTTAGTCAGCAAATCTGCCACATTATCATCTGTGTGAATTTTAAGCACCTTAATCAAATGTTTTTCATATGCATCTCTTATAAAATGGTGCCTTATCTCAATATGCTTAGTTCTATTATGAAAAACTGGATTTTTAACAATGCATATGGTACTTTGGTTATCAATAAAAATTGTGGTGTTCATGAAATTAAATCCATAATCCAACAATTGATTTTGTATCCAAAGAACCTGTCCACAACAATTGGCAGCAGCAACATACTCTGCTTCAGTAGATGAGGTAGCAACAATGGTTTGTTTCTTGCATTGCCACGAAATCAACCTTCTTCCAAGAAATTGGCAACCTCCAGTTGTGGATCTCCTATCCAGATTTGCACCAGCATAGTCACTATCACTATAAGCTTCCAACTTGAAAAGAGACTCTTTTGGGTACCAAAGACCTAGCTTGGGTTGGCCTTTGAGATACTTAAAGATCTTCTTGACTGCATTCAGGTGGGAAGTGAGTGGTGTGACCTGATGTCTAGAACAAGCACTCACAGCAAATGTGATGTCTGGCCTTGAAGCTGTCAAGTACATTAATGAACCAATCATGGACCTGTATAGGTGAACATTCACTGCAGGATCTGGTTCAATGTTATTCTTTGGTTTAGGAGCTTCATAGGGTGTAGTGGCAGGTCGAATATTCTCCATATCAAACTTCTTCAACATATCATAAACATACTTATCCTGACTAATAAAGATACCATCTGGTTTCTGCTGAACTTGGAGACCCAAAAAGAAAGTGAGCTCCCCCATAGCACTCATCTGAAACTCTCCCTTCATTAATTCCTCAAACTCCCTGCACCAAGCTTCTTTAGTGGAGCCAAAGATAATGTCATCCACATAAACTTGAACAAGTATGATATCCCTGGAATTCTTCTTAATGAAGAGTGTTTTGTCTATAGCACCTCTTCTGTATCCATGCTTCAGCAGAAATGATGAAAGCCTAGCATACCAAGCTCTTGGTGCCTGATGAAGGCCATAGAGAGCTTTGACAACCCTGTAAACATGCTTTGGATTATCTGGGTCTTAAAAACCTTTGGGTTGAGATACATAAACCTCCTCATCAATTTCTCCATATAGAAAAGCACCTTTGACATCCATCTGATACACCATGAAACCCATGTAAGATACATAGGCCAAGAAGATTCTGATGGCCTCAACCCTAGCTACAGGAGTGAATACTTCAGTATAATCAATGCCCTCCTCTTTTCTGAATCCTTGTGCCACCAATCTTGCTTTGTTTTTAACAACAATACCCCTGGCATCTCTTTTATTTTTCAAAATCCACTTGGTACCAATAGCAATCTTCCCTTCAGGTAGTGGTACCAATAGCCAAACTTTCTGATTCCTGAATTGTAGCATCTCTTCCTGCATTGCTTCAAGCCAGCTGGAGTCTTCAAGAGCTTGACTTACACTTGTTGGTTCCACTTGAGAAAGATAACAAGCAAACAGACAATGCTTAAAGTCTGTGTGATTGTCCCTTTGCTGAGATGAGACATAAGAAAGAAAAGCCACTTGACCATACTTAGAACCTTTCACAGAGCTTCTAGTTCTAACAGGTGCTTGAGGATCACCAAGAATGTTGGATTGAGGATGAGCAATATGTATTCTTTTGGTTGCATTGGGGTTGACTTCAATTGAGGTATCAAGATTCGTCATGTTTGGTCCAAATTCACTGTCATAGGAGGCTGAATTGAAGATACCAGTTTTGGGTGAGTGATTTCCAAGATCAGAAGGACTTGGAAAGCGTGTATAAGGTTCCTCAAAATCTGTGGACACACTATTAGACTTGGGAGAACCTTCAGAAGACCCATCAGCAGATTTGGTAAATTCAGCAGCAACATGTGAAGGATCAGCAGAATCCTGGTTTCCACTGAAGGGTTGTGCTGACTCCTCACTAATTCTTTCAGCTTCTTGATTGGCAGCAAATTCTTGCTTCTTGAGTCTAGCAAGGTCCTCTGCATAGTGTGACAAATCTTCAATCTCCCCAGAAGCATCTCCTTCAACATGGTTAGGAGGAAAAGAAAGTACAACAATAGTATGTTCATCATGCTCAGACTCACTTCCTGAGTCCTCTTCCAGGGTACCTGCAATGTTAGTAGGAGACTCTTTTGTACCTGCAGATTGTTCAGCAACATATCTAGTATAGCCCAAATAATCAGTTAGGTAATCCAAGTCAAAATACCAAGGATGACCTTGTCCTTGAACATGAGGCTTATTTTCTAGGTATCTCAGATTAAGGGTCTCCTCTATCTTTTTAGAACTTAAATTATATACCCTATAAGCCTTACTATGAGCTGAATATCCCACAATAAACCCTTCATCTGCCTTCTCATCAAACTTTCCTAGGGGGTCACTAGTGTTCAAAATGGTCACCTGACAACCAAAAGGTTTAAAGTAATGAATATCAGGAACTTTCCCAGTAAGAAGTTCATAAGGTGTCTTGATATGAGGTCTAGTGATGGATACCCTGTTCAAAACATAACAAGCAGTGCTTACTGCTTCAGTCCAGAACATAGTGGGTAATTTAGAGTCTGCAAGCATGGATCTTGCTGCCTCTATTAAGGTCCTATTCTTTCTTTCTGCAACCCCATTTTGCTGTGGGGTTCTTGGAGTGCTATAGTCCCTTTTTATCCCCTTAGACTGACAAAGTTCTATTAACACAACATTTTTGAACTCTGTCCCATTATCACACCTAATCCCTTTAACCTTTTTATTTAGCTGGTTTTCAACAAGGGTAATGTACTCTTTTAAGATTGGATATGTTTCATCTTTAGTTCTCAAAAAGAATACCCAACAAAACCTGCTATAGTCATCAGTGATCACCAGGCAGAAGGATTTGTGATCAATACTCCTGACTTGAGCTGGACCAAAAAGATCCATGTGCAGCAACTGAAGAGGTTCTGAGATAGTGCTCACAGCAGTAATGGCTTTGTATGAAGCTCTGTGTTGCTTCCCCTTGTTGCAGGCAACACAATTGTGTTCATTGGTGAAGATTTTGGAGGGAAGCCCATGAACGAGACCAAGCTTAGAGAGTTTGTTAATGGTCTTAAAATTAACATGAGCCATCCTTCTATGCCATTTAGTTGACTCATCCAGGGATGCTTTAGCCACCAAGCATGTCAGATCACCTTCAGGTTGGACTTCATTCAAGTTGAATGTGTACAAATTGTATCTTCTGGGAACTTTCAGCAGAATTGTGGTATCTTCTGGAAGCTTGAAGTCTTTAGATAGTACAAGACATTCATCCTCTGAGAAGAAGACCTTGTTCTTTGTGTCACATATTTGAGATACTGAGAACAAGTTGAAGTGTTGCAGTTCCTTTACATAGAGCACATTTGCAAAGTCCAAGTTAGGTGTTCTGATGGTTCCATACCCAGTGATTTTTCCATCTCCTCCACCAAAGGTCACATTACCTCCTCCTTGAATGGGTACAAAATCATGCATCATGTCCCTGTTTCCTGACATACTCCTTGAACAACCACTATCTACTATCCCAACTTCTTTACTTTTCAAAGGATGATCCTACATATACAACAGAATTATACAAATGTTAGTACACTATGGAGACTCAAGTCATTACTGACTTGAGCCTGCCTTGTGGATCATAAGAAGTAGGCCATGTAGATTGATAAGATCCACCATTGTTCTTGGACCTTCTAGAAAGATGAGGTCCCTTGTTAGTCCAGAAACAACCTGCTGAGGGCTTAACAGCAGTATCCCAATATCCCATACCCATATACATTGGGTCAAAATAATTAGGCCAATAACCATTCTGAAAATAGGAACTAGTGGGTTGCACAAATTGTCTAGCAACATTTCTTCTCCTAGAAGACTTAGAATTTCTATCAGCAGAATGTCTATCAGCAGAATTGCGGGCCCTATGAGTTGCTTGTGGAACATATGGTGGAATATTTTGAACATTTGTCCACACTGGTCTTGGTTTAGTCTGACCAACACCCATTCTTTGCTCATGAAAATTACAATCCTTGATTAGATGAGATTTACTTCCACACACAAAACATTTCTTCTTTTTAGAAGATTTATTAAAAGAAAAAGATGTTCCATTACAAGTAGAATTATTCAAATCACTAATAGAAATAGGATTGTTTTTGACACAATGAGAAACATTATTTTGCAAAGAATTAAAAGACAAGTCTTCAAAAGAAACTGTCTTGGACTTGACATCCTCAGCAGCAATTCTAACAGACTTGTAGGGTGACTTGGGTGTAGGCTTGGGAGAGGTCTTTGTAGGGTCTGACTTTTCACTTGAATCACAACTGGTATAGGTGGTAGACCCTTGGTCAGAGGACTTGTCACTGTCAGAACAAGAGACAAAGTCAGTAGAATTAGAGTTAGGGTCTGGCAAGTCACTTGACTTTTTGCCATAAAGATGGTGTGATCCATCAAAATCAGAGGTGGTGGTGCTAGATGGCATGTGTTCTCCCCTAATAGGTCCAGGCACAGCATGTAAGTATCCATTACTGACAAACTTAACAGGGGCTTGATAGTCTACTGGTTCTGGGTCAAAGACACTATACTCATTAGGGTCATAAAATTGATCTTTCCCTATGTAGTCACCAAACCCTAAACCAATCTTAGTTTTTACAGACATAGAACTATTTACTAACCTGTTTAGATTTTTAGATGAATCTGTCCATTTATCAAACCTAGCCAAGCTATTATCTAGTTTAGTCTGCACTTCCTGTTTTTCTAACACTACCTCTGCTTTTTCTTTCTCAGTACGCTTTAAATCAATTTTAGCACAATGAAAATCTCTCTCTAACACCCCTATCTTTTCATCATAAGCGACCTCATTCTTCTGAAACCAAACTTTTTGTCTTTCTAGAGTTTTTAAAGAGTGTTTATAAGCCTTAACATCTATATAACACTCATTATATTTAAGTTTCAATTCATCATATTCCTTTTTAAGTTCATTATACCTTTCACTACAACCAAATATACAATTTTGTACCTGAGAGATACCCATAAAAGCAGCCTGACTATGCTTATCTTCTGAAGAACAGCTAGCCAGTAATCCATTCACATCAGCAGTATCATCATTCTCAGGTTCATGCACCTTCCAGTTAATATGATCATCCAGAGTGACCATGGCTTTGGGGTTTTCAGCATTCACCTGATTCTTCTGATAGCTAGAATAGCGAACTTCATCACCAGTCTTTCTATCCTTACACTCTCTAGAGAAGTGACCCAACTGACCACATGAATAGCACTTGACCTTTCTTCTATCAAACCTAGCTGGTTCTCTTCCCTGAACCCCGAACTTTCTTCCAGACTTCTTCTCAAACCTCCTGACATTTAAAGTAAGCATGGCCACTTGCCATTTTAAATTCATCTCTTCCAAATCAAGAGGATCAACCTGATCAAAATCCTCAAAAGCAAGATGCTGCTGGTGTTCATACTCAGCAACAAAAGAGTGGAGAACATCCTCCATTACACCACTGGACTGAGGTTGAGAATAAGAAGATGTTCCTGAGGAGCTTGAACTTGAAGCCTGAGTCTGCTTGTTGGAGGTGGTGCTCACAAAAGCTGAATAAGTAGGGTTTGATGTACGAATAGGGCTTCTAACATCAGGCTCAAGGGTTTTAAGCTTGTTGTAGAGATCATCAAAAGAAAGCATATCAAGACCTCCTTTAGTTTTTAATGCAATGCTCACTTGTAGCCATGAGGGAGGTAAAGATCGCAGGAATTTTGCATTGCAGTCCTCATTATCTGGTCTGGCCTTTAGCTGATTCATCTGGCTCAAAATTTTATGGAACCTATCATACCCCTTGTGAATACCTTCCTCTTCAGTTATTTGAAACTCTTGAAACTGCTGTTTCAGCATTGACTTCCTCATCCTTCTTGACTCATCGTTCCCACCAAACCTAGCCTTGATTGCCATCCAGATATCTTTAGCTTCCTCCATGTAGTGAAAGTCTCCCATGTGATCATCTGGAATAGCCTGAAGGAGAATGGTTCTCACTTTATTTTCTCTTTGTACTGCAAGAACCTCTTCAGCAGATTTAGGAGGAAGAATCGAAACAACACCATCAGCATCTTTGGAGTGCTTCTTCAAACTGTTTCCTTTACGGACAATTTCCCAAAGATTCCAATCAATATTGGTGATCCAGTTCTGCATCTTCATCGCCCATAATTCATATTCTTCCTTCTTAAGGTAAGGAAACTTTGCATTACTGTTGGTGAGATTGAGTTGTTGCATAGATGTGGTGTTTTGGTTGTTGTTGTTGTTGTTGTTGTTGCTGTGAACTTCAGATTCATCGTCTGATCCAGGCATTGTTATTGTTATAGGGTGTGAGAGGGTGTAAACGTGAAGGTGTTCCTAGTAACACAGAGACTCTCACGAGGCTCTGATACCACTTGTTGAAACTTAAGACCTTGATAGATCTTCGTGAGCTCGTGGATCGTTAGTAATGTTTATGTAATCACAAACACACTAAAAGAAAGTCTAAGTTACTTGTATTCTATAGCGGAAAACAAACACAAGTAAGAACACAATTACTAAGAACAATTTGATCCTCTATGGATCTTTGATTAATACTAAAGTTATTTTTCTAAAAACGTGTACATAATACATAATGATGCGTTCCTTTTATAGACAAGGAACCCTAAACAACCCTAAACCGTTTCACAAGAAACGTATAATCTAAAAACTATCTAAGATATGCAATATCACTTTCTAAATAAACTCATGCATATCCTAACTAATAACATAATACGCGGAAACCATCAATCAGTAGAAACACATTCCGCACAATCTATACTTCGGCAGAAACAATCTTCAGCAGAATCACAAAGCTTCAGCAGTAACCATCAGCAGTAACCATCAGCAGAATTCTTCCTTAGCAGAATTCCCAACAATCTGGCTTACTGTAAAAGCTAGATTTGGAGGGAATGATGAGTCCAAGAAGATGAGGAAGTCCATGCTCAAGCAGGAATTCCAAGAGTTCAAGATCTCTAAGGCTGAAGGGATTCACAAGGGATATGATCGATTTCACAAGATCCTGAGCCAACTCAACCAGTTGCAGGCCCGACCAGACAATGAAGACTGCAACACCAAGTTTTTGAGGGCTTTTCCTCCATCCTGGTCTCAAGTTTCCATCACTTTAAAGGCCAGAGGTGGGCTAAATTTCATGACCTTTGATGACCTGTATAATAAGCTCAAGACCCTTGAGATCGACATCAAAGGGTTTTCTTCTTATTCATCTCACATTCCAACTAATACTGCATTTGTTAGTGCTACCAGCACTAACAAGGTCTCATATGGTGACAGCCCAACCCCCTCATCTTCATCTGTTTCCTATTCCCCTGCAACAGCAAGATCACAATCAAAAACTAACAATGTTGTTGAGGAAGTTCTTCATTCATTGGTTGCTGAAAGTGCTCCACAACAGCAATTTGTCTATGATGACTGTAAAACCCAAAATTTCAAAACATGCAAAATTACCAAATTATCCTTGTAACTTAAAATTTCAATTAATACTTAAATAAAACATCAAATAAATCCTAAACTCTTGGAAATTAGCAACATATGAAGTATGATAATTTTTGCATGAACATTTTAATGTTCTAAATGTCCTAAAAATATTGTCACATCATTTAAAATGTTTATGGGCCGAATATATTTTTTTATTTTTTGTTTACTTTCTTTTCTAAATAATTAAATGTATATAATTAATGGATAAATGTTATATAAATTGAGAAAATATCTTTGCAAATTAGAAATTATCTCATCATATCACCTAGGGCCGAATTTCATGCCCTCTCCTCTTTAATATACACGGTTTTATTTAATTACCCCTTTTATATATCCTAAAAATCCTAAGCGATCAAACAAAAACTCCCAAATCGACACCACCAATTTTCTGCATGTTCTTGGTATTTTTCCTGGATCCATTGGAGTTAGAAGAAGGCTAGAAAAATAGGAGTTCGAATATTAGAGGCTTGGTTCGTTTGATCGTGATTTTTGCTCAAGTTTGATTCCAGCCGAGAATAATTAATCCTCCTCACCTCATTCGACCCTCATAAAAATCATCTGGTATTTTTGTTACTCTATATACATCATATATGATCTAAATAAAATAGTTATCTCGACCCATGCATGATATTCTGGTCGTATGAATTTAAATGTGTTATAAACCCTAAAAACGTATAAAAACTGGAATCGATCCTATATGAATTTTATAAATCTCAAGCATATTTTTATGATCTGTAATATGAATTATGTAACATGTAAAAAAAATTGAATTCAAATGGATTTGAAGCCTAGGCCTATGGTTCGTGAATTATTTTTGTTAGGGTTTAATCGGCAGAAACAATAAAAAGGAAAATAAAATCGTTGGAGCTAGGGTTAGGGTTCTTGATGATGTAATTGGTATAATTAATGTGTTTTAAGGTTGTTTTAATGATTAGTAATGATTGGGGAATTTTAGGGTTAGGGTTTTATTGTTTAATGTTCTACCGATTGGAAACTAAAACTATTAGGGGGTGTTTTGTAATTTAATAAACTTGTGGGTTATTTTTGTAAGATACTTGGGACTATGGGTGATTCGTATAAAATATAATATAGGGGTATTATATGTAAATTTTGTAATTAAAAGGTTTAATTGGTAATTAAGTTAATTATTAAAGGGTTTAAATTGTAAAATTAAAGGATTGGAATTGTAATCATGGTAAACTTATGGATTAAAATGAATAACTTGTAATATTTGCATTTTGGACCTTAACTTTGGCATATGTACATTTGAAACCCTAAAATATAGAAAGTTGTCATATTTAACCCTAAACTATCATGACTTGCTAAAATGAACCCTATTTCCATAATAATAATTAATTGATGACTTAACCTAATTACCTTATGGAATTTGTCTAATTATGGAGATTTGCTATTTTTGGAAACTTGCTAAATAAGGAAACTTTCTAAAAATAGAAACTTGCTAATTGAGGAAACCTGCTAAAAATAGAAAGCCGACTAAAACGAGAAATCTGATTTAAATAAGATATTAATTGTAAGACGACCATGTATTCGTGTAGATTCAATGAAGATGGAGTTTGTTTCCGATCTGGGTATTTCTAGATGTGTTTTCACTTGCGGTATAAGGTACAGATATTCTGACCTTCTCACAGGTTTCTCATGAACTCTCTCTCTCTCTGGTTTATCTTGATTCCTTGAACCTTGCTATGTTCCCCTTGATTTGTGAACCCTGCTATGATCCCCTTGATAAATTGAACCTTGCTATGTTTCCTTGATACATGATATAATTCATTCGTAACCCTGTGACATGAATATTTAAATCCTTGGATACCTTGAAGGTTCATCTGATATTATAACTGGATGCTAAAACCTTTCTAAATTATATATGAAAATGTTTTGAGAAAAGCTATTTTAAAACGATGTGTTGAGCACGACGCGATACCACTTTTAAATGGAATTTTACTAAAAGTTTCTTGAAAACTACTTTTAAGACTATCTTTATGGAAAACTTTACTAAACATCATTTTATGAAAGCCACTTATTGAAAGATTTTCTAAATACGCGTTGATATGAAACCTTTGGATTAAATCTTTATTATGAACCTACGAACCATTTGATTATGAACCGTTTGTGAATGAACCTTTGATATTATCCACTTGATTCGAACCTCTGCTATAAACCCTGCTATGAACCTTTGATATTGAACCCTCTGATATTGAACCATCTGATATTGAACCACTTGATATTGAACCATCTGATATTGAACCCTCTGATATTGAACCATCTGATATTGAACCATCTGATATTGAACCATCTGATATGACCCTTTGATATGAACCATCTGATATGAACTTTCTGATATAATTGGACTTGAACCACTTGATATGAAACTTGAACTGGATACTTGGACATTTGATACTTGACCCTTGACCCACAGTTTGAGACTACGAGCCATTCACTAGGCATGAGGGTTTCATGTCCATGTCATTGATGCACCGATGGCATGACTCTAGGGCAGGAGAGTGATGACCTGTCCCGTCCCTGACTTGATATTGATTTGTTACGTAGAGGCAGACCTTGGCCACCGGGGCGTATGGATGCATCCTAGATTTGTTTTCTGTATTCTGTTTCTGTATCTGTTATATTCTGTCATTTCTGGTGACTGATGGTGTGTGCGATACACGTCTTTCACATTTCTGGGAGCTAGCTACTCCATTTATTTATTGAGGACTCCCCTCAGATTTTCTGGTTAACTGAGAGGTCTCCCCTCTATATGCTTATATGGTTACATTATTATGATATGATTCTGTTTATGGGCTCGTAGTAGATTTCTGTTTACTTTACCTTATGACCTTGTACTTAGTAATTCCGAGGTCACCCCTCCGGATACATACTTGACTTGATACTTGACTTGACTTGATTTGACTTGGGCTCGGGTTGGGATTACTGTTCCCTTTACTCTTATCTATTGTAACTATTTCTTAACTCTTGATATATCTACATAACCTTTTATCTTTCTTGCTTTCCCAACTCTTGTTATACCTTGCATGGTTTCACTTACTCCACTATCTCATTATTACTGCTTTGTTATCGTTATATCTGTTCACTGAGCTTTCATAGCTCAGCCGCATTTCTTTTCCTATGGC
The DNA here is from genome assembly GCA_021014915.2 of Artemisia tridentata subsp. tridentata. NCBI lineage: Eukaryota > Viridiplantae > Streptophyta > Magnoliopsida > Asterales > Asteraceae > Artemisia > Artemisia tridentata. The sequence goes on from CP139503.1 coordinate 239,685,085, forward strand.
AGGTTTTAGTTTGGAAGCTGGGTATGAGTGGAGAGTACCTTGGACTTAGAAGACTTACTAGCTACCTTGGATTAGAGATGACTAGAAGAGCTTATATTCAGACTTAGAAATTATTGTATTTCTCATTTGTAACCTTGTAGTTTCAGATTTTCCATTGTAACCATTGAAATTCAATTGTATTATTTATGTCATATGCTTGTGTTTGTTCTAATATGAAACCATTATTGTGACATCTCTACCCTTGTCGGGTTGGGGTGTTACAATTTATGGTGTCAGAGAGACAGACTGCGACTCGTAATACAACTACCCTTGGCCTGTGAGTTTTGGACCATTAGGCTTCCACTGTAAGAACATAGGAGAACACCTTGAGAACTTGCTTTAGGATTTCCCCATAAGAACTTAAGTTATTACCGTTGAGGAATGGGTAGACTATAAGGCATTTGTTTAAGTATCATTGCTTCCGCATCACTCTGATTCGTGCCTTGCTTTTGGTTAAAGCCTGTTGAGATCACTTTTTGGAGATTGAAATCTTATGCTTTGCACCACTAAGATTTGAAACCTAAATAAATCTTGAAGGCATTGAGAATTGCATATTAATTGCCTGACACTATTGATCCTTATCTTCAGATTCCGACTCTGACCTCTGATCCTTTTGTTAATCATTTTGATGCCTCTTCGGGCATTCTGAGAATCTCCATGGCGATGACGTACTTGATACATTCTGTTATTTGTCTTCCTTTTGATAAGCATCTATGAATATTCCGATGCTATTTGATTTCGTCTTACCCATCTCTATCCCTATGAGAAGCCTTGTGGTGTTTAACCACGAGTATAAGAATGTTTCCCTCTCACTTTTGAACGATAAGATTTGCCTTGTTGATCTGTCTTTCTTTGGATAGTTAACTTCGATTGTTTTCTGATAAGGGATTGACTGATTGAGCATTCAAAATATTGACAACTATCCTCCTATGTCTCACCTTTGGTGTTTGAAACAATTTTGAACTCCCTACCATGATTACCGATTGTTAAACTTTTGGCTATCACTATTACTCTGGAGGCTCGTGTGATACTTTCGCGGTTATGAAATTTTCCTAGAACCCATTTCATACACAAATGAATGAACCTTATCTTGAGAGTTATTTGGCACCCTGAATTTTCTGAATATGATTCCTGGTTGAACCACCAAGTTTTCCACCGAAGTGTGAAGTAGGATTTGACATGATACCGAGAGATTGTCTAGTCACCTAGCGAAGATGTCTTTCAGATGTGTCCGAAATCATACCAGTTGATTTGAGCAACCGGGAAGAGTAGCAACCGAAGACCAGGAAGTGAGTTTGCTTAAGTGTATCTTTTGGGCATGTTTCAGTTTCGTTCGCGATAAAGAAGGATGGTGACAAGAGATATGTATTAATTACTGGAAGCTGAACCGAATTTCTGTTAGGAACCACTATTCCTCCACCCTGAAAACGACTATGTATCTATTCAATTTCAGAGCAAGAAGTTTCCTTTTGATGGAAGTATGAATTGAGGTTATTCTTGAAATCGCCTTCTGTATTCGTAACGACTGCTATGACGGTTAGTGACGCTAATAGTATCAACTAAAGCTCTGACTGTTTTGTGAATTTGATAAATAATGTTTTCTCGTCAAGTACTTGGGCAAATGGTCATTGCATGACTTAATAGTACATTCGGAGACGAGGAAGAGCATGAAAATCATTTTTGCACCTTCTTAGAAATTTGACGATCATTTGTACATTCTGGGAGGTTGATATTTGTTGAGACAACTAGAAGCATATCAGAAGAATTACTTCACTGCATGACCTGGAATTGACAACAACGGTGGCTACCTTGAAGAGTGAAGACATCCCTTACAAGGCAGAAGTATTGGCGATGCAGAAGAAGAAAATCTAGTCAAGATGGCGAACCTGGAGCTGATGAAGACGTGCAGTCTAACTTCCCTATTCATCTTGGTTGTACTAAGATGAATTGAGAGCGGAAGCAGACTGGATGATGAAGGGATTTGAAGATCGTGCCAGAAATTTATATTACTCCATTACATTCCAAGAAGAACTGCAGAAGGTTTAAAGAACCAGACACAAGTTCACGATTTTGTTTCACTTTCAGATTGATGGACAAACGAAGACAGTTAACCGGACTTGAAGAGATTGAATGTTTTGAATGAACGGATTTTTGAAACAGACCTTTCATGTTTGGAAGAATTGATTCTGTGAAGACCGAAGATATTGACGACTAACTTTCACTTTCGTTGACTCACTTAAGCTTTGTTATATAGTAATAAGATCCTCTAATGAGTTAAGTTCCCTAGAAGCATTTCAGTTCCGTGTTTGTCTTTTGTATGTTCGATGATGGCTTTGTTTTGGGGAATTTTGGTGAATTGTGGAAGATCTGATGCTTGTGGACGGCGTACCTTATTCTGCTAGGCAATCTGGGATTCCGATACTCTTGCAAGTAGTTTCGTTTTCCCTCTTGACTATGACATTGATTTTGTTGACCTCTGAGACTATAGAAGTACTAGGTGGATGAAGATAGGTTGTTTTGCTCACGACTCGAGATAAAGTATGACCATCATGAGGGCATATTTATATGATGCCAGTATTATGACGTCTGGCCAACGTGATAATACTTACGTCATATAACGTGCACTTGTTGTGGGTATAGGATATTTCGAGGAGTGCCTTAGAAGCCTTAGAATTCTGATAGCTGTTTGAGATTATCCACGTCAGTGAGACTTTAGGTTCATTCCACCTATGCGTTTAATTTGCTTTCACCGTTATGCGTATACTCTGCCTTTGTTCATTAGATGTCTGGATAAGTTTGGACTCTCGTTTTGCGTTCTGTTGACCTCCGTTATAAATCTTGAACTCTTGTTGAGCTTTCTACTGTTGATACAGTTAATTTGATTTGAAATCTTGTTCGTATTCCATATAAGCTTTCCAGAAAATTCACCTATCATCCATTTTATGTTGCATGGACCTTGTGATCAGAATCAACCAAATTTGTCTCCTTCTAATTTGAACCCACCTTGTTTTGATTGAGTCATGAGAAATTATTTGGTCGGAATATACTTTTTGGAAGAACCTCCTCGGGCGTGAGAATGTTTGTGACGATCTTTTGCGATTTGCTACGACTTCGTCTAACCTTGCGACTTCAAATTTCAAGGACGAAAATTTTATTTTAGAGGGGAAGAAGTTGTAAAACCCAAAATTTCAAAACATGCAAAATTACCAAATTACCCTTGTAACTTAAAATTTCAATTAATACTTAAATAAAACATCAAATAAATCCTAAACTCTTGGAAATTAGCAACATATGAAGTATGATAATTTTTTCATGAACATTTTAATTTTCTAAATGTCCTAAAAATATTGTCACATCATTTAAAATGTTTATGGGCCGAATATATATTTTTTTATTTTGTGTTTACTTTCTTTTCTAAATAATTAAATATATATAATTAATGGATAAATGTTATATAAATTGAGAAAATATCTTTGCAAATCAGAAATTATCTCATCATATCACCTAGGGCCGAATTTCATGCCCTCTCCTCTTTAATATACACGGTTTTATTTAATTACCCCTTTTATATATCCTAAAAACCCTAAGCGTTCAAACAAAAACTCCCAAATCGACACCAATTTTCTGCATGTTCTTGGTATTTTTCCTGGATCCATTGGAGTTAGAAGAAGGCTAGAAAAATAGGAGTTCGAATATTAGAGGCTTGGTTCGTTTGATCTTGATTTTTGCTCGAGTTTGATTCCAGCCGAGAAGAATTAATCCTCCACACCTCATTCGACCCTCATAAAAATCATCTGGTATTTTTATTACTCTATTTACATCATATATGATCTAAATAAAATAGTTATCTCGACCCATGCATGATATTCTGGTCGTATGAATTTAAATGTGTTATAAACCCTAAAAACGTATAAAAACTGGAATCGATCCTATATGAATTTTATAAATCTCAAGCATATTTTTATGATCTGTAATATGACTTATGTAACCTATAAAAAAAATTGAATTCGAATGGATTTGAAGCCTAGGCCCATGGTTCGTGAATTATTTTTGTTAGGGTTTAATCGGCAGAAACAATAAAAAGGAAAATAAAATCGTTGGAGCTAGGGTTAGGGTTCTTGATGATGTAATTGGTATAATTAATGTGTTTTAAGGTTGTTTTAATGATTAGTAATGATTGGGGAATTTTAGGGTTAGGGTTTTATTGTTTAATGTTCTACCGATTGGAAACTAAAACTATTAGGGGGTGTTTTGTAATTTAATAAACTTGTGGGTTATTTTTGTAAGATACTTGGGACTATGGGTGATTCGTATAAAATATAATATAGGGGTATTATATGTAAATTTTGTAATTATAAGGTTTAATTTGTAATTAAGTTAATTAAAGGGTTTAAATTGTAAAATTAAAGGATTGGAATTGTAATCATGGTAAACTTATGGATTAAAATGAATAACTTGTAATATTTGCATTTTGGACCTTAACTTTGGCATATGTACATTTGAAACCCTAAAATATAGAAAGTTGTCATATTTAACCCTAAACTATCATGACTTGCTAAAATGAACCCTATTTCCATAATAATAATTAATTGATGACTTAACCTAATTACCTTATGGAATTTGTCTAATTATGGAGATTTGCTATTTTTGGAAACTTGCTAAATAAGGAAACTTTCTAAAAATAGAAACTTACTAATTGAGGAAACCTGCTAAAAATAGAAAGCCGACTAAAATGAGAAATCTGATTTAAATAAGATATTAATTGTAAGACGACCATGTATTCGTGTAGATTCGCTGAAGATGGAGTTTGTTTCCGATCTTGGTATTTCTAGATGTGTTTTCACTTGCGGTATAAGGTACAAATATTCTGACCTTCTCACAGGTTTCCCATGAACTTTCTCTCTCTCTGGTTTATCTTGATTCCTTGAACCTTGCTATGTTCCCATTGATTTGTGAACCCTGCTATGATCCCCTTGATAAATTGAACCTTGCTATGTTTCCTTGATACATGATATAATTCGTTCGTAACCCTGTGACATGAATATTTAAATCCTTGGATACCTTGAAGGTTCATTTGATATTATAACTGGATGCTAAAACCTTTCTAAATTATATATGAAAATGTTTTGAGAAAAGCTATTTAAAAACGATGTGTTGAGCACGACGCGATACCACTTTTAAATGGAATTTTACTAAAAGTTTTATGAAAACTACTTTTAAGACTATCTTTATGGAAAACTTTACTAAACATCATTTTATGAAAGCCACTTATTGAAAGATTTTCTAAATACGCGTTGATATGAAACCTTTGGATTAAATCTTTATTATGAACCTACGAACCATTTGATTATGAACCATTTGATTATGAACCTTTGATATGAACCACTTGATTCGAACCTCTGCTATAAACCTTGCTATGAACCTTTGATATTGAACCCTCTGATATTGAACCATCCGATATTGAACCATCTGATATTGAACCATCTGATATTGAACCCTCTGATATTGAACCATCTGATATTGAACCATCTGATATTGAACCATCTGATATGACCCTTTGATATGAACCATCTGATATGAACTTTCTGATATAATTGAAATAGAAATTGGACTTGAACCACCTGATATGAAACTTGAACTGGATACTTGGACATTTGAAACTTGACCCTTGACCCACAGTTTGAGACTACGAGCCATTCACTAGGCATGAGGGTTTCATGTCCATGTCATTGATGCACCGATGGCATGACTCTAGGGCAGGAGAGTGATGACCTGTCCCGTCCCTGACTTGATATTGATTTGTTACGTAGAGGCAGACCTTGGCCACCGGGGTGTATGGATGCATCCTAGATTTATTTTCTGTATTCTGTTTCTGTATCTGTTATATTCTGTCATTTCTGGTGACTGATGGTGTGTACGATACACGTCTTTCACATTTCTGGGAGCTAGCTACTCCATTTATTTATTGAGGACTCCCCTCAGATTTTCTGGTTAACTGAGAGGTCTCCCCTCTATATGCTTATATGGTTACATTATTATGATATGATTCTGTTTCTGGGCTCGTAGTAGATTTCTGTTTACTTTACCTTATGACCTTGTACTTAGTAATTCCGAGGTCACCCCTCCGGATACATACTTGACTTGATACTTGACTTGATTTGATTTGACTTGGGCTCGGGTTGGGATTACTGTTCCCTTTACTCTTATCTATTGTAACTATTTCTTAACTCTTGATATATCTGCATAACCTTTTATCTTTCTTGCTTTCCCAACTCTTGTTATACCTTGCATGGTTTCACTTACTCCACTATCTCATTATTACTGATTTGCTATCGTTATATCTGTTCACTGAGCTTTCGTAGTTCAGCCGCATTTCTTTTCCTGCAGCAGGTTTTAGTTTCGAAGCTGGGTATGAGTGGAGAGTACCTTGGACTTAGAAGACTTACTAGCTACCTTGGATTAGAGATGACTAGAAGAGCTTATATTCAGACTTAGAAATTATTGTATTTCTCATTTGTAACCTTGTAGTTTCAGATTTTCCATTGTAAACATTGAAATTCAATTGTATTATTTATGTCATATGCTTGTGTTTGTTCTGATATGAAACCATTATTGTGACATCTCTACCCTTGTCGGGTTGGGGTGTTACAATGAATTTGAACAAATTGATCAACTGGATCTGGAAGAGATGGACATTAAGTGGCAGATGGCTATGCTGGCATTGAAAGTTAACAGGTTTGAGAAGAAGGCAGGGAGGAGAATCAAATTAGATGGAGAGGAGGGAGCAAGGTTTGACAGGAGGAAGGTGAAGTGCTACAGATGTAATCAACCAGGTCACTTTGCTAGAGAATGCCCAGATAAGAAGGTGGATGACAAAACAAGGTATTCTGCATTCAAGATTCAAGAATTGGAGTCAGAAGAACCTAAAGCCTTGTTGTCTGTGGATGCTATGCTGGATTGGGAAAAACATGAGGTAGCTGATGCTGCAAAGGTCTATGGGATGATTGCTGGATATGCTGCTCAGACACAAGTGGCTGGAGAATTTGGTTTGATGGGCTCCCCATCACAGGTACAAAATTGTCCCTTTGGTTGTGAAATTAAATATGCTGCACTTAAGAGAGAGTTTGATGATATTGAGCCTCAATATAATGAATTGTTTGTTAAGGTTCAAGCTTATGAAAATGCACTGAAAACATTAGAAAAACAAAAGGTTTGGTACCAAAATAATCAGATAGCATATGAAGAGAAAATTAGGGTTTTAAAGAGAGACTTAGAAAACACCACTAATTGTTTAAAACATTCTGAGAGAGAATATGATAAGGTAATTTTAGAGAAACAGGAATTACAGGCTAAGCTAGAAAGTGAAGAGATCAAGTGTACTTCATACAAAGAATCATCTAGACTTGTAGATATATTAAATGCTAGTTCTCAGTATGTAAAGTCTAAGAGAGGTATGGGGTATCCTAAATCAGATGACTCTTCTGAGTCAAGAAGCTTTGACCCAACCCCTAAGGAGGTTAATTACCAAATTCCTGTAAAGTATGTAAAAGAAGGAGAAATGCATGTTGTTCCTCCTCCTATAAGAGGAGTGTTTAAACCTGTCCCTATCCACTCAGACCTTGAAAGAGACTTGGATGAATCTTACATGTCCTATGGGAAAAAGTCAAAGGACTTAACTGATTCTGAGTGTAACTCTAATGACTTTGTCTCTTGCTCTGCAAGTGACAAGTCCTCTGAATCTAAGTTCACTGACTATACCTCATGTGACTCAAGTGAAAAGTCTGTAACACCCAAATCACATGACTCATACTCAAAAGTTGCATATGAAAACAACTCCTTGGCTTCTGATAAAACAATTTGGTTCCCAATGTTGAAACTAATAACTTTGTTTGTAATAAAAGAAGTCATGTGAAAAATAAGACCTTTAGGAAGAAATCCTGTTTTGTGTGTGGTAGTTATGCTCATCTCATAAAAGACTGTGATTTCTATGAAAATAAAATGGGTGTTAAACAAACTAAACAAGTGTGGAAAAATGTTGAGAATATTCCCCCATTTGTGCCCAAAGCAACTGCATTTTCTGCTGGTAATGCAAAACGACCAGCACCTATTGCTGCTGGTAGGCCTTTTGGACCAGCAGCTGTTCCTGCTGGTAAGCCAGTTCCTGCTGGTAGATCTAACTCTGCTAGTTGGAAAAGGAATGTTGGGGGACCATTAAACAAACCAACAAGTTCTTTCTTTCAGAAGGATTATAGGCCTGCTGATGCGTGGTTTTGCAACCTTACAACAGGTTTTACCTCTCGAGGGATCTCAAGAGGCTTACAACCCCACCAGGCAGTGTACCTGACCGATGTAGTATAGTGTAGTGGTAAGTACGGGGGATTGATCGTTCTCCACAGGGAATAGTGTTCGTTAGGTATGAAAGACTACTCTAATAGGTCTAAGGGTTGAGGAAGATTCTTTTTTATGTTTTTATATTTTTATGAAAGCAAGTAAAATCTCAGGTTTGAAGGAGTGGGCGGAATTAGTTGCTAGTCAACTAACCCAAATAACTACAAATGCAAATAAAATAAATAACTGAAAATAAAAAGTTGGTGAAAACTTATGTGTAGAAAAATGTGTTCACTTAGATTTCCTTACTCCCTAACTATCTTTTACCGGTTGATTAGTGTGTATTAGTTGCGTGGATGACGGGTGTATTCCTTAATACCAATCGTGGGGTGGCGTACGTACTTCCCCAACTCTACAAGCTCCTACTTCACTCCTATGTCGAGCCGGCTAGGAAGCTCCTAACATGGGATCACTAGAATTCGCTTGTGCATTAAATACAACCATAAAAACCTTTAGTACGCATTTGGTTCATGTTTCTTAAGACGTTCAAGCAAGTTACCGAATAGGAAGTTAGCCAGTTTTCTTAAGCCTAACATAGATAAACAATCATCCAATACAACTAATAACACACTAATAACCAATAATCAATAGCTAGGTTTCATTAGATCTAAGCAAACACAAGATAAATCTAGCCTAACATATTAACCAAAAGACAAGAACAAGATAGAATCAAACAACACATAGACATATTGAATGATTAATTGATAACTTATCTTCAATGTAACATGGAAGATCTCAAGGCAAAAAGCCTTGAAAAAGATGCTAAAATCGTCTTAGGGTTTTCTACCAAAAATTCCACACTAAGTTCCCCACTAATGACAAAAAATTAGAAAACTATATATAGACTTTTGGATCTGACGGCGTCACGTTATGGAGTGTGACGCCGTCACCTCGCCGCTTCTAGGGTTCCCGGATGACCTTCTTGACGCCGTCCCTCTTTAGCTCTCCAAAATCCGTTCTGGCTTATCAAGGCTTGACGCCGTCAGACCTTGAACGTGACGCCGTCCCTCTTTGAATTAAGCCGTGACGCCCTTGATCAGGTTAAAGCGTGACGCCGTCAGAATTCACATGCAATTTTCACTGGCTTATCATGAGTAAATTTCACATCCACCTTTTCTTGCCAAGCCATGACGCCGTCCAGGGTAAATCCTGACGCCGTCAAAGGTAACTTTCAGCATGATTTTGAGACTTTGTTGTTTTCTTCACTTTTATGCTCCAAAAACGTCCAAAATGCTTCCTTTTCCAGATTTCTTCTCAAAAGTACCTAAAATGACAAAAGGAACGATTTAGGGCAATATTTGATCAAATAAATACGATTTAGGGCTTAAATGACCCCTTAAAAGCGGTACACTTTTCGCTTCATGAAATACCCTTACACTTGAGATTTGCTTGTCCTCAAGCAAATGCGCTTTTATTCTAATCAAAATACAAGTTAGGGGTCATTTAACGCTAATATAAAAGTAATTACAACAAATATTCGTTCCACTTTAACCATAATAAGCACGGAGATTATAAACTAGCACCTCACAAGTAGTGTTTAGATACTCACATCTCTCAAGTGTCATCAAAATAAATCTCATAAATGGAAACGGATAATATCTCTCACTACCTGTCATAGCAAATAGATTACCATAGGCTTGGGAAAGGATCGAAAACCTCCTCCACTAGGCGTAAGCACCTAAGATAAACTATCAAAGAGGGCTTTTACATGGGTTATGACGTTAGGTGTAGGGAAAAGGAAAACACGGTTTTGTTGGATAAGGGATATTTTACTGGTGGCGAGTTAAAGATCTTGATCAATTACATGTACTATACAATGTTGCTAAGCCAAGACTCGACTCGATTTAAGCTAATGAAAGAAAATAACAAAAACATAAAACAAACATAAAATGAAACGGGATGGTAGTCCGTATGTTTTTTCTATTTTTCATTTTCTCATTATTTTTATTTTTATTTTATTTTTTTTTTATTATATTTTTTTTTTGTGCATACACTTTTGCCCTACCATCCAAAATAATACATCATAGGGGCATTGCATTCCCCTTACACTTGAACTTTTACATAACTTTACAAATACTAATCTAATGACTCGAATTAAGATAATTGAAAAACTTGGAGTACTTTAAAAAATGTTTAGCACATATGGGGGTAATAAATGATGTTCTTCCCCATTACTCCATTACACTAGTACTTTACCCATGAGTCCCAATCGTCCCAAAACAATATGTACAAGGATATGACTCGACTTAGCAACCATGTAATCAACTAGATAATTAACTTGGGTTTAAACAAATGTTGTCACAATAATGCACTAAAAATGAGTGCATACAAGGTAGGCTAAGGCGATTTGGGTGTACATTTTAGTGGGGTGTAACAAATTCTTCCTTTAAGTAAAATGCTTAAAGGTCGAAACGAAAAGATAGGCTCTGAGGGGTGTACTAGGGGTATCGTGTACTAAAAATGAGTACAACGCAAAGGGTGTGGGAGAATTACTTGACCAATGTAGCCAATGTAATTATAACAAAAACACAGGTGTAAAACAATGGGTTAATCCTAATGCCTCTTATCATGTAGTAAATCTAACTACACGAATGTAGTCTCACTTGTGGCCTTGGAATGGTACTAACGCAAGTTCTAGAATCTAAGTGCTACCGGTACACACATCATAGCATAAATGCTTTTCCTACCAATTCTAGGGGCGAACCTCACATATTTGGGGGTGGAATTTTTTTTTAGTGGTACGGTTTTTGTGCTAGTCATATAACTCCTATCCGTGAGACGCTAATTAAGATCAAAGTTTCACTCCTAAATGTTGTAAAAATTTTTAAATTTGGCACTAAAATTGCCCTAACAGGTATTTCTCTCAGTTTTATTACACATCTACTATTAAACAAACAAAAATCAAGCGTAATAGCATTCTCTAATCGTACTTTTACCCTCCCCTTACACTTAAGATGAACATTGTCCCCAATGTTCAAATAACAAATGTAAAAGCATAAAGTAAAAGAATGAAATCAAATACTCCCCTGATTCGCTCGGTGGATAATGAAATAATACGGTTAAATCTTCTTCCAAGGTAATGTAGAAGCTCCATGACTAATGCATCGCCATAAGCTTGATTCCATATACATCTCCTTGTCCAAAATAACCTGTTAAACCTGAGAAATCAAACACGAGAACCTGCATAACATCGGCGGGATAAATCTATATATAAAGATATAATGCTTGTGGAATGATAATTTTTGCAGATTCCTGGAGATTATAAGTTGGAGATTTAATAAAAACTTTTATGAAAACAAAACTTTCAAAAATTTCTGAAAATTAAATCTGACGCCGTCAGGTTATAAACCCTGACGCCGTCAGAAATGACCTGACAAAAATTCTCATGTTAAGTTTCCGGAAAATTTCTGGAAAAACCTTTACCTTACTTCCTGGAATTCCTGCAAAACATCATTATGACTCGATACAAGCATTTGACTCAAACAAATACTAATATGTATGTTAATTTATTATTATTACGATTCATGTTTATTTGTTCTAATAAACCGATTTAGATTTCCCTTACACTTACCTTTTGCAAAATACCTTTATATGTAGTTAAGACGAAGTTAAAAACAAAATAAAGCATTTTCACAAATTAGTTTTGAACATGAATCAATAATAATAAAAATTAAACACACATACGGAAACAAATAAAAACAAACAAACAAACAAATAAACACAAAAAGCAAATAAATAAGCAATCAAATAAGGCTAGCATGCGATAAATAAAATCAATGTAACAAATGTTTTAAGGCAAACAGATGCCTTCCCTAAATTATTACAGACCATATTGTTTCAACACATACAACCAAATATCAAATTGTTCAAACATCAAAACATCAAATCACATCATCACTGGGATGGGGGACCTTGGCGATAGTCGTAGCCTGGAGGGAGGTGCCCGTGGTACCCATATGGTGGGTAATCCTGCTCACGACCCGGGAAAGGGTCAATCTGCAGATGTGGGTCCAACTGATCACGTGTAGATAGGTGCTGCATCTGACGAACCGTGTGATCATACATCCAGTCGAACCTCTCGTCCACCCTGGTCCTCCAAGTATCAACCTGGCCCATCCAGGTCCCCTGGTGAGCCTGCCAATCCCCCCTGCTCATGTGCCGGTAGTAATCAGCTGTACCGGCCTCATAACCCTCATGCTGCTACTGCTGGGGCTCCTCCTCCTCCTCATCATCCTCATCATCATCATCCTCAGCTCCGGCTGGATGATACCACATAAAGGACCCATCATGCATCTCCATAATCACCTCCATCTGCTTCAGGGACCTCTCCTTCACCGTCCTGCATGCATCACCACTCAAATACCTCATGACCTCGGGCCTGAGGACTCCATAAGATTGGGCCAGCCGGGTGATAAACATCCCACCATAAATCCTGTCTCCTTCCCTCTCCCCAACTCCACCATGCATAAAGCTAGCAACCCAAAACGGGATGTTGCAGTAAACATCATTAGAGTAAATGGTGTACAGGTAGAAGAGATCAGAAGCAGTGACACGGTGGTGAGAGCTGTGACGCCCTGTCAAGCTGTAGGTGAGGCATCGATGAGTCAACCGAACCCTAGGATCCCTGATTTGGGATGCCACTGTGGTCGAGGTGTACACCCCATCCCCAATAGTTTGCCAGAACATGGAACACCTAAAATCATTCTTCATCGACTCCCCACGCAACAACCTATGCATGAACCCTGCTTCAATGGTATCATGCTGATCGTATAACCCAAGTCTCCACCCAAACTCAGTAACCGAACACGTCCTTAGCTCACCCCCCAGCCTAAAATAGATCGTGGTACTGCCCACATCGGTCCTTGCCTCAGCCATGTCAAAATGAAAAGTGGCAAAGAATTCACGTACCAATTCCTCATACACCGGCTCCTGAATCTTAAACAGTCTTTCCCACTGAGGGCCGGTAAACCCATCCGTCTGAAAACTTTGGAGAAAGGTTTGCTCAAGACCTTCTCTCCTCAGAAAGCTCCAATCAACCACGGCCCCATTTTCGACCTTGTGTTGTAGCAATTGTGCGTATTTGCTTGTAGCAGCATCGTTGTCAAAGATACCCCAACTGAGGACCGTATCCCCAAAGTTCTCTTGTTGAGATCGGGAAGAACTTCCTCGGCTAGGTCTTTGACGCTTACTCATTATCTGGATCAAAGCAGGGAGGAACAAAAGTGTTAATATGTGAATTAAAGATTTGGTGGCGCATCAGACAGGTCTGACGCCGTCACCCTTTGCTAGGTGACGCCGTCAGATTCGACCAAGTTCAAATCCATAATTACGAGGGAAAAATCAATATTCAAACTTCAGGCTCAATAACCACACACCACTTTTTACAGAAAAATGGGTGATTGGATCATAGGTTATGGTTCAAATTCGTGGCCACCCGATTAGTGAATTGACCCATTTGATTGCCAATAATCACATGCTTTTAATTATTGCTAAAATAACACTAATTAAAGGACATTATGAGTTCTAAGCATGAATCAACCCTAGGGTATCATGAGTAGAGGGCTTTCGAAATTGACAAATCCTATGAGTAATTGAAACGAAAAGAATGAATAAAAATTACTTACCACGTGGAGATTGATGACGAAAGTCGGTGAATTTGATCCTGGAAATTCGAAGGTGGGGTTGGAGTGGATATGGTTTGTGGGGTTTGTGATGAAAGTGATGGAATTAAAGTTATTGTTGCTGTGCAGACGGGGTGACGGCGTCACGTTCAAATTCTGACGCCGTCAGATTAGCGTATTTTACCACTTTGTGCCAGTTTACAAATGAGCCCCTCGTACTTTAAAGGAGCAGCTAGTCAGGGTCAATAATCCTGATAGCTAGTCTTGTTAACAAGTTCCTCCTGGGTCAAATGTTTTGTTACTGTCACGGGATGTGGTAAAATGTTGAAAAGGGCCGGTTGACGTCATATTCAGGTTCCAATCTCCGTCACGGCAGGTATTCAGGGAGTGTGAGGAGCTTTTACAGGGGGTTTTCAAAATGAGGATGTGCTTTAATTGAGTTCTTCTCACACCTGGCTTAAAGCCAAAAGATCGTTTCCTAGCCTCATGAAAGTTAGGGAGCGTGAAAACCATGCTTCCCACGAAAATGCTACGATCTTGAGAATTCTTTTTCTCGCGAGAGGATCCAAATAGATAAGAGGGTTTTAAAAGTGAAGGCTCGGGGAGAGGGGTTTCATCATCCCATTCGTTGTATGGTTCATTATGGACCGGGAGTTCAAAGATCTTCTCGATCTTTTTGTGTGAGGCTTCTTCCCTAATTTTCTCCTTTATTCTCACAATAAACTTTTCTGCTAGTTCCATGAACATATCTTGGGTGTTTTTCAAGTGAGTCTCTAATTCCTGGATCCACCTTTCTTGGTTGTTCACGAAAGTTAGCATTATCCCTTCAAACTCATCTTGTCGTGAGAATTGATGAAACGTATGTTTACCAATTGTGTTCACGCACTAATCGGGATTTTCATCAGCCGTAGGTGTCTCAGCTTTCATTAAGCTCTCAACCTGCCTTTTTTATGTTTTCGAATAGCTGTTCTTGGGTTGCACTCATGCAATTTAAAATCCCTTCTTCCGAGAATGTTGAGTCATTCCATTCTTCTTCTTCGTACTGTGCTAAGTCCTCAATGAATTCCCAGCACTTATCGACACTGAGCCTGCTCAATCTCCCATTGGCGGCGTAATCTATGGCCCTTCTAGTTTGATGATTGACACCATCATAGAAGATTTGGATTTGTAGCCAAGGATCCATGCCATGGTGAGGGACTTTTCGGAGTAAGTCCTTGAATCGAGTCCATGCCTCGTAGAGGGTTTCGCCTCGATGTTGTTCAAACATCAAGATATCATTCCTTAGCTTGGTAGTTCTTCCCGGTGGGAAAAACTGAGCAAGGAAACGAGTGGTGAGATCATCCCAAGAGGTGATGGATCCTGCGGGTTGACGTTCTAGCCACTGACTAGCTTGGTCCCGCAGAGAGAATTGGAAGAGACGCAATCGGGTCGTCTCTCGAGTGGCAACATCAAGGTCTATAGAATCAACAATTTTGAGAAAGTCCTTGAGATGTTGATTAGGATCTTCAGAACGAAGTCCATGGAATGCGCATCCGCTTTGCACCAACCGGATGGTGTCGGATCTCAAGGGTGTGACATTGGCTCCTTGAGTGAGCTCAATGGTGTTTCGATAGCCATGGTGGCTAGGACGGGAGTACTCTCCTAAAGTACGGGCTCTAGGAGGTGGTGGTTGTTGTTGTGGTGGTGGGTTGTTGGGATTAAGGATATTACCATCTTCCATGATGTCTAATGGTAATGGTTACGAACAAAGAAACGAAGAAAATAGATAGACTAAAGAAAACCTAGAAAAATAAAATAAAAATCTCACTAGAAAGGAATCTAGTGAGTAGACCTATAAAATAAAAATTCAACCTAAACAATAACTATTCCCCGGCAGCGGCGCCAAAAACTTGATGCGTGGTTTTGCAACCTTACAACAGGTTTTACCTCTCGAGGGATCTCAAGAGGCTTACAACCCCACCAGGCAGTGTACCTGACCGATGTAGTATAGTGTAGTGGTAAGTACGGGGGATTGATCGTTCTCCACAGGGAATAGTGTTCGTTAGGTATGAAAGACTACTCTAATAGGTCTAAGGGTTGAGGAAGATTATTTTTTATGTTTTTATATTTTTATGAAAGCAAGTAAAATCTCAGGTTTGAAGGAGTGGGCGGAATTAGTTGCTAGTCAACTAACCCAAATAACTACAAATGCAAATAAAATAAATAACTGAAAATAAAAAGTTGGTGAAAACTTATGTGTAGAAAAATGTGTTCACTTAGATTTCCTTACTCCCTAACTATCTTTTACCGGTTGATTAGTGTGTATTAGTTGCGTGGATGATGGGTGTATTCCTTAATACCAATCGTGGGGTGGCGTACGTACTTCCCCAACTCTACAAGCTCCTACTTCACTCCTATGTCGAGCCGGCTAGGAAGCTCCTAACATGGGATCACTAGAATTCACTTGTGCATTAAATACAACCATAAAAACCTTTAGTACGCATTTGGTTCATGTTTCTTAAGACGTTCAAGCAAGTTACCGAATAGGAAGTTAGCCAGTTTTCTTAAGCCTAACATAGATAAACAATCATCCAATACAACTAATAACACACTAATAACCAATAATCAATAGCTAGGTTTCATTAGATCTAAGCAAACACAAGATAAATCTAGCCTAACATATTAACCAAAAGACAAGAACAAGATAGAATCAAACAACACATAGTCATATTGAATGATTAATTGATAACTTATCTTCAATGTAACATGGAAGATCTCAAGGCAAAAAGCCTTGAAAAAGATGCTAAAATCGTCTTAGGGTTTTCTCCCAAAAATTCCACACTAAGTTCCACACTAATGACAAAAAATTAGAAAACTATATATAGACTTTTGGATCTGACGGCGTCACGTTATGGAGTGTGACGCCGTCACCTCGCCGCTTCTAGGGTTCCCGGATGACCTTCTTGACGCCGTCCCTCTTTAGCTCTCCAAAATCCGTTCTGGCTTATCAAGGCTTGACGCCGTCAGACCTTGAACGTGACGCCGTCCCTCTTTGAATTAAGCCGTGACGCCCTTGATCAGGTTAAAGCGTGACGCCGTCAGAATTCACATGCAATTTTCACTGGCTTATCATGAGTAAATTTCACATCCACCTTTTCTTGCCAAGCCATGACGCCGTCCAGGGTAAATCCTGACGCCGTCAAAGGTAACTTTCAGCATGATTTTGAGACTTTGTCGTTTTCTTCACTTTTATGCTCCAAAAACGTCCAAAATGCTTCCTTTTCCAGATTTCTTCTCAAAAGTACCTAAAATGACAAAAGGAACGATTTAGGGCAATATTTGATCAAATAAATACGATTTAGGGCTTAAATGACCCCTTAAAAGCGGTACACTTTTCGCTTCATCACCTGCTTATTATGACCAAATGTTTATAGGGGGAATGGCTTACTCACCATGGTTTCCTTGGCAGGGACAAGTCAGTAATGGCTTGAGTAGTTTTATGTAGTTGTTGGGTTAATATTTGATGTTATATTTCTGTTTGTTGGTTTTGAGGGGATGCATAAGCCTAAGGGGAGGCTTATGCTTGTATTTTGTGTGTTAACTATCATCTTTCTTTGGTTGATTTGTTTATTCACTAACTTTGTTTTGCAGTTGCTATAGTTATTTTGTATACTCTTTGGTTTGTGTGTATTCTAATCCTTTTGCAGGTAGTTGTTCAAGTGCAAATAATAAGCCAACAAACTCATAATAACAGGAAAATTAAACTCTTATTCATTATTTTGAAACTACAAGATCCATCAAGATTCATGAGATAACAGCTACATCAGATAACATCAGAAAACATCAGACAACATCAAAAAACAACCTAGTCAATAGACACAAGGAACAAACACATACTCCTCAGACCCAGAGAACCACCTAGCCAACCACCTACTCCAGCTTTCCTTTGCCCTTGCCCTTGACATCTAGCATGGTCTTGTAGATTCCTCTTCCTTCAATGGCCTCACTTAGTCTCTTGCACACAAGACCTAACACCTGTTGCCTTGGCTGTGGGTGTGGTTGATCTCTTGAAGGAACTGGAATTTGGCTCATGGCTGCCACAACCTTCTCCATCTCTCGTGTCAGCATGGCTGAAAGTGGATGATCTGGTGGATCCATTTCCTATTCACCTTGATAGTAAGTCAGAGACTTTGGCCAGGATTCAGATGATGGAGGAATTGGAAGGTCTTCAGAGGAATCGTTCTCAATCTTTGCTTTGCCTTTATTGGTTGTGCTAGTCTGGGTGGAGGAGCTGAGTGGGAAATAATTCGCCCACCCTGATGATTCGGATGACGAATCAGAGGAGATATCTACAATGTCTTGTTTGGGGGAACTCATTGGGTGAGAATTGTTTGATTTAGAGGGTCAGGTTTGTGATGTGTGAAGTTGTTTACTCATGGCCTTTTATAGACAATGGCGAATTAAGGATCATGAATGTTTGGTTGGTTTTGAAATAAATTTATTTCAGGAGTGGAGTTAATTGTGAGTTTTGGTCAAACAGCAGTTTGTTCCTGCTGGTTGACTTTTTGTTTCTGCTGATTGACTTGTGGTTGCTGCTGGTATTGAAGATTTGGATTTCATTATCGTGGCGATTGAGGAATTGATCGGATCCAGTGCATAATTTTGACTATTGGTCAAAACCACTTCATTCCTGCTGGTTGACCATCCATTCCTGCTGGTTGACCAGTGATTGCTGCTGGTATCATTATAATTGGGGTTTTTATTTTGGGATAGAGCGCGATTCTTGTAATTTAATTTGCTAAATTTGGTAATCATATAACTGACCTAAACAGTTCATCCCACACCTCAAATCATCAGTTTCCTCTAACTCCCGTTTCATACACCCAAATCTTACAATGATTCATCACTATGGCGGCCTTACAGTTCAAAGAAGATCACAACAAAGTGGCACATCTTGAAATTTCTAAGAGAAGTACAGGATATGATGAGGTACTCACCTTCCTAAATGGGTCCTCTATTCGGTTTGCGTTGACTCATTGTCCAATAGTGGTATATGACTGATGCGCGTGATGTGTTGTTGCGGTTTAGCAGTATTAATGCCTACTCAAGTTTTAAATTTATATTTAGCCAACTTATCAATAACACACACACTTAACGAGCAGTGTACCCGGTCAGTATGAATATAATGGTAAGCAGAGTGTCGATCACTAAGAGTGGAACGTATTATCTAGTTATTCTAATCAGTATTTTAATATCCTAAGTTAGTTATACAACCTAATCTAACGCAAGGGGGTTCAGCCTGAGAGACTGGCACAGTTTGGTTATAATTAAATAGAAAACTAAACTAATGAGCACGAATCAGCGATTAGCACACACGTACACAGATAGATACTCGAGACAATAAGAAGACCTGTCCTGATAATTAAATAGCTTGTCACTTGTTTTATTGCTAGTTTTATATGAAGTGTATATAATTAAACCTTTCTCGTTGGCTCTAATCTTATCGGCGAGTAAACCCATTAATCCTGATGAATTAAAGCGTACTAAAACAATAAAACAAAACTACTTAATGAATTGAATACATGCAGGACCTTCTTACAGCTCTTGTATCTTTGTTTGAGGTGTGTCTTGTGCTGCTTGGTCGTCTGAATTCGGCTCTAGGGTTATATATATATATATATTATATATATATATATATATATATATATATATATATATATATATATATATATATATCGTGTCTTAAATTCGTCTGACCTTGGGGTATTTATAGTTTCTGTCTGAGGGATCGATGCGGCGCATTGAGTTGATAGATGCGGCGCATTGACTTAACTTCGCGTGGGGTCCAAGATTAATATATTCTGGAATATTCGTACACCGTCTTCAGATGCGGCGTAACTTGATCTTTGTATGCGGCGCATGTACTCTAGCTGTCTTGGATTGTAACTGGTGAAATCTTGATAGTGATAAGCCGTATGTTAGAAGTATATTGCGGCGTATCTGGAGTAGAACAAGCTTGATCTTCTTCTTTGACCAAAGTTTCATATGCGGCGCATGACAGAATTGCATGCGGTGCATTCTTCAAATTCAGGAAATGGTATTCGAATTCATCTAAGTATGATATTGCGTCGTATCTGTTGAGTGAGATACGATGCATCTTCTGGATTTCAGTATACTTTTGACATCTCGCTTGTTTTGCTGCATAATTAGTCCAAAATCGCCAAGTTGCACATAATGCTTGTTTTTACCTGAGAATTACTAAAGTAAACATTAATGTATCGATTCTCATATATAATATAATAAAACAAGTGAAATAAATAGGATAAATGATGATAAAAAAATATACTTATTTGAGTTCATCAAATATCCCCCCACTTGAACTTTACTTGTCCCCAAGTAAACCTTAGAATTAATCATATGAAAATGTATCCTAAAAGATATTAGGGTTTATTTTTATATTTAATCACGTATTCGTTTTGTCATAATCACACAACCAAACACTTAACGAAGTAGAAACCAAAATAATTTTTAATGTAAAACAATTCTAAATCGTTTAGTTGCTTAGTCGTGACGAATATTCTATCATAGGCTTGGCAAGTATACGCATCTCCCCCACTAAAGCCAAGGAGTAACAAGTCTAAAGCGGTAAAAAGGGTTTGTTGGTTAAGGGTTGATCATCCTTTTTAATCTCTATTGATCTCATATTCCAGAAAAGGCGACAAAATTACAAATACATGATCGAATCCACGACCACGATACTTGCAATTGCTCAATTCCTTAACTCGAATGGGCTAAAGATAGGACCAAGTAATCTTCACCAATAATATTATATCAAAAAGGGCGACAAAATCATAAATACATAGCCGAATCCACGACTACGATACTTAAGATTGCTGAAATCCCTAATCTCAGTAAATCAAAGGTTTGGATGAAGAATGATATAGGGTATGGATAATATTTGGGATACAAATTGGTGTAAAATGAAAAATAAACAAAACAGATAAATTAAAATCCTAAGTGTGGTTAATCACTTTCCCAACCATCCCATGAATAAGACTCATATCATTGAATAACTCACGCTTTAACACTTGAAACACACGCTTTAGGTAGACACGAATTATACTCAACAAAATCTCAATTAAAGAATAACCTTAGTTGGCGTTCCCATAACGGCCAACTCCCATTCAATCCATAAATATAATATACAACAACAAATAGTGGTGATATCTCCCACTTAATACAAAACTTTACATAAGTTGGTTAAAACAAACTTCAAACTTTTCCTTTTTCTTTTTCTTTTCTAATTTTTTTTTTTTTTTTTTTTACATCAACATATATGTGTAAAATTTCACAACTTTTCTATCACTATTTTTCCGGATAATTTTTCCATACTCTTCATACTTTTAGAAATAACTGTAATAGTGAAAGTAGCAAACACACGAAAAATAAACTAAAAGTTATACAATATTTACTTTCATACCAATTGCATTGTGCAATTTCCCGACCTAACCAAAGATAATGAATTACACACGCGAACACATGTAATGTAAGGAAACACACTTTGCCTAAAGCAATTAACCACAGATTTTAATCTACAGGGTAGGCTAAGGTGTAAGGGTGTATCGAAACATTATAACAAAGGTGTAAGAAACGAAAGGAATGGCTCTAAGGGTTTTTCTAGGGGTATCTTACTCTAAAAGTGAGAGTAAACAAAGGGTTTATACGGGGGTTAACTAACCAGTGTAGTTAGTTAATATCACATAACATATAAAGGCTATTTGGGTGTAATCCTAGAAATTTACCAATTTAGACAAGTCACTTCAATTATATAGATAATACTCATTATGGTGGTCTCGAATCGTATACAAGCCAAGTTCTAAAGTTTACAAGTCACCGGCACACTAAAGTTTTAATATTTTTGAAAGAATAGAGTTATGTGTGCGGTTATGTAATTTAGACTTTAAACAAAAACATGCTAAAAAAATTTTAAATTTTGATATATTAAGTGCATTTTAAGCATATTTTGAAAAAGTTTAGGACAAGTAAGTGTTCTAATTCTCCATCCCCCCACTTAAGTTAAACAACGTCCTCGTTGTTTGTGTCAAAGGTTAAAAACTTGAAAATAAAAGAATTAGAACAGAAAAATTCCCCTGAGATTTGCTCAGTATGATCCTCCATTATTCGTATAAGAGCAAAAATCAACTTTCTTGTGGATGAGAACGTTTAAGCTTCATAAATGATGTATCCACAAAAATGCAGAAATCTATAATACCATTTAGACTTTAACACACCTGAGTTAAGAAGGTTCAAACTTGCATAATACATTAGTAGTTAGTAAAAATAAAACCTAAAAAAATTAAACTGTAAATCATCAGGTCAGTCGATACGCCGTATCTTATGGAAGAAGATACGCCGTATCGAGCCTGGAATAAATACGAATCAGAATAAAAGATGCGTCGCATCCTTAACCAGGGATGCGCCGCATTAAATAAACTGACAGAAAGTATTAAAGTCAAAAATAAAAATGCAGAAAATGGAATAAGATATGACCAGTGCAGGTGATGCGTCGCATCTTATGATGGAGATGCACCGCATCTTCTGCAGGTCTGACAGACTCGACACAGAACAGAAAAGTAAAATTTTTTCCTTCGGGTTATCTCCCGGTCAGCACTTGTCTTTATTCCAGAGTCTTCAAGTTAGACTCACGTTCAGCTCCTTATTTCAATACTTCGGGTTCAAACTCCACCACCTCGTTCTCAGTATCCTCAATTTTATTATCAAAGTATTTTTTAACTCGTTGCCCGTTTACCTTGAATATATAACCATTTTTATCGCATATTTCAATAGGCCCATATGGATACACTTTCTTGACAACGAACGGACCCGTCCATCTTGATTTAAGTTTACCTGGATACATCTTTAATCGAGAATTAAATAGCAGCACTTTTTCTCCAATAGTAAACATTTTATCCCCATGTAACCTCGAGTCATGCCATCTTTTAGTTCTTTCTTTGTAGATCTTAGTATTTCTGTAGGCCTCATCTCTTAGTTCGTAGAGTTCATTGAGTTCCATGAAACGGTTCTTCGTTGCAGCTTCCATATCCACGTTACATTTCTTCAAAGCCCAATATGTACTTTGTTCTATTTTGACCAGTAGGTGGCATGCTTTTCCGTATACAAGACGAAATGGAGTGCATCCCGTCGGTGTCTTATAGGCTGTACGAAATGCCCATAAAGCATCATTTAACTTGTCAGACCACCCTTTCGGATTATATCCAGTCGTTTTTTCTAGAATCCGTTTTATAGCCCTATTGGTTACTTCAGTTTGCCCATTGGATTGAGGATGGTATGCAGTGGAAACCCTATGATACACTCCATATTGTTGCAAAGCTCTTCCTAGATGGTGATTACAAAAGTGTGTTCCCCTATCACTAATCAATGCTTTAGGAACTCCAAACCTAGCGAACAAACTTTGCAAAAATTTAAGCACTACCTTGCTATCGTTTGTTGGTAACGCTTGCGCTTCGACCCATTTTGATACGTAATCAACAACAACCAAAATATACTTATTACCTTTAGATTCAGGAAACGGTCCCATGAAGTCCAATCCCCATATGTCGAAAACTTCACATACTTGGATATAGTTTTGCGGCATTTCGTTTCTTGATGTAATATTTCCGGATCGTTGACACGCATCACATCCTTTTATATAATCTTTTGCATCATCCAGCATAGTGGGCCAATAAAATCCTGCATCAAGGATTTTCCTTTTTGTAATAATTGCACCATGATATCCCCCCGTCGGCCCTGAATGACAATGTGTCAATATTGCTGGGACATCATCTCCATCTACGCATCTTCGCATAATATTGTCAGGACATAATTTAAAGGCATAAGGTTCATCCCAAATATACTCACTAGCGCGAGTTAGAAACCATCTTTTCTCGTCGGATGTTAGCCCTTTTGGAATTTCATTTGCAACAATAAAGTTTATATAGTCGGCATACCATGGTGTATTATCATTGCTCTTAATTCTTACCATCATAAGGTGTTCATCAGGAAAGTCATCAGCGATTTCCCTTTCATCAAGCACCTCCATATCAGGGTTCTCAAGTCTAGATAAGTGGTCAGCAGCTAGATTCTCGGCACCCTTTTTATCTTTAATTTCAATATCGAATCCTTGGAGCAATAAAACCCACCTAATAAGCCTTGGCTTGGCATCCTGTTTATTGAACAAATACTTCAAAGCAGAATGGTCAGTGTAAACCATAGTTTTTGACAATATAAGATATGACCTAAATTTATCGAATGCAAAAACTACTGCTAAAAGTTCTTTTTCCGTGGTGGTGTAATGTTCTTAGGCATTATTTAATGTTTTGCTAGCATAATAAATTGGCTTAAATTTCTTTTCTATCTTTTGGCCAAGTACAGCTCCAACAGCATAATCACTAGCATCACACATTAGTTCAAAAGGCAGATTCTAATCTGGCGAAATTATAATAGGTGCAGCAGTTAGTTTTTCTTTGAGTATATTAAACGCCTTTTTGCAATCTTCAGAAAAATCAAACTTCGCATCTTTTAGCAATAATTGGGTCATAGGCCTAGATATCATTGAAAAATCCTTTATGAACCTACGATAAAATCCAGCATGCCCTAAAAAACTTCTAACACCTTTTACATTAGTGGGGTAAGGTAGTTTGGCAATTACATCAATTTTAGCTTTGTCGACTTCTATGCCTTTCCCAGAAATCTTATGTCCTAACACAATTCCCTCTCTAACCATAAAATGACATTTTTCCCAATTAAGAACAAGGTTAGTTTCTTTACACCTAGCAAGCATTTTATCAAGTTTAAAGAGACAATCACTAAATGAGTTACCGAACACCGAGAAGTCGTCCATGAAGACTTCCATAAAGTCTTCTACCATTTCATGGAAGATAGCTGTCATACAACGTTGGAAAGTAGCAGAGGCGTTGCATAGTCAGAACGGCATTCTCCTATAGGCGAAGGTTCCATAAGGGCAGGTGAAAGTCATCTTCTCTTGATCCTCGGGGGCAATGGGTATTTGGAAGAAACCTGAAAAACAATCTAAAAAACAATAATAATCATATCCTGATAGTCTTTCTAACATTTGATCAATAAATGGAAGAGGGAAGTGATCTTTTCGCGTAGCATCATTGAGTTTGCGGTAGTCGATGCAAACTCTCCATCTAGTAACAGTTCTTGAAGGGATTAGCTCATTGTCGTCATTGAGTACTACCGTCATTCCTCCTTTTTTTAGTACAACGTGGATAGGACTGACCCACGAGCTGTCGGAAATTGGGTAGATAAGTCCGGAGTCAAGTAATTTCACAATTTCATTTTTCACCACATCTTGGACTTTTGGATTCAAACGCCTTTGGGGTTGGATAGTTGGTTTGAATTCATCTTCCATAAGGATTTTGTGTGTACAAAATGACGGGCTAATTCCCTTAATATCAGACATATTCCATGCTAATGCTCCTCTTCGTTTATATAGTACCTGCAAAAGGAATTCTTTTTCTTTTGGCGTTAAGTCAGATGCAATAATAACGGGTGAATTAGTGTTCCCATTTAAATAAGCATATTCCAAAGTAGAAGGGAGATCCTTAAGCACAGGTTTAACATCATCAATTTCATTAGCACTAGCAGAATAAACTTGTTCTTTTATTACGTCGTTGCTGTCATCAGATAAATGCGCCGCATCGATATTTCCGATGCGCCGTATGGCGTTACAAACAGCGGAATCAACAGCGAAATTATTATCAATAGTATTTTCATCAACTTGATCTTCTATAGCGATTGTGTTTTCTAAATTTTTAAGCAGAAAAGAATCAAACAAATTACTTTTTAACAATTTATGAGTAAATTGATTAATCGTGTCATCAGAAACATCGATATTATAGCATTCATCATCTTCATAATTAGTTTTACTAATAGATTGTTCCATATTAAATTCAACCTCATCTTTTCCTATGGTAAGAGTTATCTTTTTATTAAAAACATCAATCATGGCCCTAGCAGTGGCTAAAAATGGTCTTCCTAATATTATAGGAGTTCTAGAATTTTCGGGCATATCGAGGATAACAAAGTCAATAGGTAATTCAAATTTATCAACTTTTATTAATATATTTTCAGCTATTCCTAATGGGTATTGTATGGACCTATCAGCTAGCTCTAAGCACATCCGAGTAGGTTTTGGTTCACCAAGGCCTTATTTTTCATACATAGAAGAGGGCATAAGACTTATACTAGCTCCTAGGTCGGCTAAAGCATTTCCAATATGTAAATTTTTAATTTGACAAGGAATAGTGAAACTCCCTGGATCTTTTTCCTTAGATGGAAGTTTCTTGAGCAATGCTGCTGAGCTTCTTTCCCCTATTGTTACAGTGTAAGCCTCTTCAAGTTTGGACTTGTTTGTAAGCAAGATCTTCAGATATTTAGCATATTTTGGCATTTGCACTAGGGCTTCCATAAATGGTATGCTTAGCTGCAGCTGCTTGAGATTTTCCAGGAACTTCCTTTGATAGGCATCTTTTTTCTCCTTCCTTACCCTATGTGGAAAAGGTAGTGTTGATTGTTTAAGTTCAACAGAAGGTTCTTCTCTAATCACAGGTTCTGGATTAGTCTCTTTTGGTTGCTCTTGCTCAGATGATATAGATTCAGGGGAAATCTTGTTTGTGCTGTTATCCTCGGATGTCTCTCCGATTTGAAAGGTTGACTTTCCGCCTCTAGTTGTAATCCCTTTCAAATCATGTTTTACCAAAAGAACCTTGTTAAGAACCGTTGACAATTGGTGCACTTCAATTGCCAATCCATTAATCATGTTATTTTGTTCCTTTAGTAACAGCTCATGACTGCCTTTGAATTCATTAATAAAGTTTCTTGCTTCATGATGTTCTTTTTCATTTGCTTGAGCGATTAGTAGTGCATACTCTTCCATGGTAAGGTTTCTTTGGGGTCTTCCGAACCAGTTGGGGAAAATATCGAACATTGTTCCTTAAAATTAAAGACAGGTAGATTTCAAAGTAAAAACTTCCTAGTGTAAGGGTAAGTTAGAATATTTTCCGTTCGGGAATAAGAAAAATAAAAGTTACTGATATCTGCAAACGATGCGCCGTATCCAGAAAGTTGGATACGCCGTATCTTATTACGTTAAAATTTAATCAGACTTTTATTCAGAAAACAGATACACCGCTTATGAATTAGAATGCGCCGTATCAAGTTTAAATTATCAAAAATCGATTATATTTATTAAAATTAAATGCGTCGTATTAACAAAAGCGAATGCGCCGTATTTTCGTTACGTTTCAAAATACAAGATTTTTGATTTAGTAGATGCGCCGTATCAATAAAGATCGATGCGTCGCTTCTGTTTAATAATTCGAAAAAATGCTTTTAATTTAAATAGAAAATACGCCGTATCTGTTAAAACAGATGCGTCGTATGGCGTTAGCGTTTAAAAAAATTTCTTATTAAAAACAGAATACGCCGTATCTTGGAGAAAGATGCGCCGTACACGAATTTATTAAACGCGTTGTATTTTATAAAAATTAAACGCAATACGCCGTATCTGTGAAAAAAGATGCGCCGTATCGTTTGTATCAGCACAATAAAATGACAGCAGAATGCAGAAAAATACAGAAAAAAGAAAAACAAAAATAAATACAAACAAAATGAAACAAAAATTACAGAAAACAAAAACACACAAAAACAGTAAATATGCAAATTATACAATGAATGCAATCTATCTAATATACAACAGGGTTAGTGGTTAGAATCTAAAAAAAACTAAAAAGAAAAACCTAATTAAAATACTTAATCAAATTAACAGATAATAACAATTCACTCCCCGGAAACGGCGCCAAAAACTTGATGCGCGTGATGTGTCGTTGCGGTTTAGCAGTATTAATGCCTACTCAAGTTTTAAATTTATATTTAGCCGACTTATCAATAACACACACACTTAACGAGCAGTGTACCCGGCCAGTATGAATATAATGGTAAGCAGAGTGTCAATCACTAAGAGTGGAACGTATTATCTAGTTATTCTAATCAGTATTTTAATATCCTAAGTTAGTTATACAACCTAATCTAACGCAAGGGGGTTCAGCCTGAGAGACTGGCACAGTTTGGTTATAATTAAATAGAAAACTAAACTAATGAGCAGGAATCAGTGATTAGCACTCACGTACACAGATAGATACTCGAGACAATAAGAAGACCTGTCCTGATAATTAAATAGCTTGTCAGTTGTTTTATTGCTAGTTTTATATGAAGTGTATATAATTAAACCTTTCTCGTTGGCTCTAATCTTATCGGCGAGTAAACCCTTAATGATTACTTATGTCTATCCTACTTTTCTAGAGACGCTAGAATAAATAGGCGAGGAAGGGGCATGGCGACCCAATCAAGACTCAGCTAGACATAGAGGTTATCAATGCACTAATAAAAGTCACCAAAGACATCAACATATAAACTTTAATTAATGGGAAAGCAATAATAAGGGGAGTGCATGAACTTCTGTAGTCACATGACACAAGCCCATCAATCCTGATGAATTAAAGCATACTAAAACAATAAAACAAAACTACTTAATGAATTGAATACATGCAGGACCTTCTTACAGCTCTTGTATCTTTGTTTGAGGTGTGTCTTGTGCTGCTTGGTCGTCTGAATTCGGCTCTAGGGTTATATATATATATCGTGTCTTAAATTCGTCTGACCTTGGGGTATTCATAGTTTCTGTCTGAGGGATCGATGCAGCGCATTGAGTTGATAGATGCGGCGCATTGACTTAACTTCGCGTGGGGTCCAAGATTAATATATTCTGGAATATTCGTACACCGTCTTCAGATGCGGTGTAACTTGATCTTTGTATGCGGCGCATGTACTCTAGCCGTCTTGGATTGTAACTGGTGAAATCTTGATAGTGATACGCCGTATGTTAGAAGTATATTGCGGCGTATCTGGAGTAGAACGAGCTTGATCTTCTTCTTTGACCAAAGTTTCATATGCGGCGCATGACAGAATTGCATGCGGCGCATTCTTCAAAGTCAGGCAATGGTCTTCGAATTCATCTAAGTATGATATTGCTTCGTATCTGTTGAGTGAGATATAGCGCATCTTCTGGATTTCAGTAGACTTTTGACATCTCGCTTGTTTTGCTCCATAATTAGTCCAAAATCGCCAAGTTTCACATAATGCTTGTTTTTACCTGAGAATTACTAAAGTAAACATTAATGTATCGATTCTCATATATAATATAATAAAACAAGTCAAATAAATAGGATAAATGATGATAATAAAATGTACTTATTTGAGTTCATCAATGACTCTTTGGTGAGGCAATTTTGGGCCACTGCTGCTGTACGCACAGTTGTGGGTCGGCCACAGGAGATAGTTGCTACAGTTGATGGGAATGAAGTCATCATCACTGAGGGGTCGATTCGAACTCATCTTCAGCTAAATGATGCGGAAGGGTTGTATGACCTTACTGAGCAAGAGATTTTAGAAGGAATGGGAGCTATTGGATATCCTATCACTGGTACCTTTACTTTTTATAAGAATAAGTTTTCTCCTCAATGGAGCTTTCTAATTCACACTATTCTACAATGCATTTGCATTAAGACAGGAGGTTGGGACCAATTCTCAAGTCCTATTGCTTCTGGGCTTATCTGTTTGTCTACTGGGAGGGTATATAATTTTTCTAAGTATATTTTTAATGGGATGGTTGGGAACATAGTTCATGGTAAACACAAATTCCTGATGTACCCTAGAATTATGCAAATTGTCTTAGGTATACAGACCACTGACCTCACACCAAGAATTATAGGTAGGATGACTGGCAAGCTTTTTGACACAATGAGAATGAATTTTCCAGGAGATCACTTGCCTTTGTTACCTGCTATGTTGCCCAATGTCAATGCTGCCGCTAGTGCAGATGCTGCTGGTGGTGATAATATTCAACCAACACCTGATGCTGCTGGTGCAGATGCATCAGTTGCAGCTGGTGTAGATGCATCTGATGGTGCTGGTGCAAGTGCATCAGTTGCAGTTGAGCAAACACCACCATCATCTTCTAGACTTGCTAGACCATTGTCCCCTAGGCCAAATGCATATGATGTCCCTTCTATTTCTGCTGTTGAACCAAATGTTGAGCCTGCAACCACCACTGTTGAGCCTAACTTTGAAACATCCTCTTTTTCTAGGCTTTCAACTCCTTGTCCTACTAGGCAGCCTGTTGGTTTTGACACCCATATTGGTGGAGACTTTCATGCTTCTCCACCCAGATCCAATGAGGCTCCTAACACCTCAGGCATTCCTGCTGGTGGAGCTGAGGATCTTGCTGATCTCACTTCTATGTCCAAGTTACTTGACAGGTATATGAATAAAGCTGAAGCATTGGAGTCTGAACTTAAGGACACGAAAAGATTCTTAGTGAGAAGGTGGATACTTTGGAAAATGAGCTCAAGGACACAAAAGAAACTTTTGGTGGGACTATCCAAAAGCTAATTGAAAGAATTAACTCTTTGGAAGCTCAACACCTACAAAAGAAAAGAAGGGTTGTGTACTCTGAGTCTGAAGATGATCAGGCTGATATGGATTTCAATGGGCTCAATGTATTGGCTTCTGCTTTTGTTGCTAGTGCAACCACTGAGGGGGATATATCTGAGCATCCAACACCAACCACGACTCAGGAATACACAAGGAGAAGAATCAAGCGGTCTTCAGGAATGTCAGCATTTGAGAAGTTTCAATCAAATGTTGCTGGTGGTTCTGGTGTTGTTACTGGTTGTGCATTCATTCCTGCTGCTCATAGTTCTGGTGCTCGAGCTGTTCCTGCAGATAGTGCATTTGATTCTGCTGGTAATGTGGATGTTTCTGCTGCTCCTGAACCTTCTAGTATTCCTCCTGGTGGTACCTCTATTGCTGCTGGTGGTGATACCATTGTCACTGATGGTGTTCCTACTCTAAGTTCTGCTGGTACTACTTGTGTTTCATCTGTTCCTGGTCAGTCTGACAAAGGTGAGGCCCCACTAGAGGATGAACTTGGGGGTCTTGTATCTGATCAAGAGAAGGCTGCTCAAGCACGCTTGTTCAAGAATCTTGAGGATGAAAGGATAGGAGACGAAATGGCACAGAAGGTCCAAGCAGACATTGATGCAAACATGTGAAGGCTACAGGTGCCCTTTTCTACCACTTTACCTCCTCAAAGACAGCAAGAGGTGGATGTTGCTTCTTTCAACTTCTCTGAGGTAGATTGGATGCATGTTCAGTCTCAAGTAGCTGCTAATCATGATCTTTCCAAGGATCTCTTAGGGGTTGATGTGATAGATGATGACTTTCCTGCTAAAATGGTTGCTTTAATGAGGAAGAAAAGGCAAGCTATTGCTGAGAGGTTGGCAAAGGAGAAGAGGGATAAGCCTCTTTCACAGGCACAACAGAGAGCTTATATGCCACAAGTTGTCAAGAACCAGAGTTCTGTTCTCTTCACTACTGCATGGACTATGGCACAGGTTAAGAGCCTTTCTGATGAAGAACTCATGTGGTACTATAACAAGATTATGGCAAAGATTTCACCCAGACCCAAACCGGCTTTGGAAGAACCTTCTTCCAAAAGGCTTAAGTCTTCTGCTGAAACAATGCAGGATGTTGATATTGATCAATCACAGGATTCAACACCCAAGGTTGCTGCTACTTCTATTCCTTGTGCAGATGCTTCTGCTGGTGTTTCTGCTGATGTTAACCCATCCAATCCTTTTGCTATAGGTGATCATGTTCCACAACCCATTTCTCCTGAGATACCACATTCTTCATCCTATTCTGATGATACTACTGGTCCCACATCTTCATCTACTCCTGGCACAAGAAAGAAGAGTAGAGCTAATAGGCGTGATTCTAGGCCACTTACAGAGTTGGATGATCAGGAATTAATTCACTTTGATTTAGAGAGTGAACCTGATGAAGATTCTCCTCTTCCTTGGGCTGCTATTGCTGGTTGGGAAGTTCTTAGTTTGCCTCAAGGAGAACTCCATGCTTTGTACAGAGTTGACAATGTCACTAAATATTTTACCTTTCTTTGAGAAATTCTGCAATTGGTGGATAGGCAAGACCTGAGTTACCTCTATGGCATGGTGGATCAGTATTATGCAGCACATGATGCTACTGGTATTGAACTTATTCTTTGGGGTGATTTGAAAGTGTTGATGGATTCTCTGGAAGAAGGGGTTGCTTATTCTGTTTGGGATAATCAACTGAATTGGCAGGTGAGGAGTTGGAGGCTGTATACACCTTCAAATGTTCATGTCTTGGAAACTATGGATGGGAGAGTATTTCACATGTTTGTGGATGTGCCTTATCCCCTCTCAGTTCAACTAATGGAGAGGATGCTGAGGCATAAGTTGGTGATTGGCAAGACTGTGGTAGGGAATGATTTGACTACTGCTGAGCAATTGGTTGGGTTTATCAGAACTCAACTTGCTGCTGCTCAGGCTTCTGATTCTTGATGGTATTGTTGTATATTTTTCATTTTCTTTGTTTTCTTGTTTTTGCTTTATTTTCTTTTTAGTTTAAAAAAAAATCCTTATATTTTGTATACTCACTTTTGTGCAGGTACAGTGTTGGTTTTAACCACACCTCAAATGGTAATCATCTCACCATGTCTAACAGACAAGAAAGAGTTGACTCACCATGAGGGTACGGCTCTGGTGTGATTATCAAATCCGTTGATAGCTGTAATAGTTTGCTCAAAACTATAGGGTTCTCAACTCACCCATGTTTCATTACTGAGAGTTGAATGGTTTTCAATTCACCATGGATTTTACTCCTTTTGGGGTTTCCAAAGAATTGGCTAGCCCACATGTATATGGCTTGTGGTAAAGGCAGTGGAACACCATATTTGGTAATCAATTCACCAAAGGTTATTCTAACCTAAGAATTGGCTAGTCCTGAGCAAACGGCTACAGGTAAAGACAACTCAAAACCATTTATAGTTGATGATTTACTAAAAATCATATGGTTATCAATGTACCATGGTCTTACACACCTAAATATTGGCTACTCCAGTAGTGATGGGTATTGGTAAAGAGACATCAACTCCATTAATTTTTAATGATTCACCTCTCACAGAAGTTTACACACCTGGATGTGATGAGAATAGTATGAAACTTAAATGTTTTGATGTACAATATGTCATTGTTGCTATGGTGTTCAAGTGCATTGCATATCAGGGGTAACCAGATTATACATTGAAGATCTTCCTGTTGCTGCTGATCCACATCTGTTGCTGCTGGAAGCTTGTTGATGTGTGCCTAAACACACATCATTTTTATACCGGAAAAACATACTAAAATAGACTAATAACAATAAAACATGTGAAATTATATTGCAAATTTGTTTGGTTTTTGTTATTATGTCTTGCAGGTACAAGGGTTTGAAAATAAAGCGAAAACGGTAATTACTCGAGCACTCAATTGGAAAGAGCACATAATTACGAGACCAACATTAATTTTATTTGGAGCATCGAGACAAGAGACGAAAAATTTAAAGATTAAAAGAAGCCCAAGTCCCAAGCGGCCCAATGAAAATCTAGCAATGAAGCCCATAATTGAAGTGAAAATTGAAGATATCTTTTTGTTGGTGGTAGTGTTGTACGCTAAAAAGAGGCAAAAGAGAAACAACAATAAAGAAAAAAAGAAGGAACATATATTTTTTGTTGGATGGCATGTGAAGCTCCACTACCTCTTTTAAATTAATTCATCACATTTAAATGATGGCAAAGAGATGAAATTAAAGTGTGATTAAAAGCTGACACGTCAGCTCCCATTTGCATCCCACATGCGACAAAGAAAGAAAAAAGAATGAAGTTCAAGTAATTCATAAGCTAGCGTTTGTAGCACTCTCTTAAATTAAATGATACTGGCGCGTAGGGCATATTTTATCACCACTCTCACACGCTCTAGTTTTCTTTCGGCCATTGAGCATGCGCCACGTGTCGGATTGAGCTGTAAATTTGATGGAAGGATCGAGACACTCTAAATCATTTGCTATAAATATGATGAAGGCATCAGATCCGAGAGAATTTTTTAACTCCGCATTTATTTTATTCACACACACTTGCTTTTTTTCTAGCAGTTATTTTTATCTTTTAAAGTAGTATTTAGAGCTTATTGTTGAGCTTATTTGTAGTGTTTATTTTGTAAAACTTTTTTAGCTTATTAATGAAAAAGATATTTATTACTTAGGCTTATTCCTCTTCTTCTCATCTTTTTCTTTATTTTCTTTTTCTTTTTCTCATCTAATAAGTTATATTAGCTTATTAGCTTATTACATCTTTTTATTTCTCTTCTTCACCCTCTAGCTCGATTCAAACACAAAAAGAGATGCGTGAGCTTATTATGCTCGGCTTATTTTCCAAATAAGCCTTGACAGCTCTTAGTTTGAGAGCACTTTTCTTTATTTTTTTTAGCTTTTTATATAGTTTATTAATTAGATCTATTAGTTTTATCAAGTTTTTTCATAAAAAGTTTGCAACTTTTTGAGTATTTTTTGAACAATAAGCTATTTAATAGCTTGTTCATTTAGATCTAGTCCTTAAACGTACCCGATTCGCGTCTATTCTTTGTAGTAGGCAACTTAGCTTCGGGTGGATTTAGATCTATTAGTTTTTAGTCATAAAGTTTTAATCTTTTTACTTTTTAGACTATTTTTAGCTGATACCATATAGTAGTAGTGCTTATTATTGCTTATTATTCACTAACCATTGATAAAGTTTTGATCTTTCTTTATTTCTCGCCATCCTACATCTAAGGCGTGGAGCTTACGGGTCTTATAACCTTTAAAATCATTAAAGCTTACAACTTTATTAACTTTTATTAAGTTGTTTAGTTAATAAAGCTTTGAACTTTATTAACTATATAGCAAAATTAAAGTTAACAAAGACATAAACTTTAATCATTTTTTTTGTTTATAAGATCGGGTGGTTTTTCTCTCGTATAAATCACCGGGTCATAATCTCCTTCCTTTTTATCATTTTTAGTTTAAATATCTAGTTGTAGATCATGTTTATTATTGTGAAATTATTTGCTTTTGTTAGTTTGATTAATATGAGTAGTGAGTAGATCTTGTTATATGTTTGTTAAGTGTTGGTGAATTGTGAAATAAAGTGTGAAACTTTAGAAATTATTAGTTGATAACCTTTGGTCTACTTGTTTTGGTTTTTAGTAACTTTTACGGGCAAAAGCCGTAAAGGTAACTAATTATCTAAACCAAATAGATTTTACCTAGTTAAAAAGAAGTGTTTTCAATATAAACCAACGTTGTGAGAAAACATTCCTTTTTAAACGGGTATTCAAAGGTTGTTGATTAATAATTTCCGGATTATTTGTGGATCTTTTTAGTTGGTTGTTTTTAACGGGCAAAAGCCGTTAGGAAAATTGATTATTTAGATCTAATAATTATTACCAAAAAAATTTGATTGTTTTCAATATAAGCCAACGTTGTGAGAAAATGATTTAATTTGACGGGTATTAATTAAAAAGGGGCTTAACATGATAATTCACACTTAATGATCTTTTCACCACACTTGACAAGCATATCTTTTTATATCATATTCTTAGCTAAATTTTATTGTCATTTAGTTGCTATTTGATTAGCTTAAATTTTGATTAGTTAAAATAGATCTTAAATCTCAAAAAAAATCCAAACCAAAAATATCCGGCAATCAAGCATTAAAACTAAAAACACAAACGTAAATCTCAATTCAAATCTCGTTGGGAAAACGACCTCGGAAGATCAATTTATCACTTGTCCTCAAGTGAATCTTGGTTCTAACGGGATAACTTACAAATATTAAAACTGCTCTATCTATAACGAATCAAGTTTTTTGGCGCCGTTGCCGGGGAGATTTGTTAAGAATTTTGCGTTTTGTTTGTCGTTGGTGCCTTGAAGATCCTTTCTTTCGAAAGTTTATTTTGTTAAAAATTTGAAAAAAAAAAAAAATCCAAAAAAAAAAAATTAAAAATATACAAAAAGCCAAAAATATTTTTCTTTTTCTATAACTTTTAAAAAAATCCAAAAAATATTTTTCTTTTCAAAATATTTTTCGAAAAAATCCAAAAATATTTTTTCTCTTATTTCTTTTTAGTGCATGAGCACACGATCTTCTTCCAACGAACTAAATTCTCCCCTTTCAAATCCCGAAAGATTAATTCGACAAAGAAATCGTTGTGATCCGTCACTTATTAATATGAATAATCAAAACCAAAATCAGGGACCGCCTCCTGCGGGACCTATTCCTCAAAATCCGGCTCTCGATCTCCGAACGATGGAGGAGCTGTGCCAGCCGACTATGAATGGACGGGGCGGACCGATCGCTCCCGTTAACATTCAGGCTACGGATTTCGGACTTAAGAATCATATGATTCAACAAGTCCAACAGAGTTGTCAATACCACGGTTTACCGGGGGACGATGCTAATAAGCATATTGACAAATTCTTAACCGTTACTCAGAGTATGAAGCAAAATGGCGTCCCGCATGACGTCCTTCGCTTGAATCTCTTTCCCTACTCTTTGACGCATCATGCCACCGCTTGGTTTGATCGTCTTCCTAAGAATTCTATCCATAGCTGGGAGGAGATGGTTTCTAAATTTCTATCTAAATACTTCCCTCCTTCTATGGTCACAAAATTGAGAAACGATATCAGTAACTTCCGACAGCTTCCCGACGAATCTTTATTCGAAGCTTGGGAACGTTACAAAGTTTCGATTGACCGGTGTCCTAATCATAATATGTTACCCGTTACAATCATAGATACATTCTATAACGGGTTGACTTTGAGACATCGGGATACAATCAATGCGGCTGCTGGAGGCACCTTTATGAAAAGGCGGCCCGAAGAGTGTTATGATCTTATCGAAAATATGACCGCTCACCACAATGACTGGGATACCTCAGCTCAAAGGGGCGAGTCATCTGGATCTATCACTTCTTCTCCTGAATTAGCAGCCATGGCTAAGCAAATCGAAGAAATGAACAAAAATTTTCTAAGAATGAGCCAAATTAATCAGCAAGCTAATGTTATCAATCCTGGTTGTGAGACTTGTGGTGGTCCACATCATTATTCCGAGTGTCAAGCCGCCGGTGGCTTCACTCAAGGAGACGTATATGCTGCTACGGGATCTTTTAATATGGGAGGTAATTCTTACCAACCACAAGGAAACCGTAATCTCTTAAGCTATCGTTCCAACAATTATCTTGGACCACCCGGTTTCAATCAAACAAATAACCCTAATCAGAACAATCAAAATTTTCAAAACAGAAATAACCAAAATCAGTTTCAAAATCGTTCAAATCAAGGGTTTAATCAAAACAACCGAGGACAAAATTTTAACCAAGGTTACAATTTCAATCAAAATCAAGGATTTAATCAAAACCAAGGTCAAAATTTTAACCAAAATCAAGCTCAGATGCATTTTAACCAAGCTCCAAATACTCCATCTACGGATGAGTTGTTAAGACAACATATGATTGCGTCTGATGCTAAGTTTCAATTATTGGCTAATCAATTGACAAAAATGGAAAAGGCTTTAAATGAAAGACCTCAAGGTGGGCTTCCTAGCAACACCGTCACAAATCCTAGGGAAGATCTTAAAGTAATTACCACACGGAGTGGTCTTACTTTGGCTGGACCCTCAGTTCCACCACCTAATCCTTCTTCTTCTAAGGAGGTGGAACGAGACCCGGAGACTACCATGGACCAGGTGCACATTTCAAGTCCAGAAAGTACCGCACGAGTCCCACCTTCGGTGATCCAGCCGACTCCCGTTTCTAAACAAAAAGAAATCCCTGAGCAAAATCCTCATCAACCTCCCATTCCTTATCCTTCGAGGTTGAACAAGGAAAAGCTACAAGACAAATCTGATATTCAAATTCACAAGTTCTTGCAAATGTTCAAGAAACTTCACATCAATATCAGTTTTACCGAGGCTTTAGCTCAGATGCCAAAATATGCTAAAATGTTGAAAGATCTCCTTACGAATAAGGAGAAACTTCTTGAATTGGCTAATACTCCTCTTAATGAGAATTGCTCAGCGGTCCTCCTTAAAAAGTTACCTGAGAAACTAGGAGACCCTGGGAAATTCCTCATTCCTTGTGATTTCGGCGAGCTTGAGGGATGCATGGCCTTAGCCGATCTAGGTGCCAGCATCAATTTGATGCCTCTTTCTGTATAGGAAAAGCTAAAGCTTGGTGAACTGAAAACCACTCGAATGACCCTCGAACTAGCTAATCGAACGGTTGCTTACCCAGTTGGTATAGCTGAGGACGTCTTCGTACAAGTGGGAAAGTTCACATTCCCTGCTGACTTCGTTGTTGTAGACTATGAAGTCGATCCTCGTGTTCCCCTTATCTTAGGGAGACCTTTCTTGAGGACGGCTCGTGCTTTGATTGATGTCTACGAAGAAGAGATAACTATAAGAGTCGGTGATGAAAAATTGGTCTTAAATATTGGGAATACTTCGAAGTATCCTAATGAGCATGAGTCAATCCATCGGATTGATACCATTGACACGTCATGCGAGGATCATTTCCATGAAGTGTTAAATGTTCAAAAATCAATTAATCCATTGAGTGGCAGTCCCACTCCATCTTCTGATTCTGTTGTCGCGGCTCTCTCCCCATCTCTTACCCCTTTTGGGGATAGTGATTTTCTCTTGGAGGAGACCGACGCTTTTCTTGCTCTAGATGATTCAATTTCACCGGAAATTGATAATGGAATTTATGATTCAGAGGGAGATATTCTTTTTCTTGAACAATTGTTAAATGATGATTTGACAAAAGATCTCCCTCCGAAAGAGCTTGAAAATGACGAAACCAAAAAGGCTAAATCTTCCGTTGAAGAGCCTCCTGAAGTAGAACTTAAAGACTTACCTTCCCACCTCGAGTACGCGTTTTTAGAGGGAACTTCAAAGTTGCCCGTAATTATCGCTAAAGACTTGAAGAGTGAGGAAAAGGACGAGCTTATTAAGGTTTTAAAGTCACACAAACGAGCGATTGCTTGGAAAATATCTGACATCAGGGGCATTGATCCTAATTTTTGCACCCACAAAATATTGATGGAAGATGACTTTAAACCTGCTGTCCAGCACCAGAGAAGGGTAAATCCAAAAATTCATGAAGTCATTAAAGAAGAAGTTATCAAACTTCTCGATGCTGGATTGATTTACCCTATCTCGGATAGCTCTTGGGTTAGTCCTGTGCACGTCGTACCCAAGAAGGGGGGTATGACGGTGGTTACTAATGATAATAATGAGTTAATTCCGACAAGATTGGTCACGGGTTGGCGTGTTTGTATCGATTATCGAAAATTAAATGATGCCACCCGTAAAGACCATTTTCCTCTTCCTTTCATGGACCAGATGCTAGAACGTTTAGCTGGGAATGAATTCTATTGTTTTCTTGATGGATTTTCTGGCTACTTTCAAATTCCTATCGATCCCCAAGACCAAGAAAAGACCACATTCACCTGCCCTTATGGGACATTTGCATACCGTAGGATGCCTTTCGGTCTTTGCAATGCCCCGGGAACTTTTCAAAGGTGTATGGTCGCAATCTTTCATGATATGATTGAGAAAACCATGGAAGTTTTCATGGATGATTTTTCGGTCTTCGGGGATTCGTTCTCTTCTTGCCTCTCCCATTTAGACAAGATGCTCAAAAGGTGCGAAGACACCAATCTTGTTTTAAATTGGGAGAAGTGCCACTTTATGGTCAAAGAGGGCATTGTCCTCGGCCATAAGATTTCTAAAAATGGTATCGAGGTGGATCGTGCTAAAGTTGATGTTATTGCTAAATTACCTCCTCCCACCTCGGTTAAAGGAATTAGGAGTTTCTTGGGTCATGCCGGCTTTTATCGTAGATTTATTAAAGACTTCTCCAAAATAGCCCGGCCCATGACCCATCTTTTAGAGAAAGAAACTCCGTTTGTGTTTTCGAAAGAATGTTTCGAATCATTTGAGCATCTTAAAAAGAAATTAACTGAAGCTCCTATTCTCACTGCCCCTGATTGGGACCTACCGTTTGAACTTATGTGTGATGCTAGTGACTTTGCGGTAGGTGCAGTCTTGGGGCAACGAAAGAACAAATATTTTCAGCCTATACATTATGCGAGTAAGACCTTATCTGGTGCTCAGACACATTACACCACCACAGAAAAAGAACTATTGGCTGTGGTGTATGCGTTTGAGAAATTCCGGTCTTACCTTGTCTTATCTAAGACAATAGTGTATACGGATCACTCGGCTTTAAAGTATCTATTTGCTAAACAAGACGCTAAGCCGAGATTGCTCCGATGGATTCTCCTCCTTCAAGAATTTAATATCGAAATTCGAGACAAAAAAGGAGCGGAGAATCTAGCAGCTGATCACTTGAGTCGTCTTGAAAATCCTCATCAAGGGGATCTCGTTGAAATGGAAATGAATGATAACTTTCCACACGAGTCCCTAAAGATGATTTCTATAAAAAGTGATGATGAACCCCCGTGGTTTGCCGATATTGCAAACTACCTAGTGGGTAATGTGCTTATGAAAGGGATGTCATCCCAACAGAAGAAGAAATTCTTTAAAGATATTCGACATTACTTCTGGGATGACCCCTATTTGTTTAGAATCTGTGCTGACCAAATAATTAGGCGGTGTGTGGACGGGAAAGAAGCTTCAGATATTCTTGCAGCTTGTCACCATGGTCCCACCGGAGGGCATCATGGCCCGAACTACACCGCCAAGAAAGTCTTCGATTCTGGTTTCTATTGGCCCACGATTTATCGTGATGCCCATGACATGGTCAAAAATTGTGACTCATGTCAGCGTCAAGGAAAAATCTCACAGCGGGAGGAAATGCCCCAAAATTCTATTCAGATTTGTGAGATCTTTGACGTATGGGGCATCGACTTTATGGGGCCATTCCCGTCTTCACGAGGGAACAAGTATATACTCGTGGCTGTCGATTATGTGTCTAAATGGGTTGAAGCCAAGGCTTTACCCACGAATGACGCCCGAGTAGTTGTGAAATTTCTGAAACAATTGTTTTCCCGATTTGGAACCCCACGGGCCATCATTAGTGATCGTGGTACTCATTTTTGCAACGATCAATTTGCTAGGGTGATGGAAAAATATGGTGTCAAACATAAACTTTCTACATCATATCACCCTCAGACTAGTGGCCAAGTGGAGGTGTCCAATCGCGGTTTGAAAAGAATTTTGGAAAGGACAGTAGGTGAGCATCGTGCCAAATGGGCTGACAAATTAGATGACGCTTTATGGGCTTTCCGTACTGCTTTCAAGACACCCATCGGGTGTACTCCTTATAAGCTCGTGTACGGAAAAGCTTGTCATCTCCCTATTGAGCTCGAGCACAAAGCCTACTGGGCCTTGAAATGGACTAATTTTGATCTTAAGACTGCGGGTGATCACCGAAAGATCCAATTAAATGAATTAAATGAACTTCGTGATCAAGCTTATGAGAATTCTTTGATCTATAAGGAAAAGACAAAGAAGATTCACGACTCTAAAATCAAAAACCGAGAATTCCATGTCGGTGATCGTGTTCTTCTTTTTAATTCTAGATTGAAGATTTTCTCGGGCAAATTGAAATCCCGTTGGTCTGGCCCGTTTACGATTACTGAAGTGTTTCCTTATGGTACCGTCGAGTTATCCCAACCCGACGGTCCCAACTTTAAGGTAAACGGGCATCGGATCAAACACTACTATGGAGGGGACATTCCTGATTTGGATGTCCCAGATCTCCAACCTTCCCCCATGGACAACTGAATTTGGGGGCGAGTCAAGCTAGTGACTCATTAAAAAAACAAGCGCTTCTCGGGAGGCAACCCGTGTTATCTATCTATCTATCTTTTATTTTCTAATAAGTGTGTTGTGTAGAATAGTGTGGGGGGTTTGTTTCTTTCCATGTGGTTTTGCAGGGTACCGTTTTGCTTTTAGGACTCCCTATGATTGAGAAGACCTCCGTGCTTGTTTTCAAACCCTCCAATCACTCGGCCTCCGATCATTACTTATCTTGGGATATCCTTTAGTCATATATATATATATAAAATGTTTTTCCCCTTTCACACTTGGAATTTTTAAACAATAGCCATTTTCAATCCTAAGTGTGGGAGTAACACCCGTCATTTTTAAACATTGAGGCCAATGTTCAGTTTTAAGTGTGGGGGGGGATTTTCATCGGAAATGACTATACCTTGTACTTGCTTTTACCTCACGCAACCCCGTTTTTCCTCCTAAAAAAAAATAAAAAATTGAAAAATCCAAAAAAAATGAGAAAATTTAAAATTTTTGCAAAAATATAATAAGTGTTTTGACATTTTGTTGACTTTCCGCTGGAGAGAGTAGGAATAAAATTCTGACTTGACCGGGCGTGTTGAGCCCTAGCTTGTCCCCTTAACCATTTATAATCTATAAGCTTGTGCTAGTCTTTTACACAAGGAGCTATAAAATGCGAATTCTTTTTAAGAGTTTGCAAGTTCCCGTATTTGACTTTATATATGCATGGCTTGATTATTTGGCTAAGCATTCGCGGATCTTATTATTTAAGATTTTAAATTTGCGAAGAACGAGAAATGATAGAGTTGTTTATAAGTTAGATTGCTAAACGTGGAGTAGTTGGATCTCTTTAGAGCTCATCGAAGTTATTTGTGGCTTTTTGTTCCCATAAGCTTGTTTCACCCAAAAAAATAGAAATCTAGGAATAAT
The DNA here is from genome assembly GCA_021014915.2 of Artemisia tridentata subsp. tridentata. NCBI lineage: Eukaryota > Viridiplantae > Streptophyta > Magnoliopsida > Asterales > Asteraceae > Artemisia > Artemisia tridentata. The sequence goes on from CP139503.1 coordinate 239,727,898, forward strand.
TAAAGCTATTTTGGTTTTGGCGATAATTAGTTTTTATTTCTTCCTTAGAGAATTCTTGCTTATGAAAGTTGGGTACACATCAAGGTACTGTCAGTGTTACGGTGTAATAGACTATTCCATCTTGCCGGCTCGCAACCGATGTTGGGATTGTTATAAAAGCCGTAGGACTTGGGGTTTGGCAAATAATTAATTAATATGATAATGAATAATAATAATCCAAAGCCATAAAAAGTTTTCTACATCTTGCCGGTTCGCAGCCGATGTTGTAGACTTCTAATAAAGGCAGAGGAAAAATTCCAAGGTCATAATAGACTATCACATCTTGCCGGTTCGCAGCCGATGTTGTGATTGTTATAAAGGGCCAAGGACTAAATACGTTAATGTGCTTAATAATGTCTAAAAATGCCAAACTTCGACTCCGGGGGTGTTCTAATAAAGGCTTCCGTCTCTGGACTCGTAGATGAGTTGTTTCGGTCGCAAATAAAAGGGATATCCTCAAAATCGTGTTAAATCAGAGACCTTGATGTGGACCTCATTTTTGTATGCAACGGTTTTCAAGGGAAGATTTGGAAACTACTTAGCGTCTAAACTAGGTATCTTTATCGGACTAAAAATTATCGAAACGAGAATTTGAAGAGATTCATTTCTCACAAAAAATAAAATAAATAAAGGAAAATAGGAATTTGGGAACAAGAGGTAATCCACAATTAGCTTTTATGAGTAGTGATAGCAATCTAACTTGTAAATAACAATGATTTCGTTTTTAAGCTTAGTTTGGGGGCTCGTGAAAAATCAGGGACGATGAATTTTATCCGTATGGTCACTTCTTTATGAGTCGTGTTTCCTACTCGAAGACCCTAAAAGTTATCGTGAGATAATGATTGTCAACAAAGCCGTCACATGGTAATGAGAAAAATACAAAAATATAATAAAAAGGAAAATCGGGGAGTTTTTTTTAAACTTTGGATTTCTTAATCTCTTTTGAAAATTTTGCTACTTTTCAAAGTTAGTAAAAAGAGGTTTGAAATTTTTTGGTTTCAAAAGCGTGTGTAATAAACATTGCGTGAGGGGCCAGCAATGGATTAGTGTGGGGGATTTTGATGTGTGCCTAAATACACATCATTTTTATACCGGAAAAACACACTAAAATAGACTAATAACAATAAAACATGTGAAATTATATTGCAAATTTGTTTGGTTTTTGTTATTATGTCTTGCAGGTACAAGGGTTTGAAAACAAAGCGAAAACGGTAATTACTCGAGCACTCCATTGGAAAGAGCACATAATTACGAGACCAACATTAATTTTATTTGGAGCATCGAGACAAGAGACGAAAAATTTAAAGATTAAAAGAAGCCCAAGTCCCAAGCGGCCCAATGAAAATCTAGCAATGAAGCCCATAATTGAAGTGAAAATTGAAGATATCTTTTTGTTGGTGGTAGTGTTGTACGCTAAAAAGAGGCAAAAGAGAAACAACAATAAAGAAAAAAAGAAGGAACAGATATTTTTTGTTGGATGGCATGTGAAGCTCCACTACCTCTTTTAAATTAATTCATCACATTTAAATGATGGCAAAGAGATGAAATTAAAGTGTGATTAAAAGCTGACACGTCAGCTCCCATTTGCTTCCCACATGCGACAAAGAAAGAAAAAAGAATGAAGTTCAAGTAATTCATAAGCTAGCGTTTGTAGCACTCTCTTAAATTAAATGATACTGGCGCGTAGGGCATATTTTATCACCACTCTCACACGCTCTAGTTTTCTTTCGGCCATTGAGCATGCGCCACGTGTCGGATTGAGCTGTAAATTTGATGGAAGGATCGAGACACTCTAAATCATTTGCTATAAATATGATGAAGGCACCAGATCCGAGATAATTTTTTAACTCCGCATTTATTTTATTCACACACACTTCCTTTTTTTCTAGCAGTTATTTTTTTTCTTTTAAAGTAGTATTTAGAGCTTATTGTTGAGCTTATTTGTAGTGTTTATTTTGTAAAACTTTTTTAGCTTATTAATGAAAAAGATATTTATTACTTAGGCTTATTCCTCTTCTTCTCATCTCTTTCTTTATTTTCTTTTTCTTTTTCTCATCTAATAAGTTATATTAGCTTATTAGCTTATTACATCTTTTTATTTCTCTTCTTCACCCTCTAGCTCGATTCAAACACAAAAAGAGATGCGTGAGCTTATTATGCTCGGCTTATTTTCCAAATAAGCCTTGACAGCTCTTAGTTTGAGAGCACTTTTCTTTATTTTTTTTAGCTTTTTATATAGTTTATTAATTAGATCTATTAGTTTTATCAAGTTTTTTCATAAAAAGTTTGCAACTTTTTGAGTATTTTTTGAACAATAAGCTATTTAATAGCTTGTTCATTTAGATCTAGTCCTTAAACGTACCCGATTCGCGTCTATTCTTTGTAGTAGGCAACTTAGCTTCGGGTGGACTTAGATCTATTAGTTTTTAGTCATAAAGTTTTAATCTTTTTACTTTTTAGACTATTTTTAGCTTATTCCATATAGTAGTAGTGCTTATTATTGCTTATTATTCACTAACCATTGATAAAGTTTTGATCTTTCTTTATTTCTCGCCATCCTACATCTAAGGCGTGGAGCTTACGGGTCTTATAACCTTTAAAATCATTAAAGCTTACAACTTTATTAACTTTTATTAAGTTGTTTAGTTAATAAAGCTTTAAACTTTATTAACTATATAGCAAAATTAAAGTTAACAAAGACATAAACTTTAATCATTTTTTTTGTTTATAAGATCGGGTGGTTTTTCTCTCGTATAAATCACCGGGTCATAATCTCCTTCCTTTTTATCATTTTTAGTTTAAATATCTAGTTGTAGATCATGTTTATTATTGTGAAATTATTTGCTTTTGTTAGTTTGATTAATATGAGTAGTGAGTAGATCTTGTTATATGTTTGTTAAGTGTTGGTGAATTGTGAAATAAAGTGTGAAACTTTAGAAATTATTAGTTGATAACCTTTGGTCTACTTGTTTTGGTTTTTAGTAACTTTTACGGGCAAAAGCCGTAAAGGTAACTAATTATCTAAACCAAATAGATTTTACCTAGTTAAAAAGAAGTGTTTTCAATATAAACCAACGTTGTGAGAAAACATTCCTTTTTAAACGGGTATTCAAAGGTTGTTGATTAATAATTTCCGGATTATTTGTGGATCTTTTTAGTTGGTTGTTTTTAACGGGCAAAAGCCGTTAGGAAAATTGATTATTTAGATCTAATAATTATTACCAAAAAAATTTGATTGTTTTCAATATAAGCCAACGTTGTGAGAAAATGATTTAATTTGACGGGTATTAATTAAAAAGGGGCTTAACATGATAATTCACACTTAATGATCTTTTCACCACACTTGACAAGCATATCTTTTTATATCATATTCTTAGCTAAATTTATTGTCATTTAGTTGCTATTTGATTAGCTTAAATTTTGATTAGTTAAAATAGATCTTAAATCTCAAAAAAAATCCAAACCAAAAATATCCGGCAATCAAGCAATAAAACTAAAAAACACAAACGTAAATCTCAATTCAAATCTCATTGGGAAAACGACCTCGGAAGATCAATTTATCACTTGTCCTCAAGTGAATCTTGGTTCTAACGGGATAACTTACAAATATTAAAACTGCTCTATCTATAACGAATCACTTGTGCTTAAAGATGGTGTTGCTGCTGGTTACTTTCTGATGCTGCTGGTTCAATCCTCTACCTGCTGGACTTCAAAGATCTATCTGGAAACTTGAACTTAACCAAGTCAAATTCAAGTTTAGGGGAGGATTGTTAGGAATTATTAGAATAATATTTTATTTTCATTCCTGCTGTTAGTATAGTTTGGTTCCTGCTGGCAGTGTTAGTTCCTGCTGGTGTTGGTTCCTGCTGGTAGTGTAGGTTGTTCCTGCTGGTCTAATCGTATTTTTAGTATGTTTGTTAGAGTTATTTTAGGAAGAGATAGAGTGGATCTCTTTACACGTTTTCTTAGTATTGCTGCATTAGGGTTTCTTGTAGTATAAAAGAAACATGCGGCATTGAGTTTTGGATTGATTTCCATTAAAAAAATATTAGTTAATAAAAGATCCATAACGTTTTTATAGTTTATTTTCTTCTTAACTCTTGTGTTTAGATTCCGCCTAAGCATAAGTTTCATTTATAGAGATTCTCTTAGGCTGTTTGTGATTACATATACAGTCTACCAAGCTCAAAGATCTATCAAGGAAGGCACGATCCAACAGGCGTGGTCTTACAGTCTAGACTCCTAGGGTGCCTCGTGTTTTAAGGGACGAAAAGGTTAAATCGTACTTCGATGAACTTCATCAATGCGTGTCATGCTAATATCTATAGTCTATGGCGATAACGTTTGATTGATTTCTAAGGTTTAGTTTGATGAGTCATGGTGTGTTGATTAAAACTCCTTGCCCTAGGTCAGTTTGTAATTCTAAAGGAATTAGTGAAAGAGCTAGACAGTTTACCCTCATGATAGTGGATTGGGTTATTCCGGGATGCTTTAGGGTTCCTATTAGACTACCCGTTAATCTTAGTAAGTCCCCAGGTTCTTAAAGGTTTTGTGGTTCACTTATTGTTCATCCTGACTAAGAGGTCCTTCATTTGTGGTTAGGATCTTATAAGTCTCATGAATAGATTTTTCTTCCCGGGGGTTTATGATAGAGCATTGTGACCTCCAGTGTATACTGGGGGTGCTGCCCCAAATTTTTCGAGTTTTGTGAGTAATGTGCCACCCGAATTAGTACAGGAAGTCTCGTAGCTCTAAATTACAGTCTGAAAGGATGATGTTGGCTGCTACTAGCAGTCAATCAGTTGGCTTAGGAGGAAGTTGTTTATCCGACGCATAGGATATTGTTTTGTAGAACAATGTTGGTTACTACTAGCAAATCAACCAGTATGTTCGTTTAAATGCGCGGTGTCCGTATAGAAGGAAAATCAAGAATTTGGATATAATTATTGCAGTGATTCAACATTCTTACTGTCGAGCAATAACATGTTCTGGTAACGTATGGGGTTACAATATACCTAGTAGCTATTTAAATTTTAGAGATTTTTCGGATTGATGTCGGAGTGGTTCAGATTTGGAAAGAGATAGTATGCGGTGAGATGCAGATTAGTGGGGTTGTTTGACGACGGTTGGGGGTTATGGGTTTCCTATTGAACTAGATCGTAATAGGGGGCAAGGCAAACTTTTATGATATCTTGGTTGAATTGGTTCTTGTTGCTACTAGTACGATTGCCTAATTCTCATATTTCCATTATATGTAATCCTTTGGATTTCTAGCGATGGAAGCAGATGATTTACTTTGCAGCAAGAATTTGGGGTCATTGTTCCTTGTGTATTACTTGGGCTACAAATGAATGATTTGACTACGTAGGATTTAGGCTTGGTGAAGGAGTGTTGAGTTTAGTTGACAGGGATTTATTTGCTGGTGAGGGTGGTAATGGGAAGTAATTTTCGAGGACTTTTATGGGGTGTCTAATATATGGTTTATTATTTGGGGAACAGTAGGAAAATTTGTCGTTTGATTTGTGAGTAAGGAGTGGGGTAATTTGGTAGATTAATAATAAAATGATTGGTAATTTCAAGTAAGGTCATATTTTGGGGATTTTGTGAAGTGGTAGTTATGTAAATTTTGGGGTTTTGGGAATTTTGTGGCTAAAAGAAATGGACAAAACGATTTACAGGTTATTAGCAAAATATAGTCTATAATTTAATAGAGACGTCATTTGTCTGAGGACAATTGTGAGGTTTTTGGGAAGGTGAGGTAAAGTCATCATATAAAGGGATAACGTCACGGTAGGTTATGAAAAGAAAGGATTAAATCAATAATGGAAATATATAACAAAATGAGCTTGTTATAGATTAAGAGTTGATTACAAGGTTTGAAAATTAAAAGCTCTCTAATGAGATCCTACGCTGACTGAGGACTACTCAATTAAGTGAATCACTACTAATCATAACTAAGACTGGCTCCTAGTCCTATCCAGGTGTCGGAACCTAAAAGCGTACTCCCCAAGTTATGCCTCGACTTCAACAAGGCGAGTCCTTAATGCTAAGTTTTCATCACGGTGTGCCTGATCAGCTCTTAACAATGCTGCAACCTGAGCCTCAAGGATCAGCATCCTCCCCTGCATCATCTAAGCTGCCTCTTGAGCTATCACCTATGTTTGCTTAAGTCTACCTGATCTGTCACCTATGTCAAGGATGTCTCGACTGTTGGAGTGTGTCCTAGCATAGAGTCGGCTGAAATCCCTATCATACTGCTTGAAACGAGCTGGATGTAACTCGTCAAATAAGTCAGAGTGGAGACCTAGTATGTCAACCAGTAAGTCTAGCTGGGTCTGAATTTGTGAGATAGTATCGGTCTCTGTAGCTGCTAGTGATGCTACTGGGAGTGAGGAATGTGATATCTCTGTGCTATCCTATGTCTCATCCTGAGCTCTCCTTGAGCTCTCTTCAGTCTCAAAAGTACTAGGCACATTCTCCAGCACTATGCTAATCCGGGGCACAACTGCTCTCTGCCCTATCCCCGAATCCAAATGAGCATCAATATCTGTACTCTTGGCAGGAGTACTCTCTGCTAATGTCTGCCCAGCATCCTCTGCTGAACAAGAGTCGTTGCTCCTTCTGAGCCTCTGATGTGGAGGTGAGTGGGTAGGTGAGTGTGGTGGTGGCGATGCTGGAGTGGTAAGGGTGTCCATGTGAGAGCATAGGGACCTATAACGGGATGGGGATAATAGAAGAGTATGAGCAGGGTTTTGGGTATCCTCCGCAGTGTGAGATGATGGTCTAGTAGATGGGTGTATGATTATGCGCGTAGTACCATGAGGAATAGTAGGAGTAATCTAAGTAGCTGATGTGGTACGAGTATGTGGTGGTGTAGGCTCAATGGTGTTAGGGTTTAATGTATGATGATCTTGGAGCATCTGCATGCTGGAATCATTTAAGCCTGGTAAAGTCTGAGAGATGTTATGGGAGGGCATAGTCTTTGACAAAACGGTATATATATATGTGTAAGTATATGGGAATTACTCATAATAACTAGTGTGGGTTAAGTGTATATAGATATATACATATAATACTTATAGTACCCTTAATCATGTAAATAAGTCACAAATCATAACATGCAGTTAAATCAAATAAATATCAACCCAAATGGAAAGCAAGGAAAGTGGCGGTCATAGGGACTTGTTTTTGAAAAAAAATGGTTATAGTTTAGGGTTTATATGTACCTAGTTCTCTATAACCTAGGCTCTGATGCCAATCTGTAACACCCCCAAAATCTGACATTGCGGAAGCATTAGAGTCATGGGTGCTACTGAAATGGAAATCATAATGCGAGGTATCAAAGAACCAATTACACATTTAGTAAAAACATATTCATTCGTTTAATTCAATTATAACTGTTGGGTTTGAAGATGCAGCTGCTTGAGGTTTGATTATGCTGCTCATGGTTCTTATTGGAAAATATACTAAGTATCATTCTGCTGCTGGGCTAAATGATTCTACTGCTAGTATATTGATTCTACTGCTGGGTTTATGAGAAGATAGAAGAAATAAGCTAAGTGTGATTCTACTGCTAGCCTACGAGGATTCTGCTGCTAGAGTAATCATTCTGCTGCTTATTAGATAAACATGTATAGTTTGTTAAGATAATTATGGTAATGATATGATTAGATATTATCTTGTATAGAAAGCATTGTAACCGACTAGGACTCCTTAAGTCTATAAAAGGAGGATCTAGGGTTAGGGTTTAGTACACGATTGTTAGCATACGTATTGTTTTGTATTCACTTCAAGGTTCTTTGTAACCCTGTTACTTTTGAGTAACCGTATTAAATATATTGAGGTGATAGTTGAGAGAATTATTGTGTGTACGATTCTTAATTCTTCTTAAGATTAAGTGTTCGTTTCCGCATAATACTTAATTGCATACTCAAGAACAGTCTCTATACCTATTGTCTGAGATCTACATCTAAGGTAATTAACAAGATCGATTAGCTCAACTGGAATCAACAAGTGGTATCAGAGCTTTTGATCTAGAGACTGCTATCAAGAAGAATTTCTTAAACTCATAACTGTTCATTATCTACATAAGCAATGGATTCAGATACTACTCATATGGTGACTGCTTCTAAGGTACCAATGCTAAAGGCTGGTGAATATGAACTCTGGAAGATGAGGATTGAGCAGTACATGAAGATGCTTGACTACTCCATGTGGGAAGTCATTCAGAATGGAGATACTCCACCTCCTAAGGGTGCTGATGGAAGACCTTTACCCATTAAAACTAATGAGGAAAAGGCACAAAGGAAGCTGGAAATCAAAACTCACAATATGCTGTTGATGGGTATTCCGAATGAATATCAATTGAGTTTTGGTAACACTCAGTCTGCTAAAGAGTTGATGGATGCAGTTGAACTCAGATTTGGTGGGAATGAGGCCACCAAAAAGTCTAGGAAGAATATGCTCAAGCATCAATTTGAAACATTTACTGCTTCAAGTTCAGAAAACATTGATGCTACCTATGATAGACTTCAGAGGTTGGTGAGTCAATTACAACTTATGAAGGTCTCAATGCTTCAAGAAGACATCAATCTCAAGTTTCTGAGGAGCTTACCATCTGAATGGAATACTCATACAGTGGTCTGGAGGAATAAGACTGACTTTGAAACAATGACTTTGGATGATTTGTACAACAATTTAAAGGTATATGAATCTGAAGTCAAAGGTACATCCAGCTCATCTTCTAGTACAAGCAATCTTGCTTTTATGTCTTCTAACAACAAGGGATCTGGAAGTTCTCATGACAACCATTCTGCTGCTGCTCATGTTGTTTCTGCTGCTAGTTCAAATACTGATAACATCAGTGATGCAGCTATATGTGCATTTTTGGCTGATCTCACTACAAGCACAACTGTTACTGATCAGGATCTGGAGCAGATAGATCCTGATGATCTTGAGGAGATTGACTTAAAGTGGCAGATGGCTATGCTAACTATGAGGGCAAGAAGATTTTTAAAGAAGACTGGAAGAGCACTCAAGTACAGACAAACCAATGTGGGGTTTGATAAGTCAAAAATTGAGTGCTATAATTGTCAGAGAAAGGGACACTTTGCTAGGGAGTGCAGAGCACCAAAGAAGAACAAAGAGCCTGCAAGGATTGTTCCCATTGAAGAAACCAAGACTACTGCTGCTCTGGTTTCATGTGATGGATTGGGAGACTATGACTGGAGTAACCAAGCAGAGGATGGACCAAATGCTGCTTTCATGGCTGAAGAAGAAAAGAAGGAACACAATTTTGCTCTAATGGCCTATGCTTCTTCATCCTCTGGTTCAGACTCTGAGGTATCTAATGAGTCATCTTGTTCTTTTAAATCATGCCTAGATACTGTTGAAGAATTAAAATCTAGGAATGAGAGTTTAAGAATGGAAGTAGAAAAGTTAAAACTTGATAATTTAGGTTATGAATATGGCCTAAACTCTGTAGAAGCCAAACTTGACTTTCTTAAACAAAATGAAGTAGAGTATGTTTATAAGATTAATGGTCTAGATGTAGAAATTATTAAGAAAGATGCTGAAATTAGTGTTCTTAATAAAAGAGTTGAAGAGGCTGAAAAGGCTAGAAATGTGGCCTTATCTAAGAAAGAAAAACATGTCATTTTGGTAGAAAAACAACAGCTTGCAACTGATCTTATCAACAAGTCTATTGGAAGTCAAATACTGAGAAGAGGGAGTGGTTTAGGATTTGCTGAAGTACCACCCCCAGTCAAAAGTGCCTTTGCACCTCCCAAAAAGGAATTGTCATTCTTAACTGAGGTAGATGCAAAACTTGTAGGTGAATCAAGTGAATCAAATAATGTAAAACCTGATAGAACTTATGCACCTAAGGTAGAAAAGAAGTTGTCTGATACTGTAATCATTGAAGATTGGGTGTCAGATAGTGAGGATGATGAAACTGATTCAACACCCAAAGCTAAAAACAGAGTTTTCTACTGCTAAGGCAAAAGCAGTTTCTGCTGCTAAGCCAAAAGTGGTTACAAACACTGTTGTGGGCAATCATTTCTATGCTGTTAAGACCTCAGCTTGCTGGGTCTGGAAACCTAAAATCAGACACAGCAGTGCATCAATGGACTTCAAGAAATTTGATTACTTTGATGCACAAGGCAGATCCAAGTCAGTAATGGCTTGGGTCCCAAAGAGAAACTAATTCTCTTACTTTATGTGCAGGGCAATCTATAGGATGAGCTAAAGGATAAATGCATTTTTGATAGTGGATGCTCTTCACATATGACTGGAGACCAAAGCAACTTGGAAGATTTTGAAGCTTTGGATGATGGCTATGTTGCCTTTGGGAATGACCCCAAAGGAGGTAAAATTGTTGGAAAAGGTACTATTAAAACAGGCAACCTGGATTTTGAAAAAGTGTATTTGGTAAATGGACTTAAGTTCAATCTTTTTAGTGTCTCACAAATGTGTGACAAAAAGAATTTTGTTCTTTTTACAGACACTGAGTGTCTTGTCTTGTCTCCTGACTACAAGTTGCCTAATGATAAATTAGTATAACTTAGAGTCCCTAGAAAAGATAATATATACAGTGTGGACATAAAGAACATCCTTCAAAAAAGAGATTTAACTTGTTTGTTTGCCAAAGCCATAATTGATGAATCCAAACTTTGGCATAGAAGGCTTGGACACTTAAATTTCAAAACTATAAACAAATTGGTTAAGGGAAACCTTGTTAGAGGTTTACCTTCAAAAGTTTTTGAAAAACCTGAAACCTGTGTTGCTTGTCAGATGGGAAAGCAACATAGAGCTTCTTGTAAGTCCAAAGTGGTGAACTCTATTTCTGAGCCCTTATACATGTTGCATATGGATCTTTTTAGGCCAACTTTTGTGAAAAGCTTGAATAAGAAAATGTATTGCCTAGTTGTCACTGATGACTTCAGTAGGTTTACTTGGGTTTTCTTCTTAGGTACTAAGGATGAGACATCTAGCATTCTTAAGGATTTCATAACAAGAGTAGAAAACCTAGTTAATCACAAAGTTAAGATAATCAGATGTGACAATGGAACTAAATTTAAGAATAATGTGATGAATCAGTTCTGTGTTGAAAAAGGTATCTTAAGACAGTTTAGTGTGGCTAGAACTCCTCAGCAAAATGGTGTTGCTGAGAGGAGGAATAGGACATTAATTGAGGCTGCTAGGACAATGTTATCAGAGTCAAAATTACCCACAACTTTTTGGGCTGAAGCAGTCAACATTGCTTGCTTTGTGCAAAATAGGAGTAAGGTAGTGAAGCCTCATAACAAGACCCCTTATAAATTATTTCATGGTAGGAAACCTATGATAGATTTCTTGAAACCATTTGGGTGTCCTGTTACTATCTTAAATACAGTTGATAACCTAGGCAAATTTGATGAGAAAGCAGACAAAGGTTTCTTTGTTGGATACTCCACAAATAGTAAGGCTTTTAGGGTATTCAATCAAAGAACTAGGCATGTCGAAGAAAACTTACATGTTAGGTTTAGTGAAACCACCCCTAGTGTAGCTGGAAGTGGACCTGAATGGCTGTTTGACATAGATTCATTAACCAAAAGTATGAATTATGTCCCAGTAAATGCAGGTACAACTAACTTGTCTGTAGGAACACAAGAAAATTCTAATGCAGGTACACAAGCCAGGCAAATGAATCTGCACAGGAATTATTCATTCTTGAGAAGTGGAAGCTTGATCAACTTTTTACACCCAAAGAGAAAGAGGGCAAGAGTTCACAAGGTGATGCTGTTCAAAAGGATGTAGAAGGTGGAGCTGAACCTTCTAATGCTGAAAAGTTGATTAATGAAGAACCACATGTTGCTGATAAAGTGGATCTTGGTGAAAACAGAGGAATTAACACAAGCAGTAGAATCCCTGATTCTACTGCTAGGCCAAAAGTTTCTGCTGCTCAGCCTAGCAGTTCTACTGCTATACCAAGATTTTCTACTGCTGATGAAGATGGAGGATCCTTTGATGATGTTAACTATCCAAAAGACCCAAATATGCCTAGATTAGTTAATGTCTATGCTGGAACTGATGATGAAGTTGTAGAAGGGTTTGGTGCAGATGCTGATTTCAATAACATGGAGAATACCATTCCAGTCAGTCCTATTCAAACCACTAGAATACACAAGGATCATCCAAAGGAGCAAATAATTGGAGATGTTCATTCTGCTGTTCAAACAAGAAGTAAAGTAAAAGGTTTCAGTAATTTGTTTGATCAAGGCTTATTTGCTCAGTCTCTTCATCAAAGAAAGAGCCACAAGGATTTACAAAATTGTATGTTTGCCTGTTTCTTATCTCAAGTGAAACCTTAAAATGCCTACAAGGCATTAAAAGATGAAAGTTGGGTTGAGGCTATGCAAGAGGAGTTATTGCAGTTCAAGCTTCAAGAAGTCTGGACATTGGTTGATTTGCCATCTGGAAAAAGGGTAATTGGTACTAAATGGGTGTTCAGATGTAAGAGAGATGAAAGAGGAATTGTAATCAGAAACAAGGCAAGATTGGTGGCTCAAGGATACACACAGGAAGAGGGCATTGACAATATGATGAAGTATTTGCACCAGTAGCAAGAGTAGAGGCAATCAGACTATTCTTAGCATTTGCTTCAATCAAGAACTTCACTGCTGTATCAGATGGATGTGAAAAGTGCTTTCTTGTATGGAAAGATTGATGAAGAAGTTTATGTGATGCAACCACCTGGTTTTGAAGACCCTGATTATCCTAATAGGGTTTATAAGGTGGAGAAAGCACTGTATGGACTGCATCAAGCTCCTAGAGATTGGTATGACACCTTATCCAAGTTTTTGTTAAACAATGGGTTCAGCAGGGGAACTATTGACAAGACTTTGTTCATCAAGAAAGACAAATAGGATATCCTACTTGTGCAAGTTTGTGTAGATGATATCATTTTTGGGTCTACAAATAAGGTGTTATGTGAGGAATTTGAGAAGCTCAAGCATAGTAGATTTGAGATGAGTTATATGGGAGAACTCACTTTCTTTTTGGGGCTTCAAGTTAAGCAGAAGAAAGATGGGATTTTCATCAGCCAAGACAAGTATGTGGCTGATATTTTGAAGAAATTTAGTTTTTCTAATGTGAAGCCAGCTAAGACAACAATGGAGACCAACAAGCGTTTGCTCAAGGATGAAGAGGGAGAAGAGGTTGATGTGCATTTGTACAGATCCATGATTGGATCTTTGATGCATCTAACTGCTTCAAGGCCAGACATCATGTTTGTTGTGTGTGCTTGTGCCAGATTTCAAGTGAACCCCAAAGTTTCTCACTTGAATGCTGTCAAAAGGATTTTTAGGTACTTGAGGAGTCAACCTAGGTTGGGCCTTTGGTATCCTAAGGATTCACCTTTTGACTTGGTGGCATACTCAAATAGTGACTATGCTGGAGCAAGTTTGGATAGGAAGTCAACTTCTGGAGGCTGTCAATTTCTTGGACGTAGGTTGATCTCTTGGCAATGAAAGAAACAGACTACGGTGGCTAATTCAACAACTGAAGCTGAGTATGTGGATGCTTCTAGTTGTTGTGGACAGGTACTCTGGATTCAAAATCAACTACTAGATTATGGGTACAACTTTTTAAACACCAAAATTTACATTGATAATAACAGTACAATGTGTATTATTAAAAATCCTATTTTTCATTCCAAAATAAAGCATATTGAGATAAGACATCATTTTATCAGAGATTCTTATGAGAAAAAGCTAATTCAAATAGTTAAAATCCATACTGACAACAATGTTGCAGATTTACTCACTAAAGGTTTTGATGTGAGTAGATTTTAATTTTTAATTGCCAGTATTTGAATGATTAAACTTTGGAAAACCTTATCTCTGTATGTTTTTGTAATGTTTTGTAAGGATTTGTACTGTTATTAATCAAATAAGTTGTTTCTATTGCTTGCTCTATTTGTATGTTGTCTGCTGCTAGTTGGTTATTCTGCTGCTATGTATAATAATTGCTTGTGATTATTGTGGGATATTCTTGTTTGTGTTTTTGTAGTTTTGGACGAACCTTTTGCAGGTTAAGTCAATGAGGATTGCTGATTTGATGAGAAAAAGATGTTTGGAATGCTCAGTGAACATTCTGCTGCTGGTTCCAAAAGTTTCTGCTGCTAGGCAAAACATTCTACTGCTGAAGGTTCTGCTGCTCAACTGGAAACTATTGGGATTCTGCTGCTTAGTTTGAAAGTAAAGGGACTATTTTGCAAATTGGCGCGAATTAAGCCCTAATGAGATCCGAACGGCTTAAAAACCCAATTCGATCTCAAAATTAACTTTGTGCGCCCAAAATTAAACCCAATTCAAACCCTAACACATCTTCTTATCATCTGAAAAAAAACTCCCAAAATTAAAACCCTAAATTCACAATGACGAAGAGAGAATACTCCGCTAATCACAATCAAGTGGTATTTCTTCAGAAGGTCCCAAAAGCTGAGGGTTTTACTGAGGTCATTGACTTTCTTAACGCTTCCCATATAAGGTATGCGTTAACAGTAAATCCCACAATATATAAATCCCACATGAAACAGTTTTGGTCCACTGTCAGGGTCAAAACTAATGATGATGGGGGAGAATATTTGAAGGCAAAGGTAGACAATCAAAGGATAATTATTACTGAATTAGTTGTAAGAAGAGTCCTTCATTTTACAACTGATGAAGCAATAACTTGCCTTGATAATTTTACCATTTTTCAATAACTGGAAAGAATTGGGTATGAGAAGAAAAATGATAAGTTAAAATTTTTCAAAGGTCTTCTCTGCCCACACTGGAAATTCCTTCTTCACACCCTTTTACATTGTCTTAGCCCTAAAACTACTGGGTGGAATGAGTTCAGTACAACTCAAGCATCTGCCTTGATTTGTCTGGCCACAGACCAACCATTTAATTTTTCGGCTATGATTTTTGAAGGGTTGAAAAAGCATATTTCTGGGAATATTTATGTTTATCCAAGGTTTTTGCAACTAATAATAAATCATCTATTAAAACAACCTTTGAACATCAAGGGGTCCATCCCATTCATGTACTTATAAGCAAAATGTTTTCATATTTGAGGAAAAATGGAAATGGTTTTTTCTGGGACAGTAACTCCTTTGTCCCAACATATTTTGCAAATGGCTGCTCATCAGTGTGAAGAAGCTGAAATCCCAACAGCTTCCCATTACACACCCACTCATGAACAATCACATGATTCAACTCAAAAGACCCAATCCCCTAGGACTTCACAAAATGAGGACATTGTGCACCCTCAGGCCAATGTTAGTATGGAAGCAGATGAGGCTGCCACAGGGGATGTAGGTGGCATGATGGGAGAGGCTAGCACTACTGTGTCCAACCTAGTAGGTGAACAGGAAAGTGCTAACATACCTAAGACCTCAAACATGAAAACATCTAATGTTGAGAGTTCTTTTGAACTTGCAACAGGTGATGGAAACCCCAGTCACATGGCTAAAAAGGGGGACTCAGGTGATCAACCAAGGGTTGATACTGAGTTTAAGTCCATTGATTCACCTCTCAGGGAAGGTAATACATCCCGAAGTGATGAGGACAGAGATGAAACAATTGAATTGATGGATACTTATGTGCACAATGACATTTCCAATGAATCACCTCTCGGACCAGGTTACACTGGTCGAAGTGAGGAGGCTAGACTTGAAACTAATACTGATGAATTGATGGTCCCAAATGTACAAAATGCCAAATTTGATGATCCACCTCTCAGGTCAGGTAACACAGACCGAAGTGGTGAAGATAGTCTGAAACTAATAAATAAATTGATGGTCAAATGTACAAGATTGTCAAGGGAAGTGCTTGGTCTCAAGAAGCAATTGGTTATGGTCAAATCTACTCAGGGTGCAGAAATCAGAAAACTAAAGAAGAGGGTTAGACATCTTGAGGGGTTAAAGAGATCAAGGGCTTCAGAATCAAAGACTACCAAACCTGGTTTGGGGGAGGATGCTCCCAAACAGGGGAGGAATGAAGACCAGGGTTCAGGGGAGGAGAACAAGGGTCAAGGGGAGGTTGAGACTAAATTGGATGAAAATGTTGATATGGATGTGGATGTTGATAGTGGTGAACATGTTGAGGAGTTTGTGGTTAAGGACAAGTCTGGGAATGAGGTGGTTTTGGAATCAGAGAAGAAGGAGCAGATTTTAGGTGATAATGCTGCTGATGATGTTGAGAAATTGGATAAAGAAGATTCTGCTGCTGGCTCAGGGCATCCTACTACTAGAGTTGCTCATTCTGCTGCTGAGCCAAAACAAAGTTCTACTGTTGTTGGAGTTAAGAAGTTGGATAAGGAAGTTGTGTTTGTTGCTAGAGTTGAACATTCTGTTGCTGAGCAAGGAGATGAAGAGTCAGATGATGATGCTCTTAGTTTGGCTCAAGTAATGACTAATATGAAGAACAAAGTTCCCACACCAACAAAACAACAATCTAAACCAACACCAAAATCAACTACAACAAAGTCACTCCCAAAAACTACAAGAAAACCAGCAAAAGGAGTTGTCATTAGAGAGTCTGTACCAATCCCAAAACCTACACAACCAACTATTGCATCAACAGACAAAGGCAAAGGAATTCTTGTTGTAGACCCCAAACAGAAGTTTAAGTTTCAATCACCTATTCAACAAGAACAACAAAGTCAAACAGGTGAAGAAGTTGCTAGAGAAGTTTAAGCAAAACTTGATGAAGAAGAAAAAGATGCAAGGAGAAAGCAAGAACAAGCAGATTGGGAAGTAGCAATGAAGACTCAAAAAGAAGAAAGAGAGAGATACACTCCTGAATAACAACAATGTGCTATTGATGATTTGCTGGGTGAATTTAGAAAGAAACAGAGTCAAAAGAAAAGTGGCTATAAGAAGAAGAAACCTTCAAGAGCTGATCTGATAAGTTCCATGAAAAATTATCTGAAGAACCAAGCTTACTGGAAAGCTAGTTCATTCAGAGGGATGACTAATGCTTCTATTGAGAGAGCATATTTTGAAGCTTATGCAAGGTTACACAGACCTGTTGAACCCATGTCAGATGCTGATATTGCTAAACTTACAAGACAAAAGACACCTAGGGCTTATATGAATCCAGAATCTAATGTTGCAAAGTCTAAGGAAGTATCTAAAAGTGTTAAAGAGAAGGTGGATTCTGAGAAAGTGACTGAGGAAGAGGAGAAAGAAAGACCCAGTGTTGGTATTAAGAGAACTGGAGTTAGGAGAAAGTCTATTGGAAGGAAAAAGAAGAGAAAGGTAGTTGTGACAAGTTCTGATTCTGAAAGTGAAGGTACAAAGAAGAAAAGAACTAAGGTTGATAAAGAACCATGTGTTGATGAGCATGAATCTGAAGAGGAAACTGAGGAGGATAAAGCAAGAGTAATGTCTCTCACAGTTTTAGCTCCACAAAAAGAACCTGGGGTATCTAATGCAGTTCCCTTAATAACCAAATATCCAATCATCTCCTATTCACACACAGTCAGAGATGGAAGTGAAGCATATTGGGAAATCAAGAGATCAAATGGCTTATATTATGGATTTGTTAGATTTTCTCAGATGTTAAATTATATGGATAGAGATGATGTGGTACAACTATGGAAGCTGTATAAGGGAAACTATGGTGATAACAGACCAGATGTGATATATGAGAGGATAAACTATTATTTTCTGAAGAATATGTTTGAGCCACAAGGTAGTGATCTTGAATGGAAGGAATTATTAAATACCAAAATTCACAGATGGTATTTGTATCAATCTTGTGGAGTACATGAACTGGTGGGTCAAGGTGTAATGGTTTACATGCTTGTGGAAAAAGATTATCCTTTGGATACTGCTGTTATCACTCAGATGTTAAAACCTGGTAAGTTAAAGTTGCAGAAAGGGTTCTTTTCTGATGATCAAGCCTATAAACTTTGGAAGAAGTATGAAAAAGTGCTTAAATCTAAGTCTTCAAAGCAGAGCTAAGTGTTTGGAAGCATCCTCTTAGTTATGATCTGTTATTAGAAGAAACTTGCATATTTTGGGAGAAAATATCAAGTTTAGGGGAGGATTGTTGGGTTTGAAGATGCTGCTGCTTGAGTTTTGATTATGCTGCTCATGGTTCTTATTGGAAAATATACTAAGTATCATTCTGCTGCTGGGCTAAATGATTCTACTGCTAGTATATTGATTCTACTGCTGGGTTTATGAAAAGATAGAAGAAATAAGCTAAGTGTTATTCTACTGCTAGCCTACAAGGATTCTGCTGCTAGAGTAATCATTCTGCTGCTTATTAGATAAACATGTATAGTTTGTTAAGATAATTATGGTAATGATACGATTAGATATTATCTTGTATAGAAAGCAATGTAACCGACTAGGACTCCTTAAGTCTATAAAAGGAGGATCTAGGGTTAGAGTTTAGTACACGATTGTTAGCATACGTATTGTTTTGTATTCACTTCAAGGTTCTTTGTAACCCTGTTACTTTTGAGTAACCGTATTAAATATATTGAGGTGATAGTTGAGAGAATTATTGTGTGTACGATTCTTAATTCTTCTTAAGATTAAGTGTTAGTTTCCGCATAATACTTAATTGCATACTCAAGAACAGTCTCTATACCTATTGTCTTAGATCTACATCTAAGGTACTTAACAAGATCGATTAGCTCAACTGGGATCAACAATAACAATCTTTATGTTTCCAAGTTTGTTTACAAGTTTATTGGTCCCTCAAAAACAAGTCCTAAACATTTGTTAAAACACTTTGGCCAATAGTATAATTCCACCGCCTTGCCAAGCCTTGCCACACTTGCATAATTCTAGATACCTAAGAAAACATGCTAAAAGTCAGCAAAAAGCTGGTGATTTCATAGGTTTAATTATAATCAACTTGGACCAATAGTTTTGTTTGCGAGCATAGAAATGTCACATTAATATTTTATTACGCTAGCACTAAGTTCATGCAACCGAAGCTATAACAGGTCAGCATGCTCTAGAAGCATGTTAAATATAAAGGCCCTGGCAAGTGTTTATCCCAGAAACTTGTACTTTGATATGGTATACGTTCGTTTGCCTATCCGGTCAAACCGAACGGGGACGTTACTCCCAATAGATCTATTTATAACATTCACGCTTCCAGTCGGGAATTAACGGTTCATGAAATTCGGGCAGTAGGGGACATAACAAGGCTTAGGCTAACTGCGCAATAACTCTGACAAAAATAGTATTAATTGTCCATAAAATTGGTTTTGCATGTTTCTCACCCCATTCATATAAAACAAGTATAAGTAAAAAGGGGCTATAAACTCACCTTTAATGGTCTGAACAGTGAATGCTGTGAAATTAAGGAGTGTACGGCACCAACACGCAACCTAGATTAATAAACCATGTTTTAGTTTCAAGTATTAAATTAAGTCTTTTCAGAATTTAATTCTGTAGAGATCGAAATACACAAGAAACACATATTCGGGAGGTCGGGGATGCTCGAAATAAAGGTTAAACATGGTGATATTAGCTTAAAGAATGGGGCGGAGGTGTATGTGTTTTCTAGAGAGAGAAAAGAGAAACCACACACACCTCCTTATACAATGAACATCCAACCTCACTTGTTGCAACAAGTGAGGTATTTATAGCAAAAGGTGATGCCCTAATGCTAACTTATGGGCTACGGTTGGGCTTATGGCTCATGGGCCTTACATTGTTATTAATACAATACAAGCATACTAAACTATTCTTGTCCAAAAAACCCAACACGTATAACTAAATGCAATTCCCGAAAATGACAAAACTTTAAGTCTAACAATCTCTCCCCAAAGTGATGTCATACGGGAATTGCTTACAATGTTCCCTACAAGTAAAATATAAGCACATAAGCGCAGAGAATGGTCTAAAAACTTCATTACTTCGTTCAACTTGCAGAATCTTCTCAGCTTTCATTTCTTTACTTGCAGAAGAATAATTTGAGCAAATCTAATTGGGGATCAAATAGACTGTTTCACTCTCCCCTAATTAGTGCTCTCCCCCAAACTGACAACCATACTTATAAGTGCCATAAGTGCCCTGCTGTTCGGGGGAATAGATTATCAACATCTTCTTATTACCAAATGCATTCCAGTTATTATACCCATGAGAGATCAGCCCGTACATTTCTCTCCCTTGCTGGTTACGATTTATCGGAATCAGCATACTGAAGTGTACATGAAAGACAAACTGGAAGCCCTATGTCAGGAATCATATCAGCCCGTGAGAAGATGTCGATATACCCAATCTACTAATAATACCATTTGGAATTGTCTAACTCTTTATCAACCCCCTGTATCAAAAACAACGGCTTCATGTAGTGACTACTGATGGAGAAAACCCACTATGACGAACTTGAGACTGAAATAAAATAACCCAAACTTGTGACTAAACTTGCACTGTTGTATGACTAAGTACCTATACTGAGCACTACAACGTAACTCCTTAAAGCATAGGTCATTTCATATATCCTGTATATGAACTCATCTTGAATTATCCACAGCATTTTGTGACATTTGAGCACTACAACGTAGCTCCTTTAAAGTGATAGCTATACTCTGTAAGCACAACAACGTAACTCCTTACATCAGGTATAACTAGACAAATCAAGTCTCAATCATCGAATGCTCTGAGAGCAGTTTAAGTTCGAGCAAGGATCTCGAAGAATCATGCAACCAACCAACCTTGATATCTTCAAGATACTAAGTACACGCACCTGTGATATTCCACTTCAACTTCAATTAGGTAATAATGAATCATCATCCTTGTAGTCACGGTTGATAACAATCAATAATTAGCCATTGTCATTTGATTGTGAATCTTGATCTTGATCAGGATCTTTTTGGCTATACGTGGTAGGATTTGAGGATGTATACCAGTAATATCATTTGTGATTTTGGTGTGAAATATGCCATAAAATGACATTATAATGATGCTGGAAAAATTTGAGTTTAAGAAATTTTTACGCCAAAAAATTCCCGAAAAATTCGAATTTTGGCCTAAAAATTTGAATTTCGGGCCAAAATTTTCACTATTGTACCAGAATTTGAATTTCGCGTAAAAATTGACCATTAAGTCATCCCTCCGAATTAAATTCTACTCAAATTTTCCCGCGTAAAAATTGCGATAAGGGATAGAGAGTCTTGAGTGAATGTCGATAATTTTATCTGGATTCAAAGTGCGATAATCTTATCTGGATTTCAATTGCGATAATCTGCGTTAGAAATCCATTAGCGATAGAAGTCCATTCGCGATAGAATCCAACTGCGATAAAGTCCAACTGCGACAAGATCCAACTGCGATAAGGTCCAACTGCGATAAGGTCCAACTGCGATAGGGTCCAACTGCGATAGGGTCCAACTGCGATAAAACCCTAACTTGTCGCATTTCAAATTGCGATAAACCCTTACTTATCGCAAATCCTTATACAAGGATTGGATATTTTTCCGATGGCGAGAAGCACTTTTTATCAATTTCTTATACAAGAAATGATAAAAAACCAATCCGAAGGCAGTGAAGAATCGAACAATGGACCTTTGAAGCACTTTTTCTTCGAACAAAACTTCACAAAACTCTCGTAAAACCCAAAAAGTTACCACTTTTTTTTCTCTCTAAACTTCACAAAACAACCAAAAGCTAATAACTTTTTTCATTAAACACACGTTAAACCACAAAAGCTACAACCTTTTCTGTTTTAACATGCGTAAAAATCAAAAAACAAAACAATAACGAGATAACACACCACAAATCACAATTTATCACCTCAACAATACCACGATTCGCCCCCGGTTAGCTCTTGATACCAATTGTAGAGATCGAAATACACAAGAAACACATATTCGGGAGGTCGGGGATGCTCGAAATAAAGGTTAAACATGGTGATATTAGCTTAAAGAATGGGGCGGAGGTGTGTGTGTTTTCTAGAGAGAGAAAGGAGAAACCACACACACCTCCTTATACAATGAACATCCAACCTCACTTGTTGCAACAAGTGAGGTATTTATAGCAAAAGGTGATGCCCTAATGCTAACTTATGGGCTATGGTTGGGCTTATGGCTCATGGGCCTTACATTGTTATTAATACAATACAAGCATACTAAACTATTCTAGTCCAAAAAGCCCAACACGTATAACTAAATGCAATTCCCGAAAATGACAAAACTTTAAGTCTAACAAATTCCAATATTTTAGAGTGTTTATGTTGTTGTCACTTGTGTGGCAGCAAGTGAGGTTACGAAGGAATTCCCTATGAAATGGTAAGGTTTAGCTCTACGAATGACTTAAATGTATGGTATTGAGGAAACGAGAATATCTTATAGGAATTTTAGTGACGGGATTTGGAGAGAAATGAAATTGAATGATTTATAGCACGAATAGATATAATCGAGATGTGATATATATATATATATATATATATATATATATATATATATATATATATATATATATATATATATATATATACACACTAGACTTCAAAGCCCGCCCAATGGGCGGGCATGACTTGTAATTTTAGACTGGATGGTTGTAATCAATTTTAAATTATGCCTTAATTTCGTTACATTTAACATAATAAAATATAACTACTTTTATACAAAAGCAATAGAACGCGCACTGCCGTTAGATTGTTTTTTATTGTCAATATTTTCCTCTTTCATATTCGCACACAATAGTCATTTACATGTTAACACATTAAATAACATTGCTTATACATTTTGATGTGAGCAAGTTATTTTATTCCATCATTTTCAAGAGAATAACTATTATTATTAAATTTAATAGACAAAAATATTTAAAAAAAAAATGCGTGTCTGGATAAAGAAAACGTGAGTCTACATTATTGATCTTATATTTTGAGTTACCAATTGCATTCATGTATTGTATTATGCAAGTATATTTTGATGTAAATAATATGATGGAATTTTATTTTTATTTTTATTAGTATTATTTTATGACATGAAATTCTTATTGTAAATTATTAAAAGAAACATCTTTGTAGAACATGCAAGTTGTGTAGGATACTCATTAATAGGCTATTCATATAGGCTTGCTATCTTATCAGTTATAATTACTCATAACTGCTATTCACACAAAGTATCATCACATTATCGAAAACACCAACATCTCACTGCTCAAATTATTTTTGCCCAGATCAACAAAAGGTGAACTACATATTCTTGATCTAATAGTTTTGTTCATGTTTTGCTAACCTTTGTTATCTGATTTTCGTATTGAAAGGATGAAATCTTGAATATTTTGATTGACTAATTGTATTATATTTATCTGTATATTTAAGCTAATATCTTTCAATCGCATGTTTCGTTTTTTGTGTTTAATTGTATGTTATAATTAACTTAAGTAATTATTTTATGTGTAATTTTAGGGATGAAATCTCGTTTATTAGAGCACCTTGAACACTAGCAGTATGATGTTCCGTTACATCAGTAACAATGGCAGTACCATGTTCTGTCCCATCAGAGTTTAAATGAATCTGATTTTTAACCTTCAACACTGGCAGTATCATGTCCTATTACATCATTGACACTGATAGTACCATGTTCTGTCCTACCAGAGTTTAAATGGATTTGATTTTTTATTAGTTTGGTTTGTATTTGTTTGTTGATTAGTTGGAGTGTTTTGCTGATATTTGATTTATGTATTAGAATATAGATTTGCATTCTAATAATATTTGAGTGCGAGTTTAAACTTATCATCTTAGATACGATATTTTGATGTTACTGATACGCTTTATTTATTAATGAACTACATCCTTGAACTGTATTACCTACTGATTCCATTTTTTTTGGTTCAGCTAAATATAAATAAATAGACGTAGTAACGATGATGGATGTATGGCGACCAATCGAAGCTATTATCAATTTCGCATGGTCGCCGTATATCCATCATTGATACTTTGCCGATATTTCTGAGGTACACACTCACCTATTGCTTTTTCTACCACTAATTCTGCAAAGGTGCGTGCAATATATCAATACAATGCATACTGCTTGCATCAGGTATCTTTCTACTTACTTACACCAACCACCAAATTCAACGTATACACACCAAAACTCACATATGTCGGCATCATTTGCTCCTTTCTTGTTCACATGAATATGAAGCACTTTATCTTATTTCATGCGAGCAAATATGCTTGAGGAAAGAGATATTTTACAAAATGCTTCATGTTCATGTGAAGAAGAACCGAGTGGATCAGAAGCAAGGAAATGTAAAGGAATCGAGACAAAGTACGAAGGTAACTGAAGTATGTCTTGAGTTACTGTGGACGAAGGTAATTTTTATTTGCTTTGAAACATCTTAATTGTTGGTAATTGGGGGGTTTTAGTTAGATCATGGCTTAAAAATGCCACTGTGTTGTTTAATGTTGCTTAAATATAGTAGTAGGTTTAACAACCATTCCTCATGCTTATTATGGAAAATTTTGTTCTGGAAAATGAATGCGTCATTTTTTGAAACAGGTTATGTACTGTTATATTTTGTGTTGATATTATTATGATACTTGAGTGGAACTATACATGTCTAATTCATAAGCTGTAAGTAAAAACACAAATTTAATATGATTCAAAGGTCGAAATACCTTTTAAATTCGAAACAATGCTTCTTTATACACAACATTTGTCGTTGATTTTGTGTATTTCCCATCCTCGTCACAACAAAGGACTTTCAAACCTTTCTTGTTCTTCACTCGAGACACTGCTACATAAAGCTGGCTGTGCGAGAAAACAGGACGCTGGAGAAATAGTCCTACATGTGTCAACGTTTGGCCTTGGCTTTTATTAATTGTCATTGCGAAGCACGGTGATACCGGGAATTGTCTTCGATTAAATTTAAAAGGCATTTTGGTATCCGAAGGACTTAAAACCATACGTGGTATAGCGCAAACAGTACCAACACTTCCGCCCGATATTATTTTAGCCTCAATTATATTAGTACCAAGCCTTCGAACTTGGAGCCTGGTTCCATTGCACAATCCAGCTATTTGATCAATGTTTCGCATGCACATAACAGGTGTACCTATTTTCAGTTTCAATGAATGACGTGGAAGTCCAGATATTTTAATGCTGTTGAGAAAGTCACATGTGTATAAGTCCGGATTGAAAGTGGAGTCTTCATCAACAATATCAATTGAATCAGAACTTAGGTATGTTTTTTGATCTCCTTCAAGTAGCGTAAGCATCCTGTCATTGATCATATCCACAAGCTCATGTGTAGGCGCCAGTATGGCCCTTTCCTGGAAAAAGGTCGGGTTATAGAGGTTTTTGACCACATCCGGGTAAGTCTCTTCTATTATTGCACCAACATGATCTTCGGAGTCAGGAATCAACATATCGTCTGTGAATTCAACGTTTGCCTCTCCATCGTTTTTACCTCCGATCGTTCCATTGCCAATTGATAATATCCAGTCCGCAAAGTCTTGTATTTCTTTACGTTCGGATTGATTTGTACCTGTTCCAAGTCTCATGTTGATAGTCAAGCGTAACACTGTACAATGGTCCCAAAGATACGAAGAATTTATTGCCGAGTGTACAACATTGTGTCTTGAACCACCTGTGATGACCGGAAGAATTTTTCGAAAGTCACCCCTAAACAAAACTACTTTTCCTCCTAATATTTGATCCATTGGGGTTGAATGATGTGTCCTACATATGTCTCTCAGTGTCCTATCGAACGCTTCGTAGCAATGTCTATGTGTCATTGGAGCTTCATCCCATATGATTAGTTTGCACTCCCTTATCAACTCGGCCAGTTCACTATCTGCTGGGATATGGCACATAGAATCATCGACCACATTGATGGGAATTGCAAATCGAGAATGCGCAGTTCTCCCTCCTTCCAATAAAAGTGCGGCTATACCACTTGACGCGACATTTAATACTATATAGCCTTGTGATCTGATTGCAGCGGATAATTTTTTGTAAAGATAAGTTTTACCCATGCCTCCATATCCATATACAAAGAACATACCACCCGTTTGGCCATTAACAGCATCCATTAAAGTATTATATATATTTTTTTGCTCGACGGTCAACGTACCAAAGAGTTTATTGTGTTGTTCTCGTAATTCTTCTGGGTTGTATCTTAACTCGTCTGCTATCAGTCTGTTGTAATTCACCATAGAAAACATTTCGTTTGGGAAAGGCATGTTTGGGATACTCCTTAAACTTTTATTGTTACAAAGAAGCATGTGCTCAATATATGTAAGGCATATATTCTTTCTTTGTTCGTCCGAAAGTTCCAAATCTGCAAAAATAAATTTTATTTTTTTTAGTTTCATTTTATAAAACATTTACATAAAATATAGCATGTACAATATTTAAAGTAAATTTTGCTATAGGCATTTATCTATGTTGCTGTACACTATATATGGTATATATATCAAATGAATGTTTAATATCTTAGAAGTGTTTTATAGGTTATCATTGTGGCTATTTAGTTTATTGTTTTGACTATCATCTTTAACGATTTTTTCATTTTCTGAGACATGGCTTATCAGTTTTTGATGAAGGTTGATTACTGTTATCGGAAAAATCAGGTGTGTAATAATTTGTGGTTATTGTGTACATAGTAGAATGCTTAATTTGATTCTGTGCTTTGTTTTTCCAATATTTGTTAATACATAAATCTAATTGTATTATGGTTATGTTGTAGACACTCCCTGAATGGTTTCATGAATGTCAAGAATGTTATGGATGACAAAGCTATGTTGTATACGAAGAAAATGAAGCCAAGATTCCAATGTTTCATGTTTGCTGATGCTGCTTTTGGTATGTTTTTCTGGGTACATAAACTTTTAATTTGGTTATGGCGACCATATGTTATGATAAGTATTTGTTGCGTAATGTGGACACGGTAGTGGTAGTTTCCTTTGGTTATGGATATAATATGTAGGCTTATAGACAGAGTTTATGGTCTAATATAATGTCCTGCTTATTAGTAGTTATGTTGAATTACATTGTTTTTAGATAACAAATACTGAGCGTATTTTTTATAAATCATGGAGATATGTTGTTTCCAATTTAATGTTTTACATTAAAAAAATCATACCTGGATCATTCCTTTTTATTCGTTCTGCATGTAACATGTCAGTAGCCATTACTTCCCATGTTTTTTCATAAACAAACTCTGGTCGAGACATGCAATCTGTCAGGATTAGTATGACATAAAACTTACGCAGGTAGTTTCCGGACCCCCATAGACTGGCTTCTAACAACCCATCAATATATTCTTTGTCATCTTCCAATAGACCCCGCGCTTGGCAATCCTCCTTGTAGGTATTGTACGTAACATTTTCGAATTTTCTAAAGTCAACCCAATCTTGTGCGCCTGGGACTTTGTTAATCAAGACTCATAAATAGAATAGCTCCCCGGTTGACGGCGACACGTGATGTACGCGTCCAATGCATGTGCCTTTCTGTCTTTTTACCCAAATCTTCTCTTCTTGTTTCCATACATAGTGTTGTGGAAACTCGTGGTAAAGTAGGCTTCTCGCTTCTTGATCCGTCCTATTTCTTTTCATCTATTGGAAAAATTTCGTATCATTTACGGATGCTTTATCCAAAGTACAGTCAATGCTTTCTGAAGCATCAAATATAATCGACTGTTCGCCTTCCAAATGAAACGGCAAGCGTTCAACGGGAGGAAATCTGTAGTGGATGTCAAATTTGTAAATCCTCCATGCCGCCTCGCATGCTGAAAGATAGCGACAATCGTAATAGTCCTTGACTTCATCTACATCTTGGTCTTCTACGGCCGCCGTGGCCCTATCTGGACCCTTGTTTATATACTTGAAAAGATATTTTATGGACGCCGCCTGATTGCACCAGTCCACATTAATATGTGATTGGTAGCGTCTCAAAAACACTGGATTGTAAGGTACCACGTATCTGTTGTGTAATTCTGACCCGCTCTTTGTTACTGTACATCCATCGTTCCTCCTTTTATAAAGTGCGTATCCACTGTCATCTATGACTGTTGAATTGTTAAATTCCTTAGGGAATCTCTTTGTGCACTTGTTTTTTACGGTACAGGGGCAAGTTGGCCGTTGGGGGCCACATGGCCCATGCATCGTATGATCAGTAACAATTTCATACAGTTCCGGGTCTTTATTTTTATCCGGTATCTCCGCTGAAATAAATCGATCAATTTGGCTTGTTGTCTTGATTTTACCTTTTTCTTCCAAGAAAAGCAGTATATGAGCATGTGGTAGACCTCTTTTCTGGAACTCAACGGTATAAACAGCTGCATCAAGATGATAATGTTAAGTAATGTATATAATCAATGATAATTGACGCAGTTACTCTACATTTTTCTAATAGAAATATGATAATACCTGCTTTTAAATGTCCAAAAAAATGGCGGTCTTTAAAATCTCTCATTAGACTGTCCAACTTTTGTTTAAATACCCTGGTTATTACATCAGGCCTGTCCTCAGACTTCAACCCCTTATCTGCGACAAACCGTGCAATTTCTGGCCAATTTGGATTGCATGTGAATGTGATAAATAGGTCAGGATATCCGTAAACCTTGCATATTGTCATTGCATCTAAATAGTTTTGCATCATATATCTTGGGCTCCCAGTAAATGACGATGGTAATATAACCTTTTTCCCACGTAATGTCACCCCAGAATCTTCTTGCTCTGCCAATTTTGCAAGTTTAGAATATGTTTCACTCCTCAAATCCTTCTGTTGATTTTTAACAAACGACATCCTTTCAGATTCTATCATAGTGTAAGCGTCAACTATAAATTGTTGGCATAGCCTCCTTGCATTGAGTATCATCGAGAAAACTTCTGCCCTTTCTTGTAGCCGATATGCAAAATACTCCCTCATTGTTACGCGAGTTTTTTTGTTTGTTGGTGTGTAATCAGTAACGCCTACATGATATATGTCTGTCCAGTAACCATCCTCTGCATATGGGAACAACAATGGGTATTGTAATGCCAGATATGACGGGTGCAATTCACTAATTCTTCTAAGCCCTCCTTCTTGTAAGTGTAAAATAATGTCTCTTTTGTGTGCTGTCGCGTCAAAGTCCCCAACTATGAGTCCTCCAATTTCATCAGCTATGGGTAGGTTATAATTTCTACCATCTCGTTCTCGTGTACCGATAAGGCGTAATTTGAATTTGTTTTCGTCACTTTTCCTGACTAATCGTTCCTCGGCCATTCTGAACTGACCAACTAATGGATTGATGGTATCCAGCATGTCGCGTAAATCTATAGTCAATTGGTGGTCTATGTTATAGTTGGTCGATGTCGATGTGCTGTCGATGGTACTGCATGAAATGAATATAGTTATATTAGTATGTTGTCGTTTATGCAAGTAATATATAAACAACATGTACAAAATGACAAAATAATCAACGTTGTCATACCTGACACAATTAATTCTATTCTGTATTTCATTTTTTGAGTCGTAAATATATAACTGTGCAAAAACAGGAGGTTTGTTGCCCTCTGGTAACAGACTCCCCATTTTATGATAATTTTCACCTTGTATCCTGTAACAATATGCTCCATATCCTTGATTAACAGATGTGTCCTGTCTTGCACCCATGGATGTGAATGAAAACATCGAATTGTATCGTCTGATATTATCAACAAAATCCTTGCTTTTTGGATGTTCACCATCCATAAGCTGTCTCAACAATTCAGGTGGATTCTTAACTTCATTTCCTAATTTCACTTTTCCTTTTCCACAACATATAGAGTAAGTATCTTCGTTTGAAGACGTCGATCCTACCTTAGCCTCAGCATGCCACAGTAATGCATCACACGATTGACATGTGTAAATAGGATCTCCATGGTCAAAATAATCTGTAAACGTATAATGAATTAAATAAATTATTATTTAAAAAAAATGAAAAATAAATAAAATAAAACTTATATATTTTTTGTTACTGAATGGTGTTTTTTATACGGATTTGTCTAATGGCTTTACCATTAGATATGCCTTTAAATTGGTTTTTATGTGCTTCTTGATTGTTTGCAGAAGTTGTGGTATTTAAACCCTCCCGTCTTGGTATTTTTTGCGCGGGTGCTTTCATTTTATCCTGTAGTCTCTGTGATTTGCGTTTTGCAATATGTACACCAGGTTGATTAGTTCCAAGATAGGTAGGCTCTTTAGGCATGGCTGTAAAAAAAACGAATAAATAAAAAGACGAAGCGGAAATAACTGTTAATTATTTGCTGGAGGAATTATAACATTATTACGTGTTTTGGTTAGATCTTTGAATGGACGTCCCCTCGGTCTTTTTGTGGTTTCTGTGGCTGTTGTTGTTTTGGGTTGTGAAATCGTGCGAGTTGGCCGTATGCTGATATCGGTAGGATCTGTTGTAAAATGAAGTTGTATTAACATGATCAAATAGTTTTCATTGCAAGCAAATATAGTGTGTAAATATCATGTTGGATAGTTTCAGTTAATTAAATGACCTGTTTCGTTTGGGTATATCGGTGGTCGGCCTATGCATTCAGACGTTATTTTTTTGGTTTGAGAAGGCATGCGAGTTGGCCGTAGACTGAGATCATTAGTATCTGTGTCAAATTACATCATGAATGTTAGTTGAAACTACAAAACATGATATTTACACGCTGAATTATATTACAATGATAATTATTTGATAACGTTAATGCAAATTCAATTTACAGCAGATCCTCATGATATCAACATACGGCCAACTCACACGCTTTCACAGCCAAAAACAACATCAGGCACATAAACCACAAAAAGACCGAGGGGAGGTCCATTCAAAGACTGAACCAAAACATATAACATAGTTATTATTCCATCAAAAAATAATTAACAAATATTTTGTATCGTTGTCTTTTTATTTTTCACATCTGGTACGCATGTTGCTGGCATATGCGTTAAGATGTTGTTGACATTGTTTGAAAAAGGCGCGCATGTTGGCCGTGTGCTGAAACTATTGGTACCTGTCGTAAATTGAAGTTGCGTTAACACAATAAAATATTTGTCATCGAACATAGACAGAGTATATAAATATAATGCTGTGTAGTTGTAACTAACTGAATTACCCATTGCGATTGGATATATTGGTGGCCGTCCTCTGCTTACATTTGTTTGTTGCGCCTTTCGTTTTGGTTTTCCTCCTGGTCGAATTGCTAAATCATTTGATATAGTTGCCATGATGCTAATAAATCAATTATACTATAAACTCGTTTGAACTGTTGATAGTATCAAATGGTTGTGGAAAGATATTGAAAATATTTAACTTGTAAAAAAAATATATAATCTATAATGAATATCTTTTAAATTTAAACAAAATTTGATATGCCATATATATCTATTACTATAAAGTAGCAATTTTATCAATGTGTTTTCAGTATAAACTTATCTCTGGAAATGATTTACGCATATCATATATGTAAGGTATAAGATAATTGACAAAGTTTAAATATATTTAGATACTTCTACTATTTAAATACAATAATATATAATGAAAGATGCCGATCTACTGGCATAATGTTTCCAATGGCACAATTCCAAATTTTAGATGATCTGATGAAAATTACTCACTCGTCCAAACTGCATGATTGTATGCGCGTGTGGTTTGTGCAACAGGCACATGAAGACTCGTTCTGTGCAAAATTGATACACGCTTGTTGTGAGCATCTCAGGAGAGTGATGGCGAAGAACCGAGTGATGATAGCTGACATGGAAGCATTAGGGCACCGTGGAGTCGCATTAGACTCACTCGATGCTTTGAAAAAAACTCAAGAGAGGCATCGGGCATTGCTTGAACTGCTAGTTGATTTGTGTGCTCAAGCCAAAGCCGGTGTCCGCGAGGAAGAGGGTAATGCCATGAAGATGAACGATTTTAACTAAGTTGTTTTAGTAGTTTTTTCCCTATACAATGTTTGATTTCGATATTTGCTTTATGTATTAAGTAAGTCAATTGGCTTGATCTATTTATTTTGTCGATTTGTTAGAAAACTTACACGAACCTTAATGATTATTCACAATTGTGGTCAATGGTTCTAATAGTATGCACAATCAAAAAAAATCACGGCACATGACATCTACAATCAAAACAACCATTTAAATAACATAATATTCTGAACATAAAAGAAAAATTAAGAAATAAACAAACTGTTTTCAATATCTTTGAAAACATCAGCAATTTTTTGTTGTGTTTCTGCTATTGTTGCATTCCGAGCAACAATGTTCTGTTGTCGATGCTGGATGATTTCTGCATCTATCCTGTTCCGTTCTTCATCCCTCCTGTTCTGTTCTTCAAGAGTCTTTATACGTTGATTGTAAAGATCAATCAACGTTTTTTGAGTCGCATGAGCGCCGCTTGAATGCATTTTATCCCATATATGCTGGGGTATGTCGTAAATTTTGTACTTCTCGGGCATTGGAGGAACATCACCACGTCTTGGTTTTTTAGCCTCATTCGATTTAGGGTTTGATCAGGATGACGCCATTGAATAATCAAGTAAATACTGTAGTAACTTAGAATAGTCAAAAGGATAATAAAAAGTGGTTGTTATCTCTTTGTATTTATAGACTCCTTAAAAGTCACAATGTTTATATTGAAAAGACACGACATTTAATTGAACAGTCGCTTTGTTTCCAGATTTATGTTTTCTATACATACATTTATGCATACACAATAAACATAATGTTAAATATTAAGATTTTATTCAAATTGAATAAACATAACCTTTATTGTGTCGAATATATTCAATTCGAAAGTCGATTTATTTCCAAATTAGTATTTTCTATAAATATGTTAATTTATATTCATTAAAGATTTTAAATTTAAATGGAAAGTCATGTTATTTTTAAATTCGTGCTTCCTATAAACCTGTTTATGTATTATAGATAAAAAAAAACTAAATCATAATTTTCCTATTTAATAATTATGCTCGCACATCTGCACAAACAGTTTGTACTGTTGGATAGACGTCCCTTTAAAGTTTCCGCAGCTCATAATACTAAAGTTTAGTACTGCTACCAATATATTTGTACTGTTAGATAGACGTTGGTACTGGGCCGAATTAGTGACATATCCGTTGAGGACTTATGTTGATTGTGTACATGTTATTGGGTACTGCTCTTCTTATTTGGATTATTTATTTGTTTCATTAATACTGCTGGCTCAAAAAAGTTAATACGTTTTAACTCATGAGAAACAAAAAATGTATTTTTAAAACAATAAAGGCTGACAAATACGATCGAACACGAAAAAAAAACTACAAACAATTATAGTTGTCCATCTGTTTTTTAACATTCTTTATCGTCTCTTGATACTCCAATATCTTCTTCTTTTGTTGATCAATAGCCTCTTTACACTCCAACACTGTTTGTTCATCGCGTGCGATTCCTGCCTCCATCTCTGCTATCCGTCGTCTAAGTTGGGAAATATATCGTATTGGTAGGAAATATCTCACAACCGCTGCGTCTGTTTTTGGATCTGATGAAATCTCCTTTGTTGGGGAAACGCTTCTCGGACGTTTGTTTGGCGGATTTGATGAGGAAAAAAACAAACGACCCATTGGAAACTATTATTGTTAACCTAAAGTAGAAAAGAATTGTAATTGTTTGATTGCTTTCGAATTTGATCCAGCATTTATAGGTGCGGAAAGGGTGTATAAGCTATGATGAGTATATTTTAAATTTAACCAATATCCTGTATACCATTGATGAACTCAAATAAGTACATTTTATTACTATATTTATCCTATTTATTTGACTTGTTTTATTATATTATGTATGAGAATTGATACTTAATTGTTTACTTTTGTAATTCTCAGGTAAAAACAAGCATTTGGTGAAACTTGGCGATTTTGGACTAATTATGGAGCAAAACAAGCAAGAAGTTAAGAGTCTACTGAAATGTACAAGATCAAGACATTCTGCTCCAGATACGCCGCATCTTGCTGATTACATACGGCGCATCACTATCAAGATTTCACAAGATATGATCCAAGATACAAGAGGACATGCGCCGCATCTAAGAATGGAGTTACGCCGCATCTTCTGGCGGTGTACGAATATTCCTGAATATATTAATCTTGGACCCCACGCGAAGTTAAGTCAATGCGCCGCATCTTACCCTCAGACAGAAACTATAAATACCCCAAGACCAGATGGGGTTCAAAGGTTCGGAGTTCGACAGTTTTAGAAGACCGAAGTACAGAAACCCTAGGACAAATTCAGTCGAAGTAGCAGCACAAGACACACCTTGAACGAAGATACAAGAGCTGTAAGAAGGTCCTGCATGTATTTAATTCATTAAGTAGTTTTGTTTTATTGTGTTAGTAAACTTTAATTCATCAGGATTGGTGGCTTGTGTAATGTGACAACGGAAAGATTGCACTCCCTTTAATATTGCTTTCCCATCAATTAAAGTTTATATGTCGATGTCTTTGGTGACTTTTATTAGTGCATTGATAACCTCTGTGTCTAGCTGAGCGTTGATCGGGTCGCCATGCCTCTGCCCTCGCCTATTTATTAGATCGCCTATGCATTCTATCGTCTGTAGAAAAGTAGGAAGAAAGATAAATAGGATAGTCATAAGTAATCATTAAGGGTTTACTCGCCGATAAGATTAGAACCAACGAGAAAGAACTTAATCTCGGTGCGTTGCATCGAACTATACACTTCATATAAAACTAGCAATAAAACAAGTGACAAGCTGCTTAACTATCAGGACAGGCCTTCTTATTATCTCGAGTATTTATCTGTGTACGTGTGTGCTATTCGCTGATTCGTGCCTATTAGCTAGTTTATTATTTAATTGCAACCAAACCGTGCCAGTCTCTCAGGCTGAACCCCCTTGCGTTAGATTAGGTTGTATAGTTAACTTAAG
The DNA here is from genome assembly GCA_021014915.2 of Artemisia tridentata subsp. tridentata. Classification (NCBI taxonomy): domain Eukaryota; kingdom Viridiplantae; phylum Streptophyta; class Magnoliopsida; order Asterales; family Asteraceae; genus Artemisia; species Artemisia tridentata. The sequence goes on from CP139503.1 coordinate 239,762,828, forward strand.
ATATTAAAATACTGGTTAGAATAACTAGATAATACGTTCCACTCTTAGTGATCGACACTCTACTTACCATTATATACATACTGACCGGGTACACTGCTCGTTAAGTGTGCGTGTTATTGATAAGTCGGCTAAATATAAATTTAAAACTTGAGTAGGCATTAATACTGCTAAACCACAACGACACATCACGCGCATCAAGTTTTTGGCGCCGTCGCCGGGGAGTGAATTGTTATTATCTGTTAATTTGATTAGTATTTTAATTATGTTTTTCTTTTTAATTTTTATTCTAACCGCTAACTCTGTTGTATATTAGGTTAATTTGCATTCATTGTATTATTTTGCATATTTTCTGTTTTTGTGTGTGTTTTTTTTTTATTTGTGTTTATATTCGTTTGTTTTTATTTGGTTTAATTTTTCGTATTTTCTGTATTCTGCTTTCGTTGTACTGAGCTAATATAAACGATACGGCGCATCTGATTTCTCAGATACGGCGTATTGCGTTTAATTTTTATAAAATACAACGCGTTTAATTAATTCGATACGACGCACCTTTTCCCCAAGATACGGCGTATCTGTTTTTAATAAGAAAATTTTTTCTAAGCGATAACGCGATACGACGCATCTGCTTCAGCAGATACGGCGCATCTATTATTTTAATTAAAAACAGTTTTCGAATTATTAAACAGATACGACGCATCGATCTCTGTCGATACGGCGTATCTTCTGAATCAAAAATCTTGTATTTTGAAACGTAACGAAAATACGGCGCATTAACTTTTGTTAATACGACGCATTTAATTTTAAATAAATATCGATTTTTGATTTTTAAAATTGATACGGCGCATTCTAAATTTCTAAGCGGCGTATCTATTTTCTGAATAAAAGTCTGATTAAATTTTAACGATTATAAGATACGGCGTATCCAACTTTCTGGATACGGCGCATCGTCTGCAGATATCAGTAACTTTAATTTTTCGTATTCCGTTTTCGTTGTTAATTTTCTGATATATTACTTTCTTGAGCATACCCTACTGATGTTTTTGTGTTGATTTCAGGAAGTGCATGACCAGGAGTTCTACGAAGAACTTGATTCAACCTTTCGAAGATCCTGAACGAGTCTTTCATTCGCTTAAAAGGCTTTTCAACACAAAAAGCTTTGATATTTCAAGTTCACTCGAGCTTGATTATTTTTCTGAAGAGAAAGAGGAAGAAGAAACAGAAACAATGGGCGAAAACACAACTATGGAGGAATACATGAACAAAACCCGTGCTGATTACACTTCAGGAGTTGCTAGACCAAAGTTTGATGATAAGTCAAAATTTGAATTGAAGGGTCAGTTTCTCAAGGAGCTTAGAGAGAATGCTTTCAGTGGATCGGAACATGAGGATGCTAATGAGCATGTTGAAAAGGTCCTCGAGATCGCGGATTTATTTACTTCAGAAGGAGTCACTGACGATCAACTCATGCTAAGAATCTTTCCAATCTCGCTAAAAGGAGCTGCTAACAAGTGGCTAAGGAATGAACCTGCTAGTTCAATCACTACATGGGAAGATTTGAAGAGCAAATTCCTGAAGAGATATTGTCCACCTGCTAAGACTGCTAAAAAGATGGAGGCTATCAACAGTTTCAAGCAAGAGCCTGATGAAACTCTTTATCAAGCTTGGGAACGGTTTAAAGATTTACTGGTAAGATGTCCTCAACACTATCTAACCCCTATGCAGGAGATAATATTGTTTTATCAAGGATTGGACGTGCCTACTAGACAAATCTTGGACGCTAAGGGAGTTGTGCCTCAAATGAGTGCAACCAATGCTAGGAAAGCTATCCAAGAAGCTGCTGATCATTCTCAAAAATGGCACGCTGGGACCTCTACTAGATCTAAGAGCAGCACTAATTTTGACGGGTTTGCTGCTATTCAAGCTCAATTGGATAAAATTAGTAGAGAGATGAAGAAGCGAGATGAAAAAGTGTATGCTGCCCAAGTTGGATGTGAGAAATGCGAAGGACCTCACTACACTAAAGATTGCCCGAATAAGAATGAAAGTGAGACGTTTGAAGAAGCATATTACACCCAATTTGGACAATCATTCCGACCTTCAGGAAGATTTAGGGAAGCCACCCCGGGATTCTATCAAAAGAACAACTTTAATCCCGCTTATCAAGAAAGGAGGCAGACTTTGGATGACACTCTAAAGCAGATTATGGCCGATGCTGCTAAAAGACATGAAGAGAATACTGCTATGATCAAAGAAATCCGAGCTTCAACGGATACTATTACAAGAAATCAAGGAGCTTCGATCAAAGCATTGGAACAAAAAATTGGTCAAATGAGAAAAGTTCTTCAAGAAAGAGGATACGGAAGTTTACCTGGCTCAACTGAAACCAACCCAAGAGATCATGTCAAGGCCATAAGCACCACTGAAGAAGTCACTCCTAACATACCTAGAAGATCGATGAATGGTAATGATGGTGCAAAACCCGAATTTTTCTTTAATTCTTCAATCAGTTTAAGGAGACTACTAAAAGAGAAGACAAAGATTGAAGAGGAGATCAAGGCAACAATGAAAGAAGAGAGCCCTGCAACCGACTTACATGCCTTGCCTCATAAAGAAAAGGACCCAGGAAGTTTTACTTTACCTTGTTCAATTAATAATATATCTTTCAATAATGTGTTAGCTGACTTAGGAGCTAGTGTTAGTGTTATGCCTCTTAAGACATTCACTACCCTAGGACTAGGAAAGTTAGCACCAACTAAGTTGCTTATTGAATTGGCTGATAAAACGGTAAAACGACCTGAAGGGATTGCTAATAATGTGCTAGTTAAGATTGAGAAGTTTATTTTCCCTGTAGACTTTGTTATATTAGATATGCCCGAGGATGTTAAGATTCCTTTAATCCTTGGAAGACCTTTCTTGTCTACTGCCCATGCTAAGATTGATGTGTTTAAAAGAAAAATCTCATTAAGGGTAGGGAATAATAAACTAGTCTATAAGTGCCAAGATCCTGTTAAAAGCATAATTAGAGGTGTCTATGTGCTAGGATTAAGAGAGCGTATGGACCTCGATCTTGAAGCTAAGATTATGGGAGAAACATTGATTCAAAACAACTCAACTAATCCTAATCATGAGAACTTTGAGGAATTTATTGACCTTAATGTACCTACCGAACTTAGACGCGATGTTGTTAACGATTCTGATGATGAGTGGTATGATTGCGTAGTAATTAAAAAACGTAGGAGAATAGTTGAGAAAACGAATTTGAATAATGATGTGTTTATTGAACTACCACCCCACCTTGCTTATTTATGCCTATATGATAATAAGAATTTCCCGTCTATCATTTTGTCATCTCTGCCCGAAAGGGACAGAACTTTGTTTATACAGATATTAAAGAAGAACGGCGTGGAAATTAAGGAAGAGCAAGGAGTGTTCAATATTACTGAATTGGCGATGAGGGAGCGCGATGTTTCTGACTCCTTCAATGATCGATATTAAAGAGCTGAACGTGAGTCTAACTTGAAGACTCTGGAATAAAGACAAGTGCTGACCGGGAGACAACCCGGAAAATTTTTACTATTCTGTTCTGTGTCGAGTCAGTCAGGCCCGCAGCAGATACGGCGTATCTCAATCCCAAGATGCGACGCATCTCCTGCACTGGTCATATCTTACTTTATTTTTCTGCATTTTTTACTTTCGACTTTAAAAACTTTTTGTCAGTTTATTTTAATGCGGCGCATCCCTGGTTAAGGATGCGGCGCATCTTCTATTCTGATCCGTATTTATTCCAGGCTCGATACGGCGTATCTTTTTCCATAAGATACGGCGCATCGACTGACCTGATGATTTTTATTTTAATCTTTAAGTTTTATTTTTACTAACAACTAATGTATTATGCAAGTTTGAACCTTTCTTAACTTAGGTGTGTTTAAAGTCTTGGTGGTATTATAGATTCCCGCATTTCCTGTGGATACATCAATTATGAAGCTTAAACGTTCTCATCCACAAGAAAGTTGATTTTTTCTCTTATACTAATGGAGGATCATACCGAGCAAATCTCTGGGGAGTTTTTCTGTTCTAATTCTTTTATTTTCCAGTTTTTTAACCTTTTATACAAACAACGAGGACGTTGTTTAACTTAAGTGGGGGATTGGAGAATTAGAATACTTAACACTTACTTGTCCTAAACTTTTCAAAAATTATGCTTAAAATGTGCTTAATATATCAAAATTAATTTTTTTTTAGCATGTTTTTGTTTAAAGTCTAAGTTGCATAGCTGCACACATGACGTTATTTTCAAAAAATTGTGATTTTTTTCAAAATTCACAAATCTATGAGTGTGCCGGTGACTTGTAAACTTTAGAACTTGGCTTGTATACTATTCGAGACCACCATAATAAGTATTATTGGAATGACTTGTCTAAATTGGTAAATTTCTAGGATTACACCCAAATAGCCTTTATATGTTATGTGTTATTAGCTAACTACACTGGTTAGTTAACCCCCGTATAAACCCTTTTGTTACTCTCACTTTTAGAGTAAGATACCCCTAGAAAAACACTCAGAGCCATTCCTTTCGTTTCTTACACCTTTGTTAAAATGTTTCGTTACACCCTTACACCTTAGCCTACCCTGTAGATTAAAATCCGTGGTTGGTTAATTGCTTTAGGCAAAGTGTGTTTCCTTACATTACCTGTGTTCGCGTGCGTAATTCATTATCTATGGTTAGATCGGGAAATTGCACAATGCAATTGGAGTGAAAGTAAATATTGTATATCTTTGAGTTTATTTTTCGTGTGTTTACTACTTTCACTATTACCGTTATTTCTGAAGTCATGAAAAGTATGGAAAAATTATCCAGAATTATCATTATAGTGATGTGAAATTTTACACATCTTTGTTTATGTTTCAAAAAAAAAAAAAAAAAAAAAAAAAAAAAAAAAAAAATCGAAAAAATAGAAAAGAAAAAGAAAAAAGGAAAAGTTGGAAGTTTGTTTTAACCAACTTATGTAAAGTTATGTATTAAGTGGTCGATATCACCACTAGTTGTTGTATATTATATCTATGGATTGAATGGGAGTTGGCAGTTATGGGAACGTCAACTTAAGGTTATTCTTTGATTAAGATCTTGTTGAGTATAATTCGTGTCTACCTAAAGCGTGTGTTTCAAGTGTTAAAGCGTGAGTTATTCTATGATATGAGTCTTATTCATGGGATGGTTGGGATAGTGATTAACCACACTTAGGATTTTAATTTATTTGTTTTATTTATTTTTCATTTTTACACCAATTTGTATCCCAAATATTATCCATACCCTATATTATTCTTGATCCAAACCTTTGATTTATTGAGATTAGGGATTTGAGCAATCTTAAGTATCGTAGTCGTGGATTCGGCTATGTATTTATGATTTTGTCGCCCTTTTTGATATAATATTGTTGGTGAAGATTACTTGGTCCTATCTTTAGCCTATTCGAGTTAAGGATTTGAGCAATTGCAAGTATCGTGTTCGTGGATTCGATCATGTATTTGTGATTTTGTCGCCTTTTCTGGAATTTGAGATCGATAGAGATTAAGGAGAATGATTAACCCTTAAACCTCAAAACCCTTTTTACCGCTTTAGACTTGTTATTCCTTGGCTTTAGTGGGGGAGATGTGTATACTTGCCAAACTTATGATAGAATATTCGTCACGACTGGACAGTCAAACGATTAGATTTGCTTTTATCAAATTATTTTATTTTACTTCTAATTCGTTAAGTGTTTGGTTGTGTGATTATGACAAAAATGAATACATGCTTAAATATAAAAATAAATCCTAATATCTTTTAGGATACATTTTCATAAGATTAATTCTAAGGTTTACTTGGGGACAAGTAAAGTTCAAGTGGGGGGATATTTGATGAACTCAAATAAGTACATTTTATTACCATCATTTATCCTATTTATTTGACTTGTTTTATTATATTATGTATGAGAATTGATACTTAATTGTTTACTTTTGTAATTCTCAGTTAAAAACAAGCATTTGGTGAAACTTGGCGATTTTGGACTAATTATGGAGCAAAACAAGCAAGAAGTTAAGAGTCTACTGAAATGTACAAGATCAAGACATTCTGCTCCAGATGCGCCGCATCTTGCTTATTACATACGGCGCATCACTATCAAGATTTCACAAGATACGATCCAAGATACAAGAGGACATGCGCCGCATCTGAGAATGGAGTTACGCCGCATCTTCTGGCGGTGTACGAATATTCCTGAATATATTAATCTTGGACCCCACGCGAAGTTAAGTCAATGCGCCGCATCTACTTATTAGATGCGCCGCATCTTACCCTCAGACAGAAACTATAAATACCCCAAGACCAGACGGGGTTCAAAGGTTCGGAGTTCGACAGTTTTAGAAGACCGAAGTACAGAAACCCTAGGACGAATTCAGTCGAAGTTGCAGCACAAGACACACCTTGAACGAAGATACAAGAGCTGTAAGAAGGTCCTGCATGTATTTAATTCATTAAGTAGTTTTGTTTTATTGTGTTAGTAAACTTTAATTCATCAGGATTGGTGGCTTGTGTAATGTGACAACGGAAAGATTGCACTCCCTTTAATATTGCTTTCCCATCAATTAAAGTTTATATGTTGATGTCTTTGGTGACTTTTATTAGTGCTTTGATAACCTCTGTGTCTAGCTGAGCGTTGATCGGGTCGCCATGCCTCTGCCCTCGTCTATTTATTAGATCGCCTATGCATTCTATCGTCTGTAGAAAAGTAGGAAGAAAGATAAATATGATAGTCATAAGTAATCATTAAGGGTTTACTCGCCGATAAGATTAGAACCAACGAGAAAGAACTTAATCTCGGTGCGTTGCATCGAACTATACACTTCATATAAAACTAGCAATAAAACAAGTGACAAGCTGCTTAACTATCAGGACAGGCCTTCTTATTATCTCGAGTATTTATCTGTGTACGTGTGTGCTATTCGCTGATTCGTGCCTATTAGTTAGTTTATTATTTTATTGCAACCAAACCGTGCCAGTCTCTCAGGCTGAACCCCCTTGCGTTAGATTAGGTTGTATAGTTAACTTAAGATATTAAAATACTGATTAGAATAACTAGATAATATGTTCCACTCTTAGTGATCGACACTCTACTTACCATTATATACATACTGACCGGGTACACTGCTCGTTAAGTGTGTGTGTTATTGATAAGTCGGCTAAATATAAATTTAAAACTTGAGTAGGCATTAATACTGCTAAACCGCAACGACACATCACGCGCATCAACCATGTTTATCAATTACCATATATTAGCATGCATATTATCCTATTTAAATATAAGATTATATCCCGGAATGATTTACGCATATTATGTATTTAGAATAAAAAATAATCGTATTAGAGTAAAAAATAGTGGTATTATTTGCATCTAATGAAAGTTAAACACGATGTATAAAACTACTGAACAAAATCGAGCATACACTTGTTTATAAACACAAACCATTGTTAGGTACATTAAAAGGCGTAAAGGTTGTATAAGTTATGAGAAGTATATTTTAAATTTAACCAATATCCTATATACCATGTTTATCAATTACCGTATATTAGCATGCATATTATCCTATTTAAATATAAGATTATATCCCGTCATGATTTACGCATATTATGTATTTAGAGTAAAAAATAATCGTAATAGAATAAAAAAATAACCGTATTATTTGCATCTAATAAAAATTAAAAACGATGTATGAAATTGCTGAACAAATTCGATTAACTAAAAAACATTCAAATCCATAAACATCAATGAAAGTAATGCGTTATTTGAACTACAATTGAATTTGCCTGTGAACAACGATTACTAATAAGATGATAAAATTTCAATCTTCATCACTAAAGAAGTTTAAATCCACAAAATAGTCATCAGTTAGTTCATGACCCATCCCACGTAATTCGTTGATCATAGTTTCCGCCTTTAGGACCTTTGATTGAACCGCATTGAGAACTTGTAAAGACTCTTGAGGATCTCCAACGTTCAATTTAAGCCAATCAAGGAAAATAGACTCAGGTAGCTCATCTAATCAAAAAAAATAATTAATGGACTAATAAGCTTAACATGAAAACATAAATCTATTTAGAAGATATTATAAGCATTATATACAATACCTTTATTACTTTGAGAAGATCCACCTTCTTCAAAAACCGACATAAGAAATCTCAATGCATCGTCCACCTTGGTATTTGGATCTTTACTGCGTCGATCATGTACCCCATCGTCAATACTTGGTTCTGTCACATGTTTTTTTCCACGAACCGTTTGCTCTTCGCACTTTGAATCAGTGCGAGGCGCATGTGATTTTTTATCTTGAGATATTTTAGGGTTTGATGAATCCATAGGAATAGTTATTTTACATATAGTTCATCATTGTATAATTCAATTATATAGCTCATCATTAATTCGGAATAGTCATTACTGGGCTCGTTTTATTGGGCCAGGGTTTTTCATATATTTATTAAAGAGACGCATGGAAACCATATTGATACATGGCAAAATAAACCAAATTAATGCATGATGTATTAAAACCTATATAACAACAAAATACCTCATGAACTTTCAACCATGTTTACCGTTTGTGGAGGTTTACCTATCATAGAAGCATAAACATGGATAGTAAAAATACTAATATTAATCCACAACGCATGTAAACATATACCACATTTGGATACTGGTTTATACATGGTAAAATAAAACAAATTAATATATGATGAATTAAAACCTATATAGCAACAAAAATACCTCATGAACTTTCAACCACGTTTACCGTCTGTGGAGGTTTACCTATCATAGAAGCATAAACATGGATAGTAAAAATACTAAGATTAATGCACAACACATGAAAACACATTCACGGTATGTGGACGTTTACATATTATACAAACATAAGCATAGACATTAAAAATATTATGATATATGAATAACGCATGTAAACATATACAACAATTCGATACTGATTTAGACGGTGTAAACTTTTCTTCTCGATCCAAAAAACATCATAATCATGTTGTATAGGATTACCTGATACAAAATGATAAATTTACATGGTAATATAGTGTCGTACATGTGCTTACCACTGCCATACTATATTAGTACCGCTAGATATACTTGATACTGCTTTTGTGTATTTATCTTACATGTTGTTGGCACTGCCATAATCTGTTAGTATTGCTCGATATACTTGTTTCTGTTTCTGCGTGTTTATGCAACAAAAACATTACATGGCTTCAACAACAACATCATTAAAAATACTACAACCATACGAATACATTATTTGTTAATCAATGATGGTCTATGTAAACATTAGATTAATTGTACAACGATTACATAAAAATTACAACAACCCAATGGTTAAATTATATGTAACAAAACATACCGTCTGAAAGAAATTGTTTCTTCTGAATGATAATATCTCTGTGCATTGAATTCCTTCAAAAAACAACATCGAAAAGAATATAACTTACAGATAGATGTTTGTTAAAAATAACAACAAAATACCTCGTGAACTTGCAACCATGTTACCGTATGTAGGCGTTTACCTATCATAGAATCATAAGAATAGACAGTAAAAATATTAAGATATATGAATAACGCATGTAAACGTGTAGACGGTGTAAACTTCTCTTCTCAATCCAAAAAATATCAGAATCATGTTATATAGGATTGCCTGATACAAAATGATAAATTTCCATGTTAATACAATGTCCTACATATGGTTAGCACTGCAGCTAGATATACTTGATACTGCTTTTGTGTATTTATCTTACATGTTGTTGGCACTGCCATAATCTGTTAGTATTGCTCGATATACTTGTTTCTGTTTCTGCGTGGTTATGCAACAAAAACATTACATGGCTTCAACAACAACATCATTAAAAATACTACAACCATACGAATAGATTATTTGTTAATCAATGATGGTCTATGTAAACAATAGATTAATTGTACAACGATTACATAAAAATTACAACAACCCAATGGTTAAATTATATGTAACAAAACATACCTTCTGAAAGTAATTGTTTCTTCTGAATGATAATATCTCTGTGCATTGAATTCCTTCAAAAAACAACATCGAAAAGAATATAACTTACAGATAGATGTTTGTTAAAAATAACAACAAAATACCTCGTGAACTTGCAACCATGTTACCGTATGTGGGCGTTTACCTATCATAGAATCATAAGAATAGACAGTAAAAATATTAAGATATATGAATAACGCATGTAAACGTGTAGACGGTGTAAACTTCTCTTCTCAATCCAAAAAATATCAGAATCATGTTATATAGGATTGCCTGATACAAAATGATAAATTTCCATGTTAATACAATGTCCTACATATGGTTAGCACTGCAGCTAGATATACTTGATACTGCTTTTGTGTATTTATCTTACATGTTGTTGGCACTGCCATAATCTGTTAGTATTGCTCGATATACTTGTTTCTGTTTCTGCGTGGTTATGCAACAAAAACATTACATGGCTTCAACAACAACATCATTAAAAATACTACAACCATACGAATAGATTATTTGTTAATCAATGATGGTCTATGTAAACAATAGATTAATTGTACAACGATTACATAAAAATTACAACAACCCAATGGTTAAATTATATGTAACAAAACATACCTTCTGAAAGTAATTGTTTCTTCTGAATGATAATATCTCTGTGCATTGAATTCCTTCAAAAAACAACATCGAAAAGAATATAACTTACAGATAGATGTTTGTTAAAAATAACAACAAAATACCTCGTGAACTTGCAACCATGTTACCGTATGTGGGCGTTTACCTATCATAGAATCATAAGAATAGACAGTAAAAATATTAAGATATATGAATAACGCATGTAAACGTGTAGACGGTGTAAACTTCTCTTCTCAATCCAAAAAATATCAGAATCATGTTATATAGGATTGCCTGATACAAAATGATAAATTTCCATGTTAATACAGTGTCCTACATATGGTTAGCACTGCTATACTATATTGGTACTGCTAGATATACTTGATACCGCTTATGTGTATTTATTTTACACGTGTTGGCACTGCCACAATCTATTAGTACTGCTCGATATACTTGATACTGTTTATGCGTGTTTCTGCAACAAAACATTACATGGCTTCAACAACAATATCATTAACAATACAACAACCATACGAATAGATTATTTGTTAATAAATGATGGTCTATGTAAACATTAGATTAGTTATACAACAACTACATAAAAATTACAACAACCCAATGGTTAAATTATATGTAACAAAACATACATTCTGAAAGCAAGTGTTTCGTCTGAATGGTAATGTTTCTGTGCATTAGATTGCTTCAACAACAACATCAATAAGAATATAACAACTTACAAATAGATGTTTGTTATATTTACGATTGTACATGCAACCATTAAATTAATTATACAACAACAACAGTAAAATTACAGCAACACATTGGTTAAACTATATATAAAAAACACACCTTCTGAAATCGTTGTGCAAGTGTTTTTGGCTTGAGAAGAAACGTTATATTTTCATCCACATATAGTGTAAAAGTAGGTATATGATCTTAAATATAGGAATAAAATATTTACACAAAATACATTCTAAACTTATCTTTAAAATCATATCTTCTACAAATTAAACATATTTTGGAAAAAAAAACGGAATACATGTTTAGAAAATACATATATCATTCCAAAAATTCCGCATGGTCATCAAAAAAGAAGATTATAGTTATTTTTTGTGGTAGCTATATCACAAAAAATAATTTGGTCTAATGGTAACATTGATATATACTTAAGACATGTAAACAACCCAAGTTCGAATCTTTAGAGTCTTTTTTAAAATTTCGGGATTAAAAGTCAACTAACGAATTTTATTTGGTCAAATATTGCTTATGTGGCATGCTTAGGTGGAATAAGAGCATGATTACTCATCAATCCAACGCTTATTCATCAATCCTGCATTTGATGATGTCATACGCATCCTGTTATATATAATATGTAGATATATATCTACTACATATATATAACAATATGGACATGACGTCATCAAATGATGGATTGCCCAGTAAGCAGCCTGATTGATGAATAAGCAGCTGGATTGCCCAGTAAACGGCCATTAATGCCACCTAAGCAATGTTTTAATTTGAATAAAATTCAAAATTTTTGCCCAGTAATGCCATGTCATTATGCCACCTAAGCAATATTTGATTAAAATTTTGAAATTTTAGCCACCTAAGCAATATTTTAATAAAATTTTGTTTTTTTATTTTTTTTTTATAAATCCGAATTTTATTTGTGTAAAAATTTATGATGTAAGATTCGAACCTAGGTCTAGGCATCCATACACAAGCATGTCAACCAGTGGAGCACACAAGTTTTTGTGATTGATAATTGAAAACAAATAAAGACATGCTTTAATAATTATTGCATTCCTTAATAATACATATCTTTTTCTTAAATTTAGAACTTATCCCATATATTTTCCAAATTAATATACGGTTTTTATTGTTGATCACAGAAAACCCTAATTTTTCATCCTCATAATTTTATTTTGCTTCTATAATGCTTTATTATGTTCATAATTGTTGTATAAATTTTAAGAATATTATGTGTGCTTGCCAATCTTTGTATCACGTTTCATGTTTTTTTTTCCAGATCATGTGTGCAGGTTATTCTTATTTGTTGGTAATATATAGCCAGGTACGTTGCTTCTTTTCCATTCCTATATGTTGAATCAATCTATGAAGGACTTTTTTGTAGATAACGTTTGTGGAATTGTTGTAGTTACCATGAACAAATGCAACTGATTATTGTGACACAAAGATTTTATTTTGCATCACATGTTTAATGGAGGAGTACGTGTGCACTGTTCGCATTGCTTTTATATTTGTAGAACCTTTTGTTTTGCTGTAGAGCCCTTAAAAATTGCCACATGGACCCTGATAATTTGACACTGTTTTGTGTTGTGTGCTATTTTGTTTGGCTTGAGTATTATAGGTTATGATGTATACAACTCAAGGAAGGACCAAAGAGACAATGAATGATGGTGACCCTGTTTCTCTCTTTAATTTTTTCAACATTCGTTTATGTTTTGGGCTGTTCTGTCTTATTTTGTACCGATATCTTTAATTTTGAGTTCTCTGCTATCTTGAGACTATGGAATGCGGTAAAAGGTGTAATTTTATTCTTATTTTGTTATTTTTTATGATTTAGTCATTTTTTTTATTTCCCTTTTTTGTTATTGAACTTCTGAGGATGTGTATAGTAGATCAGTAGTGGGAGAGACAAGAGAGATAATGGATTGGAATGTTGTGCCCAGTGGAAGAGAGCCACCACTTTTCTTGCAGTTATATGTGTACGATACATAAAATGAGGTGGGAAACAAACACCCCCAAATTTTACTGACCAATACCGTAACAAGTTTGTAAACATCATCAACATAGAAAACATAGAGGGAAGATATATTTTAGTCTAACTTTGTTGTTCTGTGACATATAGGCATATTCAACCAGATTGTCAAACGTTGTATTGGAGTGCTACGTGGCCAAAAGAAGTTGAGTTACTGGCAAGGCAGTTCGTTTATAATCTGCACAAAGTAAGTGCCCTTTCTATTTGGTTAATAATTCATCAGCATGGTTATATTATGGCTGAGAATCAGAAGTATAACAAGTAAGTATATCATCATTTTAATCTTCACTATTTCATGCTCACTTAACGTATACTCTAGACTAATTGTTGCTCCTATTATTCAGTTTGGTGAATCTGTTGGATGATATCATGGATGGTAGTCGAATTTTGATTTTTATGGACACTAAAAAGGGTTGTGACCAAATTACATGTCAACTCGAGATGGATGGTTGGCCTGCTTTATCAATTCATGGAGACAAAAGTCAAGCAGAGAGGGATTGGGTTTTATCAGAGTTTAAAGCTGGTAAAAGTCCGATAATGACAGCAACAGACGTTGCAGCTCCTAGGTTAGGTAAGTACCTTTACATAAGTGCCTTTACAATACCAAAAACTGATTATAAGGTATGTTTCTGGAATCTGGTGTTATGACTTTTTGAAGCATATGTACTTGAACTATTAACCTATTCTGCAAGAACTTTTTAATTTACAGTTTCTCAAATTCAGTTAGAAGGCGATGGTCTATCTTACAGTTGCATCCTGTTATGGCCACACAGCTTATTGTTGCTTCAGACGATGACAGATGCAGATATGGGATATGCGGAACACATGTCTCCACTGCGGGAGTTGGTAGGTCACACTAAAGGTATGATGGTAATTATTTGTTGGTTGATCATATGCTATTAATGATGTCCACTGGTATCCAAAGATACCAGGGGTTATGCTGGCATCCTCTTTCGATGGAAAAAATCGGTATTTTATTCATTCTTTCATTATATTACAAAACAAGAAATATATCTTAAAAAATGCAAAAGTCCTATATAGTGGATTCTGCAATTTCTTTTGTTGATGCTATTATTGGTTGAACACACAAGAATTACAAACTTTGGTGGTCGTTTTTCCCTTTTTATCAGTATCATGAAAGTTTTGCATAGAGATACCAACTTAAAAATTATTTGAATTTTAATCTAAATGTCTTGAGTTCTCAAAACTAATGCAGCCCATTTGTTTCTTTTTGAGAATTATTGCAGCCCAGTAACATACCTGATAATAATTAGATGTATAACAAATCTACACTATTGCTATGTGACAGACCTTGAGTTACCGTTTAGTATTTGTAACTCGACGTTTATGATATGCAATGTATGAGAGTATGTACTTTGTTACAAAATGACTAAGATGGTGTGGCCATTGTTTAGTATTTCAACATGCCCGTGCAATGAAAGACTAATTTCTCGGCTCAAATGACTAAGTTGGTGTCGCCATTGGTCAATCTTATACAATTTATTAGTTATTGTTGGATTCACGTAGTTTCTGGTTATTATCAGGTAACCCCGTGTTGGAGAAACCATCATGCTTCCTACGCGCTTTATTGAGAGATCTATTAAGATCAGTTTTTTTCATTGGCTACTGAAGTTAATGGTCCAAACTATCACAGGTAAGATACGTATTTTCATGTTATTCCGAACTATAAAGTAAGATCTTTTATGCAGAAAAATAAACAAATATCATCTCAAAAACATAGTGTTATCCACTCGAACTCGGGTTCATTTTGGATGTAGCACAACGAGGTCGGGTGGATATGTAACGGGTCAAACACGTACATGCTAAAAATAGTCATTTCAATGCACAATGAGTAGGCCGGATGGGTATTAATTAAGTTTTGTTTATCGTTTTGTTTTTAAGGGGTGTTTGGGGTACACTGATATAAACAACATAGCCTTTTTTGTTTTTAATGCACAATGAGCCAGGTCGGGTGGGTATTAATCAAGTTATGTTTATCATTTTGTTCTTTAAGGGTGTTTTGGAGTACGCTAATTTAAACAACATAACCTTTTTTGTTACTAAAATGGGTTATTAGCTTATGCAGTTATGCATGCATTGTTGATTAACCTTCAATCAAATATATTGCAGGAAAGAACCCATTGCATGATAATTGTTATTTATACACTATCTTTTTTGTCATTTCAATGGGGTTTTGTTTGTGAAAAATAAGGTACTGTAGTTGCGTAGTCCATATCTTTGTTTCACATGAGTATATTTTATTGTGTAACTGATTTTTCCAGATGTAAGCGCTACAATTATCACTCTGCAATATATCCAAAGTTTGTTACATATCTTTTATTGTTTTGCACAAATGTGGATATGTTCAACCTTCTATCGTAGTAAGGATTGCTATGTCACAACTCAAAGTTTAAATGAAACAGATTGAATCATACGAAATAATTAGAAACTTTATACAAAATCATACAACACATATATATCACTTACTTTTTGATATAAAAACTATCAACAACTGTTGTTTATGTGTACATATAACAGTCTAAACATTGCTACTCTTGCCGAGTGAAATCGAATCTAAAATAGCATTTCAGCATTCAATGATTTGTACATCAACTGTAACACGTTTTTCTCTAAAGTGGCGGCTATTATAAAGGTAAGTCCCTCCTTCTGATTGGCAATGGGTTTTTGTGGTTCTGGGATGTATCTAACAGGTATGGGTGCGAAGGTGCAAAGTTTGCCTTGAAGATGAGGAGGATATGTCAGGGGACGAAGGAGATGAAATTGATAAAGATGAGGATGGCGATGATGAAGGCCGCAATGATCTGGAAGAAGATGAAGACCATCACTTGCCACATCCGGACACTGATCAAGATGATCACGAGATTGAAGATGAGTTTGACGATGACATGATTGAGGAAGAAGATGAAAATGAAGAAGAAGATGATGGTGGAGTTAATCCCGCAAGTAAGAAAGCCCCAAACAGACTGGCAAGACAAGCTTGAGTTGCTGTACTAAATCACGGTGTTCCAAAGGCTAATTAAAGGCCAGTTTTAATTGTTCATATTCATTACCATTGTCATATCGGTATCACGTTTGTTTTCAGTTTGGTATAAATTTGTGTCTATTAATCAGTTTAGTAGGTGTATGACGGACGTACTGGATGATGATAATGGATGACGAAGACATTTATTCGATGTTCTAAATGGCTGCAACTGGTGAAGGTACCATATCATGTTCTATTGCTGATCAATAAGTCATCATTTTTATTTAATGAAGTCATATAATATAATACAACTTATGTATTTGAAACTGATGGAGGTACGTATAACTGGTGTCATCAGATGCTAAGCAATTTGTTTTTGATTCTGATATATAAATTAACTATCTTTTTTTCATAGACTGTGTCATGGTTGTACAATTGAGTTTTCAAGAGCAATATAGAAAAGATTTATCAGATGACTCAACCCAAACAATAGGTGAACAAAAGCTATTGTATAATCTAGGTTTTTACGGCATACATGCCAACAATGGGTGCAGACTTTCTACGATTCAGGGCAAGGGAAGTTATTCATTTTTATCTAACTGTGTTATTGCGTCGTGTTGCTCCCATAACCAACTCTTCTAGCCTACAATCTCGCACGGGTATGGCCAACAGTCTGCCTCTTTTCATGGTAGTTGATAATACGGGCAATCTGATGCGTGGTTTTGCAACCTTACAACAGGTTTTACCTCTCGAGGGATCTCAAGAGGCTTACAACCCCACCAGGCAGTGTACCTGACCGATGTAGTATAGTGTAGTGGTAAGTACGGGGGATTGATCGTTCTCCACAGGGAATAGTGTTCGTTAGGTATGAAAGACTACTCTAATAGGTCTAAGGGTTGAGGAAGATTCTTTTTTTATGTTTTTATATTTTTATGAAAGCAAGTAAAATCTCGGGTTTGAAAGAGTGGGCGGAATTAGTTGCTAGTCAACTAACCCAAATTACTACGAATGCAAATAAAATAAAATAACTGAAAATAAAAAGTTGGTGAAAACTTATGTGTAGAGAAATGTGTTTACTTAGATTTCCTTACTCCCTAACTATCTTTTACCGGTTGATTAGTGTGTATTAGTTGCGTGGATGACGGGTGTATTCCTTAATACCAATCGTGGGGTGGCGTACGTACTTCCCCAACTCTACAAGCTCCTACTTCACTCCTATGTCGAGCCGGCTAGGAAGCTCCTAACATGGGATCACTAGAATTCTCTTGTGCATTAAATACAACCATAAAAACCTTTAGTACGCATTTGGTTCATGTTTCTTAAGACGTTCAAGCAAGTTACCGAATAGGAAGTTAGCCAGTTTTCTTAAGCCTAACATAGATAAACAATCATCCAATACAACTAATAACACACTAATAACCAATAATCAATAGCTAGGTTTCATTAGATCTAAGCAAACACAAGATAAATCTAGCCTAACATATTAAACCAAAGACAAGAACAAGATAGAATCAAACAACACATAGACATATTGAATGATTAATTGATAACTTATCTTCAATGTAACATGGAAGATCTCAAGGCAAAAAGCCTTGAAAAAGAAGCTAAATTCGTCTTAGGGTTTTCTCCCAAAAATTCCACACTAAGTTCCACACTAATGACAAAAAATTAGAAAACTATATATAGACTTTTGGATCTGACGGCGTCACGTTATGGAGTGTGACGCCGTCACCTCGCCGCTTTTAGGGTTCTCGGATGACCTTCTTGACGCCGTCCCTCTTTAGCTCTCCAAAATCCGTTCTGGCTTATCAAGGCTTGACGCCGTCAGACCTTGAACGTGACGCCGTCCCTCTTTGAATTAAGCCGTGACGCCCTTGATCAGGTTAAAGCGTGACGCCGTCAGAATTCACATGCAATTTTCACTGGCTTATCATGAGTAAATTTCACATCCACCTTTTCTTGCCAAATCATAATAAGCACGGAGATTACAAACTAGCACCTCACAAGTAGTGTTTAGATACTCACATCTCTCAAGTGTCATCAAAATAAATCTCATAAATGAAAACGGATAATATCTCTCACTACCTGTCATAGCAAATAGATTACCATAGGCTTGGGAAAGGATCGAAAACCTCCTCCACTAGGCGTAAGCACCTAAGATAAACTATCAAAGAGGGCTTTTAAATGGGTTATGACGTTAGGTGTAGGGAAAAGGAAAACACGGTTTTGTTGGATAAGGGATATTTTACTGGTGGCGAGTTAAAGATCTTGATCAATTACATGTACTATACAATGTTGCTAAGCCAAGACTCGACTCAATCTTAAGCTAATGAAAGAAAATAACAAAAACATAAAATAAAACGGGATGGTAGTCCGTATGTTTTTTTCTATTTTTCATTTTCTCATTTTTTTTTTTTTTTTTTTTTTTTTTTTTTTTTTTTTGTATTTTTCTTATTTTTTCGATTTTTTTTTTTTAATTTTATTTATTTATTTTTTTTTATTTTTTGCATACACTTTTGCCCTACCATCCAAAATAATACATCATAGGGGCATTGCATTCCCCTTACACTTGAACTTTTACATAACTTTACAAATAACTATTCTAATGACTCGAATTAAGATAATCGAAAAACTTGGAGTACTTTTAAAATATTTAGCACATATGGGGGTAATAAATGATGTTCTTCCCCATTACTCCATTACACTAGTACTTTACCCATGAGTCCCAATCGTCCCAAAACAATATGTACAAGGATATGACTCGACTTAGCAACCATGTAATCAACTAGATAATTAACTTGGGTTTAAACAAATGTTGTCACAATAATGCACTAAAAATGAGTGCATACAAGGTAGGCTAAGGCGATTTGGGTGTACATTTAAGTGGGGTGTAAACAAATTCTTACTTTAAGTAAAATGCTTAAAGTTAGAAATGAAAAGATAGGCTCTGAGGGGTGTACTAGGGGTATCGTGTACTAAAAATGAGTACAACGCAAAGGGTGTGGGAGAATTATTTGACCAATGTAGCCAATGTAATTATAACAAAAACACAGGTGTAAAACAATGGGTTAATCCTAATGCCTCTTATCATGTAGTAAATCTAACTACATGAATGTAGTCTCACTTGTGGCCTCGGAATGGTCCTAACGCAAGTTCTAGAATCTAAATGCTACTGGTACACACATCATAGCATAAATGCTTTTCCTACCAATTCTAGGGGCGAACCTCACATATTTGGGGGTGGAAAATTTTTTAGTGGTACGGTTTTTTGTGCTAGTCATATAACTCCTATCCGTGAGACGCTCATTAAGATCAAAGTTTCACTCCTATATGTTGTAAAAAATTTTAAATTTGGCACTAAAATTACCCTAACAGGTATTTCTCTCAGTTTTATTACACATCTACTATCAAATAAACAAAAATCAAGCGTAATAGCATTCTCTAAAATCGTACTTTTACCCCCCCTTACACTTAAGATGAACATTGTCCCCAATGTTCAAATAACAAGATGTAAAAGTATAAAGTAAAAGAATGAAATCAAATACTCCCCTGATTCGCTCGGTGGATAATGAAGTTACACGGTTAGATCTTCTTCCAAGGTAATGTAGAAGCTCCATGACTAATGCATCGCCAAAAGCTTGATTCCATATACATCTCCTTGTCCAAAATAACCTGTTAAACCTGAGAAAACAAACACGAAAACCTGCATAACATCGGCGGGATAAATCTATATATAAGGATATAATGCTTGTGGAATGATAATTTTGCAGATTCCTGGAGATTATAAGTTGGAGATTTTAATATAAACTTTTTATGAAAACAAAACTTTCAAAAATTTATGAAAATTAAATCTGACGCCGTCAGGTTATAGACCCTGACGCCGTCAGAAATGACCTGACAAAAATTCTCATGTTAAGTTTCCGGAAAAATTTTGGAAAAACCTATACCTTACTTCCTGGAATTCCTGCAAAACATCATTATGACTCGATACAAGCATTTGACTCAAACAAATACTAATATGTATGTTAATTTATTATTATTACGATTCATGTTCATTTGTTCTAATAAACCAATTTAGATTTCCCTTACACTTATCTTTTGCAAAATACCTTTATATGTTGTTAAGACGAAGTTAAAAACAAAATAAAGCATTTTCACAATTTAGTTTTGAAAATGAATCAATAAAAATAAAAATTAAACACACATACGGAAACAAATAAAAACAAACAAACAAATAAATAAACACACAAAGCAAATAAATAAAGCTCGGGTTGCCTCCCAAGAAGCGCTTTTCTTTATTAACGAGTCTAGTAGCTAGACTCAAAGTCACGTACATTACGTGATTTCTTCATCGAAAGTTATGTCTTCCTCATTGATCATTTCATTACCATTCTCTTGATAATGCTTGACTCGTTGAATATTTACAGTGAATTCTCTATCCTCGTCGTCAATTAATACAACGGCTCCGGTTTTAGAGGAGCTCCTTACGGTAAAAGGTCCATACCATCTAGATTTAAGTTTCCCAGGAAATAGCCTTAAGCGAGAATTATATAATAAGACCTTGTCTCCTTCTGAAAACTCCTTGGGTCTCTTAATCCGTTGGTCATGCCATCTTTTCGCCCTTTCTTTGTATGTAATGGAAGATTCATAAGCCTCTAATCTCAATTCATCGAGCTCTTGGAGCTGTAAGAATCTATTTGTTCCCGCAACCGTATAATCCAAATTACAAGCCTTAAGTGCCCAATATGCCTTGTGTTCCAGTTCTACTGGAAGGTGGCATGCCTTGCCATATACCATACGGAACGGGGTTGTCCCGATTGGCGTCTTATAAGCGGTTCGAAATGCCCATAAAGCTTCATCGAGCTTAAAAGACCAATCCTTTCGATTTTGATTGACCGTTTTCTCCAATATTCTCTTTATGGCTCTATTAGTGTTTTCGACTTGACCGTTGGTTTGAGGATGGTAAGCGGTGGAGAATCGGTGAGAGACTCCATATCTTTTCATGACTTTCTCCATTTGTGAATTGCAAAAATGGGTTCCCCTGTCACTAATAAGAGCTTTCGGAATTCCGAACCTAGCGAACAATTTTTTTAAGAAATGAATGACTACCCTAGCGTCGTTAGTCCTAAGGGCTTGTGCTTCCACCCATTTCGAAACATAATCGATGGCCACCAAGATGTATTCATTCCCACCTGAAGATGGGAAGGGTCCCATGAAATCAATTCCCCAAACATCGAAAACCTCACAAACTTGTATATAATTCTGTGGGGCTTCATCCCTCCTAGAGATATTCCCAGCTCTTTGACATGCATCACAAGTTTGTATCATTCTCTTCACATCACGAAATATTGTAGGCCAATAGAATCCCGCGTCGAAGACCTTTCGTGCAGTAGTGTTTATTCCGTGATGTCCTCCAGATGGACCTGCATGACACTCTTTCATAATTCTGACAGCCTCCTTTTCCGAAACACAACGCCTGATTACCTGGTCCGGACACCTTCAGAATAAGAAAGGTTCATCCCAAAAGTAATACCTTAATTGATTGAAGAACCTCTTTTTTTCATGTCTGCTCATATGCTCAGGAATGACTCGACTTGCCAGGTAGTTAGCATAATCCGCATACCATGGTTCAGAATCATTTATTGACATGAGCTGCTCTTCAGGAAATGACTCCCGAATCTCACTCTTATCAGATTCAGCGAGGCTGGGGTTTTCGAGACGAGAGAGATGATCAGCTGCAAGATTCTCGGCTCCTTTCTTATCACGAATCTCAACATCAAATTCTTGCAATAGTAAGATCCAACGAAGTAACCGTGGTTTAGCATCCAGTTTATTAAAAAGATATCGAATAGCTGAATGGTCCTTAAAAACAACCATTTTGGAGAGGACAAGATACTGGCGAAACTTATCAAAAGCAAATACCACGGCTAGTAATTCCTTTTCAGTGGTAGTGTAGTTTTCTTGAGCAGGATTCATGGTTTTGCTAGCGTAGTATATTGGCTGAAAGTGTTTGTTAAGCCTTTGGCCTAATACTGCTCCCACAGCATAATCGCTAGCATCGCACATGATTTCAAAGGGTAACTCCCAATTAGGGGTGACCATAATTGGAGCTTGGGTAAGTTCCTGCTTCAATCGATCGAATGCATCCTTGCACTCTTGAGAGAAGTCGAACGGGGCATCCTTCATGAGCAACTGAGTCATTGGTTTAGCTACCTTTGAGAAATCTTTAATGAATCTCCTATAGAAGCCAGCATGACCCAAAAAGCTACGGATTGCTTTGACAGTCGTCGGATAGGGAAGTTTGGATATAGCTTCAATTTTTGCCCGATCTACTTCAATTCCACTTCCTGAAATTTTGTGCCCTAGCACAATCCCTTCTTTTACCATAAAGTGGCACTTTTCCCAGTTTAGTACCAAGTTGGTCTCCTCACAACGTTTGAGCATTTTCTCAAGGTTAGCAAGACAGCGATCAAAAGAGTTTCCAAAGACTGAAAAATCATCCATGAAGACCTCCATGCTGTCTTCCATTAACTCATGGAAGATTGCCGTATTGCAGCGCTGGAAAGTGGCGGGGGCGTTACATAGTCCAAAGGGCATTTGCTTGTAGGCGAAGGTGCCATAAGGGCATGTAAATGTAGTCTTTTCTTGGTCCTCAGGAGCGATAGGGATTTGGAAATACCCTGAGAACCCATCTAGGAAGCAGTAGTACTCATGCCCCGCTAACCTTTCCAACATTTGGTCGATAAATGGGAGAGGGAAATGATCCTTTCGGGTTGCATCATTCAACTTCCTATAATCGATGCACACACGCCATCCAGTTACCGTTCGTTGAGGCACTAACTCATCCTTATCGTTCTTTACTACTGTCATTCCTCCCTTTTTTGGTACAACCTGCACAGGACTCACCCATGGACTGTCGGAAATTGGGTAAATTAGCCCTGCATCTAGGAGCTTAATGACTTCCTTTTTCACGACTTCCTTAATGTTGGGGTTTACTCGCCTTTGAGGCTGCACGGTGGGTTTATAATCCTCCTCCATGAGGATTTTATGCGTGCAGAAAGTAGAGTCAATCCCTTTGATGTCGGCTACACTCCATGCTATAACTCCTTTATATTTTTTTAAAACTCCTAAGAGTTTATCCTTTTGTTCACTTTTCAAAGAAGAGCTTATGATTACCGGAAGTTGATCTTCTCCTTGAAGGAAGGCATATTCAAGGTTGTTCGGGAGTTCCTTGAGTTCTAACGTGGGTGGCTCGATGATGGAAGGTTTAAGTTTGTTCTCGGGTTTACGAAGCTCAAGCTGTTCAATTTCTTGTCTGGGATAGAAGGAGACTGCATTCACATCCATAGTCTTCTCCTCCTCTAAGATGGGTAAGAAAGCTTCATCTCGCAACCAACCAGCTTCCACCTGTTCATCTACACAATTGTCAATCTCGTCGGATAGTTCATTGATTTCTCCGATGAAATACAACTGATTATCTGCTTCGAGAGAAAGATTCATTGTGTCTTTGATGTCGAAGGTTAAGCTATCGGCCCCCACTCGTAAGGTTAGTTTGCCGTTACGAACATCAATAACAGCACGAGCAGTTGCAAGGAATGGTCTTCCTAGAATGATGGGCACAAGATCATCTTTTTCCATTTCTAGGATGACGAAGTCAACCGGAAATTTGAACTTCCCCACCTTAACCAGTACATTCTCGCATATTCCTAAGGGGTATTTGACTGATCTATCAGCAAGTTGGATGCTCATACGGGTTGGTTTCAACCCAGAATACCCTAGCTTGAGGAACATGAAATGCGGCATAAGATTGATGCTTGCTCCTAAGTCGGCTAAAGCATTCTTGACTGAAAGAGATCCAATTGAACAGGGCAAGGTGAAACTACCTGGATCGTCCACCTTCTTTGGTAGCCCTCGTTGAGTCACCACAGAACATTCTTCTCCTAAGGTTACAAGACCCTCGAGCCCTTTTCTGTTGGTTAGCAACTTCTTGAAGTATGTACTATATTTGGGCATATGGTAACATGCATCAAGAAGGGGTATTGTGACGACCGAATTCCTCAAATATGACAAGAATCTTTTATTATCGTTTTCGATCTTTTGATTCTTGAGACGGGACGGGTATGGGACTTTAATGGGCTGTTTGGTTGGAGTAGGTGGAGAGGGAGTTACCGGAGGGGTTTGTTCGGGATTCTCATCGTTCACATTATCTTCCTCCTCATGAGGGGTGTCGGGTTCCATGACGTTAGGTTGTTGAGCTGGGTAAGGTGGATCCTTAGTAGTTGTTCCAGCACGAGTGGTGATGGCGAGTAAGGGATCTCTTTGAGGTTTGCCAAGGCCATCGAGAGTGGCGTTGAGTTCTGTGAATTTGGCCTTCACGTCGGTTTGTTGGCTATTGATAAGGTTGTCGAGACCATTTAGTTGCAGATTCTTTTCAAACGTGAAATGCCCGAGATCATCCTCAAAAGTGCTCCTAACCTTATAGTCAGGATATTCTCCTCCTCCCTCTTCTCTCACAAGATTTCCCCAAGGGGTGAAATCATTGTTTTGGTAGAAAGTTAAGAGCGAAGGATCATCGAAGATGTCGTGGCTTGACAAGCATGCTTGTTCGGTGGTGGTATCATCCTCGCATTCCTCCACTTCATGCGGGCCACCACATTGATCACAGATCAAGTATGGGTTTGATAACCGCTTAGTTGGTTGCGACTTGTCTAGATAAGATACCTGATCATTCAATCTACTCACCCGGCTAGCAAAAGGAGGCTCTTTCATGATCTTGGAAACGCTCATGATCGAATCGGGTTCATCCCAGGTATCGTCTTGATCATTCGCGTATTCCTCAATTCTATTCCATCCTTCCTCAACGCTTAGTTTGGCTATTTTTCCTTTTGATGAATTATTAATGCCCAATTGGTCATTTTTGGAGACACTGTCATAAAAGATTTGGACAAGAAGCCAGAGTTCAATGCCATGATGAGGGACTTGTCTAATTAGATCCTTGAATCTAACCCAAGATTTGTGAATAGGTTCTGCTGGTCCAACATGGAAGCGGAGGATTTCGTCTCTCAACATTGAAGTTCTCCCTATGGGAAAGAATTTCTCATAGAATTTTGAGATAAGCTGTTCCCATGTGAAGATGGATTCGGAAGGAAGTTGGTTATACCAATTTTTGGCTTTTTCACAAAGGGTGAAGGGAAAGAATCGAAGCCGGGAGGTATCTCTAGTAGCCCCATCCGTATGGAGGGTATCCACTATTTTCAGGAAGTCCTTGATGTGTTGGATCGGATCTTCAGTTTTCAATCCGTGGAATTTGCATATACTTTGGACAAGCCAAATATCGGTTGCACGCAAGACCCCATCCGTGCGCTCATTTGGAAAAACGATAGCATTGGAAAAACCACGAGGGGTGGGAGAAGAGTAGTCCTTGAGACATTTAGGGATTGGGATTTCGGGAACTTCCATATCGTGATTGGGTTGAGGGCTAGGAGGTGTAGTATGATGATTGGATTCTTCCTCGGAGAGGGCATCATCAAAATTGATCGTGGATGGTTCAGCCGCTTGGTGGAGTCGCCTTAATTTATGCATTTCCCTTTCGGGTTCAGCATAGGGTGTGGCAAGAGTCTTTATCGAGCTTCGGCTCCTAGTGATTCTAAGATTAGGGGGGTCATCATCCAAAATTAGGGAATATCCTCCTAAAGTGCGGGCTCTAGGAGGTGGTTGTTGTGGTGGGTTGTTGGGATCAAGGATATTACCATCTTCCATGATGTCTAATGGTAATGGTTACGAACAAAGAAACGAAGAAAATAGATAGACTAAAGAAAACCTAGAAAAATAAAATAAAAATCTCACTAGAAAGGAATCTAGTGAGTAGACCTATAAAATAAAAATTCAACCTAAACAATAACTATTCCCCGGCAGCGGCGCCAAAAACTTGATGCGTGGTTTTGCAACCTTACAACAGGTTTTACCTCTCGAGGGATCTCAAGAGGCTTACAACCCCACCAGGCAGTGTACCTGACCGATGTAGTATAGTGTAGTGGTAAGTACGGGGGATTGATCGTTCTCCACAGGGAATAGTGTTCGTTAGGTATGAAAGACTACTCTAATAGGTCTAAGGGTTGAGGAAGATTCTTTTTTTATGTTTTTATATTTTTATGAAAGCAAGTAAAATCTCGGGTTTGAAAGAGTGGGCGGAATTAGTTGCTAGTCAACTAACCCAAATTACTACGAATGCAAATAAAATAAAATAACTGAAAATAAAAAGTTGGTGAAAACTTATGTGTAGAGAAATGTGTTTACTTAGATTTCCTTACTCCCTAAATATCTTTTACCGGTTGATTAGTGTGTATTAGTTGCGTGGATGACGGGTGTATTCCTTAATACCAATCGTGGGGTGGCGTACGTACTTCCCCAACTCTACAAGCTCCTACTTCACTCCTATGTCGAGCCGGCTAGGAAGCTCCTAACATGGGATCACTAGAATTCTCTTGTGCATTAAATACAACCATAAAAACCTTTAGTACGCATTTGGTTCATGTTTCTTAAGACGTTCAAGCAAGTTACCGAATAGGAAGTTAGCCAGTTTTCTTAAGCCTAACATAGATAAACAATCATCCAATACAACTAATAACACACTAATAACCAATAATCAATAGCTAGGTTTCATTAGATCTAAGCAAACACAAGATAAATCTAGCCTAACATATTAAACCAAAGACAAGAACAAGATAGAATCAAACAACACATAGACATATTGAATGATTAATTGATAACTTATCTTCAATGTAACATGGAAGATCTCAAGGCAAAAAGCCTTGAAAAAGAAGCTAAATTCGTCTTAGGGTTTTCTCCCAAAAATTCCACACTAAGTTCCACACTAATGACAAAAAATTAGAAAACTATATATAGACTTTTGGATCTGACGGCGTCACGTTATGGAGTGTGACGCCGTCACCTCGCCGCTTTTAGGGTTCTCGGATGACCTTCTTGACGCCGTCCCTCTTTAGCTCTCCAAAATCCGTTCTGGCTTATCAAGGCTTGACGCCGTCAGACCTTGAACGTGACGCCGTCCCTCTTTGAATTAAGCCGTGACGCCCTTGATCAGGTTAAAGCGTGACGCCGTCAGAATTCACATGCAATTTTCACTGGCTTATCATGAGTAAATTTCACATCCACCTTTTCTTGCCAAGCCATGACGCCGTCTGGAGTAAATCCTGACGCCGTCAAAGGTAACTTCCAGCACAATTTTGAGACTTTGTCGTTTTCTTCACTTTTATGCTCCAAAAACGTTCAAAATGCCTCCTTTTCCAGATTTCTCCTCAAAAGTACCTAAAATGACAAAAGGAACGATTTAGGGCAATATTTGATCAAATAAATACGATTTAGGGCTTAAATGACCCCTTAAAAGCGGTACACTTTTCGCTTCATCACTATCACAACCCTACACCTTACACATGTTTTTCTTGATAGTACTAACTAACATGTTTATAAATATCTGCAGAAGAAAAGGCGTCATCATAAGTCGATGGATATTGATTATGATGGTAACTATACATAATCTCCTTATGTTAATAATAATGATGTTCTCTGAGAAAAGCAAACCAGTTTTGTTTTATGTTTAGTTATTGCGTTTTATTACCTTGGTAGTTTTCAGATTAAGATTTCATTTTCTGGAAAAAAAAAAGAAAAAGAAGGTATGATTAATATATGCTAATTAAATTGTTTACCTTCAATTGTATATGTATTCATCTGAATTCTTAATGAATCATGCTGATGTATATATGTTTGATTGCAGGTCACTGTTGATGAAATTGGATAGCTTGACTTCTATGCACCATTTAGATCCAAATTTCATCATGATGGAAGTCACAATAATCATGCTCAAAACGCATATCCAAACAACCCTTTTGAGGGGATAGCTTAAAGCATTAGATAACAGGGAGTAATGTTTCATTGTGTAGGTTCAAGAGTGCTATGATCTTTCCACTGAGAATAAAGGAAATCATGATCCTAAGAAGCTTGAGGAGCTTGGAAGTGTGTAGACAATTTTAGATACCGGGGATTCTGTTTCATTGCAAAATCATTCTCTCACATGCTTAGCTTGGCTAATTTGGCCGATATTTAGACACGCCAATGAACATTGTGGTCACAGAGCTCACAAAGCATATAAAACAGAAGTTTATAGTTTGGGAAGATTTTACCCTCAGAGACGTTGGTGATGGAGAGACAAGAGCCTTCTGTATGAGTTGCACACAAGAATTTGCATACATCAAGGGTTCCAAACATGTAGGCACCAGTCACCTCAAACGTCACCTCGAATACCAGTATACCACAAACGCCTTTCAAAGATGAGTGTTGACTCTCCAGGTCCCATCAAACAAACACCCAAGACACGTTCCAAAACTGCATCAGTCCCTGTAGCATCTGACTCTGCGGGTCCCATCAAATATACACCTAAACGACGTCCCAAAACTGCTTCAGTTCATGTTGCATCTGACTCTCCGGGTCTCATCAAACATACACCTAAACGACCTCCCAAAACTGCATCAGTTCCTGTAGCATTTGACGCTGACAGGTGTCGCCTTAAGATTGCTCGAATGATCATACTAAATGGATATCCAATTCATATGATTGAACACAAAGAATTCATGGATGTTTTGCATAACCTTCAGCCTAAGTTCAACATGGGTGACTTAAATACTGTTCAAGGCGACTTTGTGGAAACTTATCTTAACGAAAGGTCAACCATTGAGAACTTGATTGCACAAATGCTCGGTCGGATTTGCCTTACACTTGACCTGTGAAACTCAAACAATACAACAGGTTACATCTTCATAACGGGTCTATTTACTGATAGTGAATGGAACATACCCACGAGGCTACTAAAAGTCATTATGGAACCTTATCCCGAGTCTTATTCTGCTTTTACTAACGCGGATATAGCTTGCAATATCAGAAAAAAAGAGTAAATTGTAAATTGTCGTTATCGGTCAAAGGTGATGTAAACATAGGTTTGTGATTGTGATATATCAAGAACATGGATGATTAAGGAGTTTAGCTTAGAAGTTTTAGTAATTGTAGTTTTTATGTTTTACCATATAAAAAAGGGTTGGTGTATCATACTGTCATATAATTATGTAAGTAATCCATGTCTTATTTTAAGTGTTGATAATGTTTACATAGGATTGGAATACATGAAAAGAGATATTTGAAACTTGCCTAACTTTGAGAAAGATTAGGTAGTTAAGTCACTTCATTAATGATCCTAAGCTTTTGAACATAATATGAGAGATTTAGAGAGCGGGGCGGGGATTCTTTTTTATAAGTTGTTTTATGGAAGATGTACGTAGGAGAGCCTGATGAATATTTTGACAATGGTAGTAGAAAGACAATGGAACAAATTTTGGAAGGTGAAGTAACACACAAATATGTAACAAGAAAAAATAGGCATAACCTGTACTTTCTATATTTTTTGATCCATTTTTATGTCAATGTAAGGATCCTGATTGAGCAGGGGGTGCTGATTTTGGTTTAGCGAATACCCTTTGGGTAGACAAAAGGGTGTTAACAGAAGGTTAGATGATGTGTTTTGGCCTGATGGTGCTAAACTAACCTCGGATGAGAGCCTTGAAGGTATATGTTTATATTCTGAAATTATAACTGAACATACACGCATATACATGTATATTGATGTGTTTACATTCTTTTCAGGTGGGAAGGCGTCTAATAGAATTGCTTTTGCAGGCCGCTTATATACAACCTCCAGCTTTTGCAGGCCGCTTATATACAACCTCCAGGTGGGAAGGCGTCTGATAGAATTGATGTGTTTTTATTCTTTTCAGGTGGGAAGGCGTTTGACATTATAACGAACGATTTGTTTATGTAATTATCAAATAAGAAGGTTAGAATGGCTATCGTATTGGTCGATATATAAGTGGTTTCAGTCAAATTAATGCGATGATGATGTAATAGTTATATTTAACCAACATTCGTTCTATGTTGGTTACTAACTATGTTGAGAGATTAAACCTTATCTCCAACGTTTTTTTAATCTTTAATTAAGTATATAAAGTATATTAGTTGATTTGTTGAATTTCCCCGGTTCATTATCAAAACTGATGTTAATCATGTACGGTACACAAGTTTCATAAGAGCTGCACATCTCACACGAATCTCCTTATATATACTTGACTTCTTTACATGCACGTTCTTTGCAAATCTTATCCTTCCGAATATTTTCCTATTATAAATACAAATGTATTGTAGAACGTATTAATAAACTACAAAAATACAAAATCGTAAATACATATCTTTCTATTCGTAAACTGGAATTTACTAATTGCGGGAC
Organism: Artemisia tridentata subsp. tridentata; assembly: GCA_021014915.2. Lineage (NCBI taxonomy): Eukaryota > Viridiplantae > Streptophyta > Magnoliopsida > Asterales > Asteraceae > Artemisia > Artemisia tridentata. Next base: position 239,793,623 of record CP139503.1, read on the forward strand.
AAGAAATGTAAGGTTACTTCGTTAACTTAATATTTTAACAATATTTATAAGGCTTGGTCGCCCATCGAACGGGCTATGCTTTGTTAGTTTGTTCTTGCGTAGCACTTTAAAACTTTTCTTCTCTCATATTCGATAACCGTTTGTTTCTTTTTGTTCTTAATGTATTCAATAAAAATTTGGTACATTTATATCTTATTTTTGTTAACTTCTCTTTTCCAACGATAATCATAAATCACTTTGAATCTCAATCATTAGGTATTGTGTTCCTTAAAAATATAGTATTGATTTTTTATAAATTTTGCACCATAACAAGGATATGCTAAAACAAGACATACATGTTTATGATTCTGTAGCAGTTAAGACTCGACAGAGTTTCATGTTTGAAAGTGACACACCAGAAACATGCTTCTAATGTTGTTACCCAGCCAGAAGGTAATTTGTTGTTAAACGTTTTATTTATACATTAAGAATTGTGCTTGGACTATGTTGATTAATTCACAGAATTTAATCGACCATCCAAAAGAAAATTTGGAAAACATTGTTCTATGTTTCTTTAGTAAATTACAAGGATTTTTTTAATTATTTATTCGTTACGTATGTTTTTTTGTAATAGGTGAAATAAGAAACACTGAGCCCTTGGTAACATTCACAATGTAGTGGGTGCTCGAACCAGTTTTGACACTGGAATGCCAATCACAAGGTTTGTATTTCTCCCTTCTCTTGATTTGGCAACTTAATGATTAGGTCAAGTTAAAGTCACGGGTCAGACGGGTCATCCCATTCAAAAAACACGGGTCAGACGGGTCACTTTAAGATGGGTCACTACAGTTAAAAGGCACGGGTCAGATGAGTTTTTTGTATCAGGTGTGCCAAGTTCTATATGCTAATCCAACACATTTATGGTCAAGTTAAAGACACGGGTCAGATGGGTCATCCCACTAAAAAAAGTAAGGGTCACACGGGCCACATTGGTCAGACGAGTTTTTTGTATCAGGTGCCAAGTTGTATATGCTAATCCAACACATTGATGGTCAAGTTAAAGACACGGGTCAGACGGGTCATCCCACTAAAAAAACACGGGTCAGACGGGTCACATTAAGATGGGTTACTGCAGTTAAAAGGCATTGGTCAGACGAGTTTTTTTATCAGTGTGCCAAGTTGTATATGCTATTTCCAACACATTGATAGAATACATTTAGATGGAGTTAAACCTAAATAACGTTAACAAAAGCCAATACATATTGCGCGGGCTTTGACAACTTAAAAATAATTTACCACTAACTAACACCATCTAACATCTTATAATTATGATATTAAAAAATAAAATAAAACAAACGTCCTTAAAAATAATTTTAGAATAACTAAAACCATCCAAATTATAATTACAAGTCATGCCCGCCCTTGGGCGGGCTTTGAAGTCAAAGATTGTGATTAATCCATCGGATACAATTATATTAAAAGGTTAATTGTATTCATTCAATAATAGTGAATTCCATCGGATACAATTATATGCTTCATGTGGGAAATAAAGTATAATGTTTCACTCTCATACAACTAATAGTTAAGGAAATAATGATAAAAAAGAAGCCAAACAACAAATATAAACGACTATATTATATTGTGTTTACATATATAATTTAAATTTAACTAAAATAAACCAGTCTATGCTTACAAGTCATGCCCGCCCAGCGGGCGGGCTTCGAAGTCTATATATATATATATATATGTATTAAGGTCGAGTAGTTTGGTCGTTATATCTAATTATATAGATTTTTGAAATAAAATCAGGTGTAAGTGACGTTTATTATTTACTAGTTTAATGTTTTAAGAAAGATGTAATATAAAGTTGGTTTAATAAAAATTTAGTTTATCTCGTTTATTAAGATGACTAAGTTCATTAAATTATTAACTATGAGTTACGACTTGTTTACTATTCACAAGTTTAGGAAAACCTTTGAATCTCGTTTTAGTTCTTTCAAGTAAAGTTTATGTTACAATTTCATTTCTAGTTTTTAGTTACAACGGGATTATTGGTTGATTACGTATCAAAATGTATATTTACCTCAGTGTTTTGTTTTTGCACTTAGTAAGAACTCTATTTGGTCACTATTTTAGTCAAGTTTTACACTTTAGCAACCTATGTGTGTATATAAGATTTGTATTCCCTTTGCCAATTTTTATGTTTTACATTAGTATATAAATGTAAGACGTTATCCAAGTGACAATCTCAAATTAATGGTCCAATTATATTAGTGGTCGAATTTCTAAATTTTGCGGCAACACAAGTTTTAAATATATATTAATTTCAATACAAAAGTTTTTGCGTGATCGGCTATATTAAAGTTTTACATTGGCGACTAGTATTTATGTGTTAACAGGTTTCGTGTATATATATATATATATATATATATATATATATATATATATATATATATATATATATATATATATATATATATATGTTAGTTTCGATATAAAATGTTTGCGACTAATATGTAATTGTTAACTATTTTTACTGTACACAATATTTGTTGGGCTGTGACCTATCTGGATCAGCGGAGGAGGGGGGTGAACCCCGGCGTTCGGCTGGACTAAGGAGGGTTGCCACCACAGCCACATGGGCCTGGTAGGCTAGCTTGGTCACAACCCCAGTACCCTATACGGTTGGACGAGATCTAAGGGTGCTATTGGAGTTTGGGTTGGGCTTCTAATGGCTCGGTTTGGGTTTGGCTTAGTAAGAGTAATACATCCCCTCCACATACAAGTCCTAAAGGCCTTGTTGTGTTTTCTGGAGGGATTTGATCAATGTTTCAACAACAGAACCTTGGAAGTCTCACGTTTCAGCTTGCCTTGGGGTCGAGTACTCCTTAATGCAAGCGTCTCGGTGTTATGGGGGGGTGGTTTGGTTTTGGCCTAACCCTTCTCTTTTCGATAGGAAAACGACTTAATGCGAGTGGGCACAACTCTTGTTTCAGAAGGACTCTTGACAACCTTATAGTGTTTTAGACTAAGCCATTATATGGTGTCGATAGTATTGATGGTTTCGAAATGAGCAAAAGAGGTTCTGCCCCGATTGGGGTTCGACCTCGGGTTAAAGTGGGTACTTTCAAGGTTTGGATTTTGGATACATCCCTTAATCCTCGTTTCTCATTTCGGGTTCTAAGCGGTGTGTTCCCGGCGAGAGTTTAGAAGAATTTTCCTTCACTTATATTGGGTCTTAACCCACGGCTAGTTCACCTCCATGGTGGCTGCCTGGGTAAGTGTATCTTGGCACAATCTTCGGTCAACACTTCCCCTATGAGGGTGGTTTTTCCCAGCCTAAGACCACCATCCAAACACCTTGTTTGGGTGGTTCTATTCGACACAAAGTGATCATTATATCCATCATCCTAGACAACATTTCTAAACCGAAATAGCTTGACATGTCGAACGGTTCTAGCACCCAATCCTTCCAACAAATAACCATTCAGCCAAATCTTCCACATCAATCCTAAGGGTCTATTTGGTTTATTTGACTTACAAATGTAACCATAACAATGAATTCTAGGAGTTCTATATCCTATGCCACAGAAACAACAACAACAACACCTGACAACAATTTCTACTCGAAAATCAACAAAATCCAACACCTCAACCTTTTCTTATTCGATCTAAATTAACTAAATTAAACTAAAATGATACGAATGGAATCGAAAAGATTCGAATACAAGTTTATGTTCTTACAATGATTTGAGAGGTAATGAACAAGACTCCAAATCTGACAACTCAGCTATTCCAAATCGAACCACAACCCACCACAACCTTTGTTCTCCCTTTAGTGATCTAAACCTTCTCAGAACGTTTGTATGAAAATTGTTGGGGTGTGGTTCGATTTCCCATGGAATATTGGTTTAAAAAGAAGAACATGGAGAGTAACTCCATCACTACTTTCGGATTTGGGGGAGGAACGATTTCCATTCAAGTGATACTTCCACCTCTCGTGTAGCTTTCTAGGGTTGACTGGAGGGGGATTCGATGCAATGAAAAGGATGGCTACGGTGTAGGTCTGATAGATGGGGTTTACAGAGGAGGGAGATGGTGATGGGTTGGATTTTATTTTTGGGGATAAGGAGGGGGCGGACAAAAGGGATATAGGGGAAGGCAAATTTTTGATATCTGTGTGAGTGGAGGAAATTTTTATTATAAGTTTATAATGATAGAATTTTTAATTATAAGTATATAAGGGTAGAATGTATTTAAGGAATGAGTAAATTTTTAACCGCGTCTCGCTGAACTGAGTTTTAACTTGGGTCCTTCCCGGAAACGTATAAAAACGGAAGAATGGATTTTAGGGACGCCTTTAATATACTGAGATGAATTTTTGTGTTTTATGAATTTACAATAATTCATGAGTTTTAATTTATTACTGTTGAGACATCGGTACGCGTGTGTGGTGTCATTCTGAGTAAAAATGGGATAACCTCCCATTTTTACTACCTTATAGTGGGTAAAATGTGAGATGGGATAATTTTACTGTTCTTGGTGAGATTTCCGGGTGTCACAGTGTGCGGGTCTGTTTTCCATTTTAATCATATAAATGCCTAATCTGGCGATTTAGTCATACTAAATGGACAGTTATAAATTAAATATTAGGGAAAATTTACAATTTGTCATAGATGCTTAACGAGCTCCACTTCACTCTATTCTCCAAACTCGCACTAGGTCCTCTATTTTTATACTCAAAAAACTTGCAGGTTTTCCCATTCTGAGCCTGCGGCCAAGGTAAATACCCTTCTAGGTTCAAAAAGCCACCCAAGTCACTCTCAATAACTGCCATCTTTGCTGCAGGCATCCAAGGCCGTCCCAAATATATCTCATATCTCCCCTTATCAACATCCGTTTCAAGATCATTGTCCATCTTCACTGTACAATTATGAAGCACTAATCCACCAATCATATATGATTTCTTGTTACCATCTACTACTATAACTAAAATGTTTTGATTCTGTAATGGTTTTCTTACTAATATTTGACTGGAGCTTGGGGAGGGGTTGGTATCCTTCGATCCTACATAACACACTCACGATAAAATTGATGATAGTTTTGGTATAAAAGGGTGTTCTTTGGTATAAATGGGTGTCTTTGGTATAAAAGGGCCTGCTGTGTTTCTGAAGGTCATTGATTTCGCCATGAATCCTTTACCTTCCGCCGCTGCACCCATAGTAGGTTTATAAGTTATGAGTCTTATGTGGCAACTAAGGGAGCGGCTAGTTTAGATTATCTGTAAGGCCTATGAGCTTGTTGAAATTGGAAAAGCCGATAACTTCATTTTTTTAAGAGCGCTATGAGCTTATAGACTTGTATTCAAGTATATAAAATTAAGTTGATAAGCTGTTGGGAATTAGATTTGATGATTACAAAACTACATATGCATAAATATGAAACAACAGGGACTTAATGTAATAAATTAGTTAGCTTCCTATGCAATCTAGGTTTTCTTGTAAACCCTATATATAAAGGGTATTAGATGGCTGGTAGACAAATCCAGAAATATAGAACTCTTCAATGAGAGTCTAATAGAAACGTGTGTGTGTGTACACGTTAGTTAGTAATAGATGTGTTATAGAAGTCTATGTAATAGTTAGTTTATTAATTAGTATGGAATAAAGATGGAAGCGCACTTGAATAAAAACCTTGTTAAACATTATAGTTCTTTGTTAATTCCGCTGTGCATATCAATGATGTTTGTAAAACATATCCTAGATGGGCTTAATCGATCTTATCAATTGGTATCAGAGAGGGGGCTCGTGATATCTAGGATATACAAGGTTGTTACTGTCGATGAGAAGCAGATCTGACAAAGGTACGATGGTCTTTAAATTTTCTTTAAGGGTATCGGATTTATTTTTATGTTACTGTAAACTGACTCACTTTATTAGCGACAAAGGGAATAAATTGATTATAAATTGGTCGAATGATAGCTACTGATGTTGAGGGTTTTATTGTCGGTGTGTGATTGTGGTATTGTATTTGGTTGTCGTATACTGCAATTGGGAAGATTCATTACAACCTCATACTATTTAATGGCTATGGGGTTATCCTCATTCAAGATTTGGTAATATTAAGAATTGATATTGTGTCAAGGTAACCTCATTAATTGGTCGGTCAATGATTTGTTTGTTGCTTGTGGTTAATATAGCGAAGATTTGTTTTGTGAATCGATTGGTGGAGAAAATCGATTGTGGGGTCAGTGGTGATTTTTTCTGGTTGTTGGCTTTTTGGAGTGAACATAAGCTATTGATTCTCATTATTAATACTATTGCTTACTTTATTTTACTACTGCTACCGTACTCAGTTTGTACTGCTTGGTTTTTGACTTTGTACTGCTCGTTGAGGTGTTTGTACTGCTGGCTTAGGAATTTAGTACTGCTCGACAATAGTTTATACTGCTGGCTTTGGAGATTGAAAAGTTTATACTGCTGGTTATAAACTTTGTACTGCTGGTTTGTACTGCTAGGGCAGTTTTGGATCTCGGACAGAACTAGTGTTCACAATAGTTTATTCTTAACTATTTTATGGCTCGTTTTGGGGATTATTTGAAGAAGACAATTGAATATTGCTTATTTGATGTTGTAGTTGAGTTTCACAGGTGCGTGTTCTTATCATATCTCAAATGGCGGACAACATTTGGAGATAACTTGTTTGTGTGTTAATGCGGTGACAAAGACTTGATGAATCTAGCAAAGGTGTGTGATCTACAAACTGATGGTGCTTAATGCTCACATTTGCTATCACTTTAAGGAGTTACATTGTAGTGCTCAGTGTCTCATATAGTTGAGGATTTATCAAGAGGTTGCGACCTACTTCTAGTATGAGTTTGGAGTCACGTGGATAGTACAAGATATAAGACGCAAGTTTGGGAAATTCTACTTCTTCATCAAATTCGTTATACTCGGTTTTCTTCATCAGTAATTATTCCATAAAGTCTACAGAGTTCGTGATTCAAGAGATGGTAAACATATTAGTTTTAGGGGAAGCTTGTTGATTAAATGTTTAACCATGGAAGACCCCTACTAGATGATTACAAAAAGGGGAAGAAGATTGATTTGCAGCTTATTATGTGTGGTGACATGTTCAAGAAGATCTTAAGGAAGCATTGAAGATTGTTTCATGGAGATAGTTTTGTAATATCAAATAGGGGAAGATTGTTGGGAATTAGATTTGATGATTACAAAACTACATATGCATAAATGAAGAAATATGAAACAACAAGGACTTAATGTAATAAATTAGTTAGCTTCCTGTGAAAGCTAGGTTTTCTTGTAAACCCTATATATAAAGGGTATTAGACGGCTGGAATAGACATCCAGAAACATAGAACTCTCCAATAGCTAAATTGGCCTTGGGATTCTAGACAAAATGAATATAGATATAGAACCAAGAGCAACAGTGGATCAAGTTCTTATAAGACATTCAAATATAATGATCCACAAGGTAGACTCAAGTCATCTGTGGCTTGGGTCCCAAAGAAAAACTGATTTTTCTTAATTGATGTGCAGGGAAATTCATATGGAGCTTTAAGGGACAAAGGAATTGTTGATAGTGGATGTTCCCGGCATATGACTGGAAACAAGGCTTACCTCTCTGATTATGAAGAATATAGAGGTGGATCAGTTGCTTTTGGAGGTAGCAAAGGTCAAATTACTGGTAAAGGAACTATAAAAACAGGAAATTTAGATTTTGAGGATGTGTATTGACAAGAAGAACAAAGTTCTTTTCACTGACACTGAGTGTTTTGTATTGTCTCCTGATTTTAAGTTACCTGATGAAAATCAAGTATTACTTAAAATCCCTAGGCAAAACAATATGTACAGTTTCAATCTAAAGAACATTGTTCCTTCTGGAGATTTAGCTTGTTTGATTGCAAAAGCCACAGTTGATGAATCTAATAAATGGCACAGAAGGCTTGGTCATGTCAATTTTAAAAACATAAACAAACTTGTGAAGGGAAATCTTGTAAGAGGTTTACCTTCCAAGATTTTTCAAAATGACCATACTTGTGTGGCTTGTCAGAAAGGAAAGCAACACAAGGCCTCCTGTAAGGCTAAATTAATGAGTTCTGTTAGTAAACCCTTACAGATTTTGCATATGGACTTGTTTGGACCCACATTTGTAAGGAGTATAAATCATAAGATCTATTGTTTGGTAATCACTGATGACTTCAGTAGGTTTAGTTGGGTGTTCTTTTTGGGTTCTAAGGATGAAACTGCTGATATTCTTAAAAGCTTTGTTAGGCAGATAGAGAACCAATTAGATCACAGAGATAAGGTTTTTAGGTGTGATAATGGAACAGAATTCAAAAACAAGGATCTCAATGAATTCTGTGATCTCAAGGGCATCAAGAGGGAATATAGAAATGTTAGAACTCCACAACAAAATGGAGTTGTAGAAAGGAAGAATAGGACCTTGATTGAGGCTGCTAGAACAATGCTAGCAGATTCATTTCTACCTAGTATATTTTGGGCTGAAACAGCTAGTACTGCTTGCTATGTTCTTAATAGGGTATTAGTGACCAAACCTCAAAATAAAACACCTTACGAGCTGTTAACTGGCAAGGTTCCTATTATAAGTTATTTAAGACCTTTTGGGTGCCATGTGACCATCTTGAATACTCTTGGCCACTTAGTAAAGTTTGATGGGAAGTCTGATTCTGGATTTTTGGTTGGCTACTCTCTAAGCAGTAAGGCATTTAGGGTGTATAATTTGGAGACTCAGAAAGTAGAACAGAACTTACATGTAGAGTTTCTTGAAAATAAACCTAATGTTGCAGGAAAAGGACATGCTTGGATGTTTGATCTTGATTATTTAACAAATTCTATGAATTATATACCTGTTGTTTCAGAGAATCTAACTAACAAAATTGCAGGTCCACAAGAAACTAACCCAAATGTAGGTACACAAGAAGATATCAATTCAAGTGACTCTTCTGAGGAATCTTTTGTACTGCCCTTCTAGTCCAATTGCTATCCAAATGTCAAAAATTCAAGTGGAAAGGTTGATGCTGATTCAAAGTCTGATTTTAATCCTAATGACATAGAAGATCAAGCTTTTCTAGATGAGCTTGAAAGGCTTACAAGAAAAGAGAAGGACGCTGATGATACTTTTCAAGAGAAATCAACTAGCAGTACAAACCCAGTTCCTACTGCTAGCACACCAGTTTGTACTGCCAGTCCTTTAAGAGTTTCTGATGATGATGATTTGTCATATCCTGAGCTAACCAAAGATGTTCTTCAAGATGATGATGTAATGCATGGTCTTGAGGATATTTATGCCAGTCCAAGAGATGGGATTTTCTCTAATGCATCCTATGATGATGAAGGTGTAATGATAGATTTCTCAAATTTGGAAGACACAGTGGATGTTGATCCTATTTCTACATCAAGAGTACATACTGTTCACCCTAAATCTCAAATTATTAGAGATCCCAGTTCTGCAGTTCAGACTAGAAGCAGAGTACACAAGAATTCTAGAGCTCATGCTTTGGTCAGCTACATTCAAAAGAAGAGGAGAAACAATCATAAGGACTTCTAACATTGTATGTTTGCTTGTTTTCTCTCTCAGATTGAACCCAAGGTTATCTCTCAAGCACTTGCAGAAGAAAGTTGGGTTGATGTCATGCAAGAGGAGCTCCTGCAGTTTCAGTTGCAGAAGGTATGGATTCTTGTAGATTTGCCACCTAGAAAGAAAGCTATTGGAACCAAGTGGGTCTACATAAATAAGAAGGATGAAAGAGGTGTAGTAGTGAGGAATAAGGCAAGGTTAGTTTCTCAGGGCTATAGACAAGAGGAAGGGATAGACTATGATGAGGTATTTGCACCTGTGGCTAGAATTGAAGCCATCAGGATCTTTTTGGCATTTGCTTCATACAAGGGGTTCATAGTTTATCAGATGGATGTGAAGAGTGCATTTCTGTATGGCACAATTGATGAGGAGGTGTATGTGACTCAACCTCCAGGATTTGTAGATCCTAAATCCCCAAAGAAGGTATACAAAGTTGTGAAAGCTTTATATGGTTTACACCAAGCTCCTAGAGCCTGGTATGCTACTTTATCTTTTTTTCTGTTAAAGAATGGTTTTAGAAGAGGAACCATTGACAAGACTTTATTCATAAAGAAGGACAAAAATGATATTCTATTGGTGCAAGTTTATGTAGATGATATCATTTTTGGTTCAACTAAGAAGTCTTGGTGTGAAGAGTTTGAAGCATTGATGAAAAGCCAGTTCGAGATGAGTTCTATGGGAGAGCTCACCTTCTTTCTTGGATTACAAGTGAAACAGCAAGAAGATGGAATTTTCATAAGTCAGGATAAATATGTTGCAGAAATCCTAAAGAAGTTTGATTTGGTTAATGTTAAATCTGCCAGTACCCCCATGGAGTCAAAGAAGCCATTAGTCAAGGATGAAGAAGCAGCAGATGTGGATGTACATCTTTATAGGTCCATGATTGGATCTTTAATGTATTTGACTGCTTCTAGGCCTGACATTATGTTTGCAGTCTGTGCTTGTTCTAGGTATCAAGTAACTCCAAAGACTTCACATCTTCATGCAGTGAAAAGGATCTTTAGATATCTCAAAGGCCATCCAAAACTAGGTCTTTGGTATCCTAAAGTCTCCTCATTTGATTTGGAAGCTTACTCTGACAGTGATTATGCTGGTGCAAGTCTTGATAGAAAATCCACAACAGGAGGTTGTCAATTTCTTGGTAGAAGGCTTATCTCATGGCAATGTAAGAAGCAAACCATTGTGGCTACTTCTACAACTGAAGCAGAATATGTTGCTGCTGCTAATTGCTGTGGACAAGTTTTGTGGATTCAAAATCAGATGTTAGATTTTGGTTTCAACTTCATGAACACAAAGATCTACATTGATAATGAAAGCACCATTTGCATTGTGAAGAATCCTATGTTTCACTCCAAAACCAAGCACATTGAAATTAGGCACCACTTTATTAGAGATGCTTATGAGAAGAAGCTGGTTCAGGTGCTTAAGATTCATACTGATGATAATGTGGCTGATCTTTTAACCAAAGCCTTTGATGTTAGCAGGTTCAATTTCTTAGTGGTTAACATTGGAATGCTAAATGTATAGCTGCATAGGTTCAGGGGAGGTAAATAGGCAGGTTATGGAATGATTGTTATGGAGTATGTATCCAAACAGGGGAGGAAAATGTTATAAATGATGAGATGATTTTGCTAAGGAGAGGAAAAAGTTCCAAAAAGTTGAAAAAGTTGAGATGATTTTGATTGGAGAATTCTATGTTTCTGGATATCTATACCAGTTGTCTAATACCCTTTATATAGAGGGTTTACAAGAAAACCTAAAGTGAAGAAGTAGAAAAAGTTCCTACTGCTAAGTATAAAAGTTTGTACTATTGCTTGAAAATCTTTCTACTGCTAGTACAAAATTTTTTGTACTGCTGCATCAGAAGTTTCTACTGCTAAGGAAAATGATGTCTCTTAAGAAGCAGAGTGGAGAGTTGTGACATGTTTTGGAAATCTGGAAGCTTTGATGGAATTAGAAGGATCTTTAAGTGTTGGTACCTCTACCACACAACAAATGGTCATCAGTTCACCATGTTTAACAGACATCAAGAACTGACTAGTCCAGATCAAACGGTTTCTGGTAAAGACTTCTCAAATCCGTTAATGGCTGATAGTTTGCCAAAAACTATATGGTTATCAACTCACCATGCTTCACAGTGAAAAGTTGGCTAGTCCAAAGCAAACGGCTCTTGGTAAAGACATCTCAAATCCGTTGATGGTTGATAGTTTACCAAAAACTATCTGGTAATCAATGCACCATGTTACTATATTAAAGCATTGGCTATTCCAGAGCAAACGGCTACTGGTAAAGAAATATCAAATCCGTTTATGGCTGGTAGTTTGCCAATAACTACAAAGCCAACTTAGTTGGTATTGCTGTGAACAGATTATTGTTGCTGTGTTGCTGTTTATGAAGATCATCTAGATAGATGATAAAGACAAAAGAGTTCAAAATCATCAAGAAGATATTTGAAGAACAGAGTGTTTGGACACATCCTCCTAAAGAAAGCTAAAGAGTTCAAAAGAGTTCAAAAGTAATCAAGAAAGATCAAGGAATCAAGAGAAGCTTAAAGAAAACACATAATCTGAAGAAACATGAAGATTAACAAGTAAACATCATGTTTAATCAAAGAAACTTAGTGATTTGCAGAGAAATCATAAGTTTAGGGGAGGATTGTTGGGAATTATGTGTTTCTGAAGTTTCAACTGCTGGTTACAGTTAGTACTGTTAGTTATGTAGTTAGTACTGCTAGCTTTAAGTTAGTACTGTTCATGTTAGAAAGGTACTGCTAGTGTGTTTTAGTTAGTATTGCTTATGTGATACGCATGAGTTATGTTTAGAATAGATATGCAGAGATATGCATGGAGTTACATTAGGAAGAGATATGTAACATCTCTTTACACGTTATTGTAAGCTATTAGGGTTTCCTTGGTGTATAAAAGGATCCCTACGGCATTAGAACAAGGAGTATCTCTAGAGCCTCACCTTGTGTTTAGTAATAAATAGTTAGTATTCTGTAACCTAAGGAGATTAATAATAATCAAAAGTGTTTTTGTTATTTGTTGTTCTTCTTAGCAATACAAGTTAGATTCCGCGTAACTTATATTGTTCATAGTCGGTGTTTCTCTTGTAGTTAGTGTAGATCTATCCAAATTAGCTACCACCCTTAACAGGCTAGAAGGATCCATTCAGATTGGGACCAACATAAGCTCATACGCGTATTAAAAATGACGTCAATTTTTCTAAATTTAAGTAAGCCCATAAGCACTGCATAAAATAATTTAAACCTTTAGTGAAATGAAATGGCTAAGCTCATTACCAAATGTTGCTGTATTAGGTGTCCCAAGTTTGTGTTTAACTACACTTTTATCACACGTGACGATTGTTGCATTGCCATCGCCATATATAAATACATTATCTTGGTGTCGTTGTATAACGACTTGTTCGTTATATACACCAGCCTTTACATGGATTATATACCGGTTTTTTTGAAACATAAGTTCTATCAACCCCAAACACCCTTTAAAAGGCATACTTAAAAATCCCTATAAACTGCAATTTTGCAGCCTTGCGGATAACTTAAACAGCCATTAAACTTTAGTTTTTTAGCAAATCTAAACACACCTTTAAACGACCCAATCTCCCTTTTAAAATTGTTGTTTGGAATAAGGCCCAAACACCCCTTAAAATTCAATGGATGGCCTATTTATGTTCAATGAAGACCCTGTGATGCGTGGTTTTGCGACCTTACAACAGGTTTTACCTCTCGAGGGATCTCAAGAGGCTTACAATCCCCACCAGGCAGTGTACCTGACCGATGTAGTATAGTGTAGTGGCAAGTACCGGGGGATTGATCGTTCTCTAGGGGAATAGTGTCGTTAGGATTGAAAAACTACTCTAATAGGTCTAAGGGTGAGGGAAGATTCTTTTTGTATTTTTATATTTTTATGAAAGCAAGTAAAATCTCGGGTTTGAAGGAGTGGGCGGAATTAGTTGCTAGTCAACTAACTCAAATAACTACAATTGCAAATAAAATAAAATAACTGAAAATAAAAAGGTTGTGGAACTTATATGGAGAGAAATGTGTTTACTTAGATTTCCTTACTCCCTAACTATTTTTTACCGGTTGATTAGTGTGTATTAATTGCGTGGATGACGAGTGTATTCCTTAACACCAATCATGGGGGTGGCGTACGTACTTCCCCAACTCTACAAGCTCCTACTTCACTCCTATGTCGAGCCGGCTAAGAAGCTCCTAACATGGGATCACTAGAATTCGCTCATGCATTAAATACAACCATAAAAACCTTAGTACGCATTGGTTCATGTTTCTTAAGACGTTCAAGCAATTACCGTATAGGAGGTTAGACAGTTTTCTTAAGCCTAACATCGATAAACAATCATCCAATACAATTAATAACACACCAACAACCAATAATCAATAGTTAGGTTTCATTAGATCTAAGCAAACACGAGATAAATCTAGCCTAGCATGTTAAATAAAAGAAAAGAACAAGATATAATCAAACAACACATAGACATATTGAATGATTAATTGATTACTTATCTTCAATTGAACATGGGAGATCCAAGGGTATAAAACCCTTAAAAATGGCAAAAAAATCGTCTTAGGGTTTCTCCTCACAAAGTTGCACACTAATGACTAAAAATTATGAAAATATATATAGGAAAACAGATCTGACGGCGTCACGTTATAGAGCTTGACACCGTCACCTCGCCGCGGTTAGGGTTTCTTGATGGCCTTCTTGACGCCGTCCCCCTTTAATCTTCCAAAATCCTCTCTGGCTTATCAAGGGTTGACGGCGTCACACTGGGGCTTGACGCCGTCACAGGTACTTTTCCAGTAGATTTTGAGACTTTGTCGTTTTCTTCACTTTTATGCTCCAAAAACGTCCAAAATGCTTCCCTTTCCAGATTTCTCCTCCAAAGTACCTAAAATGACAAAAGGAACGATTTAGGGCAATATTTGATCAAATAAATACGATTTAGGGCTTAAATGACCCCCTAAAAGCGGTACACTTTTCGCTTCATCAAATACCCTTACACTTGAGATTTGCTTGTCCTCAAGCAAATGCGCTTTTATTCTAATCAAAATACAAGTTAGGGGTCATTTAACGCTAATATAAAAGTAATTACAACAAATAGTCGTTCCACTTTAATCATAATAAGCACGGAGAATACAAACTAGCACCTCACAAGTAGTGTTTAGATACTCACATCTCTCAGGTGTCATAAAAGTATATCTCATAAATGAAAATGAATAATATCTCTCACTACCTGTCATAGCAAATAGATTACCATAGACTTGGGAAAGGATCAAAAACCTCCTCCACTAGGCGTAAGCACCAAAGATAAACTATCAAAGAGGGCTTTTAAACGGGTTATAACGTTAGGTGTAGGGATATGATAAACACGGTTTTGTTGGATAAAGGATATTTTACTGGTGGCGAGTTAAAGATCTTGATTAATTACATGTACAATATGGCGTTGCTAAGCCAAGACTAGACTCGACTTAAGCTAATGAAAGAAATAACAAAAAGATAAAATAAACATAAAATGAAACGGGATGGTAGTCCGTATGTTTTTTTCTACTTTTTTTTTTTTTTTTTTTATTTTTTTTTTTATTTTTTTATTTTACACTCTTTCCCTACCATCCAAAATAATACATAGTAGGGGGGGTGTATCCCCTTACACTTGAACTTTTACATAACTTTACAATTAACTATTCTAATGACTCGAATTAAGATAATCGAAACACTTGGAGTACTTTTAAAATATTTAGCACATATGGGGGTAATAATGTTGTTCTTCCCCATTACTCCATTACACTAGTACTTTACCCATGAGTCCCAATCGTCCCAAAACAATATGTACAAGGATATGACTCGACTTAGCAACCATGTAATCAATTAGATAATTAACTTGGGGTTTAAACAAATGTTGTCACAATAATGCACTAAAAATGAGTGCATACAAGGTAGGCTAAGGCGATTTGGGTGTACATTTAAGTGGGGTGTAAACAAATTCTTCCTTTAAGTAAAATGCTTAAAGTTAGAAACGAAAAGATAGGCTCTGAGGGGTGTACTAGGGGTATCGTGTACTAAAAATGAGTACAACGCAAAGGGTGTGGGAGAATTACTTGACCAATGTAATTATAACAAAAACACAGGTGTAAAACAATGGGTTAATCCTAATGCCTCTTATCATGTAGTAAATCTAACTACACGAATGTAGTCTCACTTGTGGCCTTGGAATGGTCCTAACGCAAGTTCTAGAATCTAAGTGCTACCGGTACACACATCATAGCATAAATGCTTTTCCTACCAATTCTAGGGGCGAACCTCACATATTTGGGGGTGGAAAATTTTTTAGTGGTACGGTTTTGTGCTAGTCATATAACTCCTATCCGTGAGACGCTCATTAAGATCAAAGTTTCACTCCTATATGTTGTAAAAAATTTTAAATTTGGCACTAAAATTGCCCTAACAGGTATTTCTCTCAGTTTTATTACACATCTACCATTAAACAAACGAAAAATCAAGCGTAATAGCATTCTCTAAGGTATCGTACTTTACCCCCCCTTACACTTAAGATGAACATTGTCCCCAATGTTCAAATAACAAGATGTAAAAGTAAATAAGGTAAAAGAATGAAATCAAATACTCCCCTGATTCGCTCGGTGGATAAAGGGGTAACATGGTTAGATCTTCTTCCAAGGTAATGTTGAAGCTTCAAGATTAAAGCAGCGCCAAAAGCTTGATTCCATAAACATCTCCTTGTCCAAAATAACCTGTTAATCCTGAGAAAACAAACAAGAAAACCTGCATAACATCGGCGGGATAAATCTGTATAAGGATATAATGCTTGTGGAATGATTATTTTGCAGATTCCTGGAGTTTATAAGTTAGAGATTTAAAAAAGCATTTTATGATTCCGGTAGAAAAACAAAACTTTCAAAAATTTCAGAAAATTAAAACCTGACGCCGTCAGGTTGTAAGGCCTGACGCCGTCAGAAATGATCTGACAGAATTCTCATGTTAAGTTTCCGGAAAATTTCTGGAAAAACCTATACCTTACTTCCTGGAATTCCTGCAAAATATCATTATGACTCGATACAAGCATTTGACTCAAACAATTACTAATATGTATGTTAATTTAATATTGTTATGATTCATGTTCATTTGTTCTAATAAACCGATTTGGATTTCCCTTACACTTATCTTTTGCAAAATACCTTTATATGTAGTTAAGACGAAGTTAAAAACAAAATAAAGCATTTTCACAATTTACTTTGAAACATGAGCACAAACAATAACAATTAAACTTGCATACGGAAACAAATAAAATCAAACAAACAAACAAACAAATAAAGCTTGGGTTGCCTCCCAAGAAGCGCTTGTTTTTGTTCGAGTCACGAGCCTGACTCTACCCTTATTTAACAGAAATAGGGGAGGTTTTCCCTACACTTAGGATTAAGTGCGGGTGGAAGTAGCGATACACACCCTTAGGGTGGAAATATGCCACGTGAGGTGAAGGGGGTGAGTGAATGGCTTCCTTCATCCTAAAACTACCCGGATAATATTGGTTTATGGGTGGGTCGGTTCCTCTTTTGTCTCCTAGATGTAAATCTAAGGATGAAAAGTTGTGTAACGGTTGAGGTTCCGGCTCATCAACACTAGGAAATTCCCTAGAACTAAGAGTAAGGTAATCACTAAAAGTGTTCAAACCTATATCCTCTAGTTGTGCTTGGTCCAAGGGTTCTACCTCCATCGGGATTCCTAAAGTCTCTCCTACTTCTTCCGGGTAAGTCACGGGCGGTGTGGGTGCCTCAAATGATGGTGGGTTTTATGGAGTACTTGGTGGACTTGGATTTTCTACTTTATCCTCCATCTTATCTTGATTACCTATGTGCTTATTACGTGATTTGTTGAAGTCTATCCCCAACATGCACCTAGGTATCTCAAATCCTTTTCTATTCATCTCAAATTCTTGGTCCGATTCATAAGAATCATTCTCAATAACTTGATCACTATGTTCCATTTGCCTAAAGGATTCCTCATACTCATCATATGTCTTGGTGAAATCTAATCCAAGCATGCACCTAGGTAGTTCAACATTAACCATCTCACAATCTTGGTCGGGTTCATAAGAAACTATCCTAGGTGAAGGCTCATATGGTGCATAGGTTTCACTTAATGAGGTATTTTGAGGGTTTGATGGGGCTCCTAAGGTGATTTCCTCAAAAGTTTTATGCACTTGGTCTCTTTTCTCAAGGTACTCACTAAAACCTATGTAAGATCCTGTTCTCATTACTTCATTCCACCATCTTGATTTATCCAAATTAGTAAAATTATATTTCTTCATGTAAAACTCTAGTCGCGGATTTGGTAGATTCACGTTCTCCATAATGGCGAACGGATGAGTCAATGGAAAAACTTTACGAACAAAAGCACAAAGAAAAGATAGACTACGAGAAAGCTAATAAAAAGAAAATAAAAATCTCACTAGATAGGAATCTAATGAGTAGAACTAATAAAATAAAAATTCAACCTAAACAATAACTGATCCCCGGCAGCGGCGCCAAAAACTTGACGCGTGGTTTTGCGACCTTACAACAGGTTTTACCTCTCGAGGGATCTCAAGAGCCTTGCAATCCCCACCAGGCAGTGTACCTGACCGATGTAGTATAGTGTAGTGGCAAGTACCGGGGGATTGATCGTTCTCTAGGGGAATAGTGTCATTAGGATTGAAAAACTACTCTAATAGGTCTAAGGGTGAGGGAAGATTCTTTTTGTATTTTTATATTTTTATGAAAGCAAGTAAAATCTCGGGTTTGAAGGAGTGGGCGGAAATAGTTGCTAGTCAACTAACCCAAATAACTACAATTGCAAATAAAATAAAATAACTGAAAATAAAAAGGTTGTGGAACTTATATGGAGAGAAATGTGTTTACTTAGATTTCCTTACTCCCTAACTATCTTTTACCGGTTGATTAGAGTGTATTAATTGCGTGGATGACGAGTGTATTCCTTAATACCAATCGTGGGGTGGCGTACGTACTTCCCCAACTCTACAAGCTCCTACTTCACTCCTATGTCGAGCCGGCTAAGAAGCTCCTAACATGGGATCACTAGAATTCGCTCATGCATTAAATACAACCATAAAAACCTTAGTACGCATTAGTTCAAGTTTCTTAAGACGTTCAAGCAAGTTACCGTATAGGAGGTTAGCCAGTTTTCTTAAGCCTAACATCGATAAACAATCATCCAATACAATTAATAACACACCAACAACCAATAATCAATAGTTAGGTTTCATTAGATCTAAGCAAACACGAGATAAATCTAGCCTAGCATGTTAAATAAAAGAAAAGAACAAGATATAATCAAACAACACATAGACATATTGAATGATTAATTGATTACTTATCTTCAATTGAACATGGGAGATCCAAGGGTATAAAACCCTTAAAAATGGCAAAAAAATCGTCTTAGGGTTTCTCCTCACAAAGTTGCACACTAATGACTAAAAATTATGAAAATATATATAGGAAAACAGATCTGACGGCGTCACGTTATAGAGCTTGACGCCGTCACCTCGCCGCGGTTAGGGTTTCTTGATGGCCTTCTTGACGCCGTCCCCCTTTAATCTTCCAAAATCCTCTCAGGCTTATCAAGGGTTGACGGCGTCACACTGGGGCTTGACGCCGTCACAGGTACTTTTCCAGCAGATTTTGAGACTTTGTCGTTTTCTTCACTTTTATGCTCCAAAAATGTCCAAAATGCTTCCTTTTCCAGATTTCTCCTCCAAAGTACCTAAAATGACAAAAGGAACAATTTAGGGCAATATTTGATCAAATAAATACGATTTAGGGCTTAAATGACCCCCTAAAAGCGGTACACTTTTCGCTTCATCACCCTGTACAAGTAAAAAGAAAAAAGAAAAAAAGCTATCAAATAAGTGTTGTAATGCATTTTCTAAACCGTGGTAGAAATAAGTATTTGGTGACCTGTTGTGGTTACAGTTCCGCGCGTGTTGGTACCATGTGCAGTGAAACTATTTGGTAGCACTCGACTGTTCCCACCAAAAATGGTAACATCAATCAGTCAAATAATATAGGATGATTCATAAATCAGACCGTATTCAAAAAAGGTGAAAGAGTGAATATCAAGGATGCGTTCTTTCAACAAGAACAAATTTGTGTGCACTTGCCTGTAGCTAATGACCATGTCCGACTATTATGGTCGCACACCCTTCATTCTCTGTCCATTTGCCTTGTAAAATGCAGGCTGAATAAATGCTCCCCTTGTGTCTGCAATCTTTATAAAAAGATGTGACATGTGTACCACTATAGACATATAAGAAGCAAGTTCACCTTCCTGTCGAAGTGCAGCTTCAAATGCATTTGATTTTATATTTTCTAGATGATATGAACTCAAAGTAGGTTCTACAGGGTTTCACCTTTCTGAAAAAGTATGTGACGAGTCCAAAGATGCTCGCACATAAAAAAAATTCTTCCATACTACTCAAATAGTTAGAAAAAGACTGAAGGTGAGCTTAACCTTCAGCGTCATCATTTGTTCTTTTTAAAGCTTAAGGCATATACGTTGTCAACTGGTTCATTTGTAACTACTGAAATCACACAATGTCAAAGGCTAATACGACATGAATAATCGGCCATAGAATATGTAAAAGTAATCAATTAAATAACCTGTACACGTGGAACGTCTTTTGCTGTCATTTTTGCGCAACCTGTTGCAACTCCCTGGGGAGAATTTTACCTCCTTTTCACCAAATGTCAAAAGCTTTAGCCATAGCGACATCTTCAGAAAATGGTGTTTTTACCTATCGGGAAAAAATGGTGTTTTGTGGAAGAACTAATGCATGTAATGACATAAAAGCACATAATGTGTAAAGTTTATTACCTTAACTGTTTCAACCTTCTCGCTGGCTATAATTTTATCAATTTCCTGAGGATCAATGTTTGGTCATCAATGCGTCAAACGAACAACTGAGCTTGCTAGTACATTTAAAACTGAGCTTGTTATAACAGCATAATAATAGAATAGGCGCATACTTAAAAAATAGATAGTTGCATACCATGAGAGGAATTCATGAGTCCAAATATAAGAGTGCTCTCCTGATAGTGTCGAAGTGGTTTACAAAAACAGCCTGATCTAGAAGCCTCTGGTGTTACTATCTCATGGTTTACACCACCATGAGAGGAATTCATGAGTCCAAATATAAGAGTGCTCTCCTGATAGCGTCGAAGTGGTTTACAAAAACAGCCTGATCTAGCAGCCTCTGGTGTTACTATCCCTTAATCAACACCACCTGTGAAATCCAAACCTTTCTAGGAGCTCAAAGTTTGTCATCGCTACAATGTATAAATTCAATAAGTACACACAAGGTATAAAATTAACCATATAAGTAACACAAAATTCCCTATTCATGAGTGACACTGTCTTCCGAACCATTAGACATGTCACAACCTACAACAAGATATCAAATGGCCACACAATTAATAACTTGTATTTAGCTTTGTCTACATAAATCAAACAGGAACATCTAAACAAACACAAACCTTATTATTACAATATGTCACAGTAATCTCCATGCTTTACTTTGTAGTGAACCTCATGCACTCCATGGCCACCAAGGGTACTGTTTCACCAAAACAAATATGTCAATATTCATTAATCTAAATAAATGCGTGTATTGTTTGTGTGCTATGTGATAATGAATAAAAGGCCGATATTAATTAATAAAATTGTAAAGCTATAATTAAGGAATATATATGGTAGTTATCTCATTAAAATGGTGAATAATTGGTTGCATGGGTTTATAGATTTGGGATTGCAAGATATAATAAAAAAAAATTGTTGGTCTAGTTATGCTTGTTAATGTTACCAACAACCTAGGTTCGATCCTTGCAAGTGTCAAAATTTTTAAAAAATTTTCCGAATTTTAGTATTAAATACGAATTTTAATTAAAAAAAATTATGAACAAAGGGTGCTTAGGCGGAATTATGAGGTGGCATTTAAGGCCGCTTACTGGGCATTATGTGTCATTAATGACGTCATACACATTATGTTATTATATATATATATATATATATATATATATATATACAGGGACACTTTATTTTCAGAACCTTGTTAAATGTGATAACTGCGAGAACATATATTCACCTTTGGATTAACTTGATCAATGGATAAAATTGGACAATAGCGTTTTGGTAAATAATTGTAAGTGGTTTTCCTGGAAACATTAATGTGAGGGTATAAATGGTATTTAACTTTTATATATTCTCCATAACTGCATGAAAAAAACAACGGGATTGTATCTAAAATCCTCCATAACAATGATAACTATCAAAGGAAAATCAAATAAAAATAAGACTGATTACACGATCTTATTCCCAAAAAACACGATTGTCAAACACACACATTAAAAACCCCCAAAACACATCCTTCGTTCTTAATAATCCGAGCATCAATGGTTTTTTTTTTTCAAGATTAAGAAACACGCATTAATGGAAGGTAATACATTGTTGTTAATCACTAATTGTTTTAATTGTTTAAGATTCGACGTAAACCAACAAACGCATGTGTGTGTGTTTGTTTTTTTTTTTTTTTTTTTTTTTTTTTTTTTTTTTTTTTTTTTTTTAATGTTTATATCAGTTAGAATACTTATTAAGCAGGGGTGTTTGGATATGTATTAAACATGGGTGTTTGGATATTAATTAAACCAAAAAGTTAGGATTTTAGTAGCAAAAAATTGAACACTATATGTTACATGGTTACAAGGGTGTTTGGATCTGTTATAAAAAGAACGTTGAATGTATTACGAACATTTAGTTAACAGGGGTGGTTTTATGTTTGATATAAAATTAAGTATAGAAAAAAAAGAACATGGATGTTTGAGTATATTTCAATACGTAATTTGTAAAGAAGTATGGAATATATAGTGTATGTTCTTTAGATATTAGATATGTTGTTAGTCGTTGTTTAATTAAAAAGTTGGTTAATGTATACATTTCAGGTTTAATTAGATAGTAAGAAGCAGGAAACTCAGTTGGGCAAGATGAGGATAAAATACGCTGCAAGACTGCTACTTGCTGAATGCAACGTACACAAGGATAAGATTGCGGCAGATTTGGCGGAGAAGCAAGCTTCAAAAGCTGCTGTGAAAACAAGACAAGTTCCATATGCATCATAAAAATATATTACTCGTTTCACTTGTTTTGTTTGTTTAGCATAAAATAAATGTCTTATGGTTTTTTTGGGATATACCTTTTGCGGTAGTATATGAATAGACACATGGATGTTTATGTTAACATGAATGTTTTTTGTAGGTATAATTTTGTAGTAGCATATTAAAAAAATGTGAATATAACTTGTATGATCTTAGATCAAGTTGTGTAACATACATGTTTGTCCTAACATGTATGTTTGGTGGTAACATATATGTTTTTTTTGGTATACTAGTATAAATGTAAGACATGTATCACTTAATAAAACATGATTGTAGAAAACATACATTTTTTAAAACATGCATTATAAATGTTTGTCCTAACATGAATGTTTTTTAAACATGTATTATAAATATTTGCAACAAATAGAAATAGAAATGTATTAAAAATAGTTAATAAATTGAAACAATATAAATCCAAGATAATGTAAAACATAGTTGTTAATATCCCGATCCTAATCGTAGGATTCTACAATTTTACGATTCTACGATGCAAAAACGATCCGGATCCTACGTAGGATCTTAACAAGCTTAAGATCTTATAGGATCCCAATATTGACCATAGGATCTTAATATCTACTCCGATCCGATCTTACTTTTCTCGAACCGCAAACTAAAAAACTACAAAGGTTTATGTTTTTATATAATTTAAAAAACAACATGTGATTCTTCTTAAACATTCCATATTCATAATTTAGAACAACATTTTCATAAAATATTCTTATAATTTCATGTTTATAATATATAATAATTTGTAGATTTGAATAATATTGCAAAGATCATTAAAAAATAACATTATAGTAGGATCTTAGGATCCCGATCCGATCTTACGATCACGATCTTGGAAAGACGAAAACGATCCTAGGTAGGATCCCGATCTTGAAAACCTTGATGTAAAATAAACACTCATAATGTAATAAGTAAATAGAGTAACATACACTAGCGTAAAGTAAATGTACTTGAGGTATAAAAAAATATAAATTTGTTCTAAAAGTACTCGTCGTCTGCCTCTTCATCATGTTCTTCACCTTCATCAGATTCATGTGATTGGTCATCTTCATCAAGTTCTATAGAATAGCCAGCTTCGTCATATTCATCATCAGCCTTAGCTACCTAATCTTCCTCATCTACTAACGTCTATGTTTGTTCTTCACGTCCTAGTTTATTATGACCCAATTTACCACAACTTACAGGTTCTGAAATAGCATGCACGCAAATGAATTAGTTAAACATTACCCAATAAACTAGTGTTTTAATAAAATAAAAACTCGATTAATAAAAATTAACAAAACTTTGATAACAAAAAACAACTATATGATAAACATGTTAAAAGGGTAACGAGTGTAGAAAAAAGAAAAATGGGAATAATACCATTGTTCCCGTCTTGATCATGTTCCACATCTCGATATCAATTGGTTGCTCAGATAACACAATTACTCGATCATTCTGGTGTTGATTATCGTTAATATGTGCATCGTGTTCTTGAACAATATTTACCATGTTTAATCTTGCGTAATATATAAATAATTGTGTGTTTGATATGATGTTGAAATTAAATTAGGGTTTGTTTCATACGATGAAGAAGAAGACATTGTTAAAAAAAAACCCCGTGTTCAAGATCTGGAAAAAAAATAGTGAAAATCAAAGAAAATGATTTACATGTTTGTAGCAAAATTTGAATTTGAAAAAGATCAGGATTAATGAAATATATGGCAAATTACTCTTATTCCCCTACAATATTAAATAAATAAAATAAACTAAAATCAATTTACTAAATTCTGATTGGACAAAAAGGGTTCTCGCAGTTCTCGCATTTAAAATGGTTCTGAAAATAAAGTTTCACTATATACACACACACACACACACACACACACACACACACACACACATATAATGAAAAGGATGGGAAGCGATCTCAACTGTTGGATTTACTTTGCAAGATTAAAAAAGCGGAGTGATGTTTTTGCAAATAGCAGAAAGTTGAGCGGCAAAGATGTAATAATTGATTCTACCATTCTTTTCCTAGATCTAACAAAACCGGATTCATCTTCTTAGTTTTTTCTCTAATTTCACACACTTTCTCTCTCAAATTTCACACACTAAATTCAAATAATAATTTCACACACCTGATTTCACACACTTTCTCTCTCAATTCCACACACAGTAATTTAATAAAACTATTGAATCATTGAAGCATTATCAGAAATCATAATCGTTCTACATCACATATCAGAAATCGTTGATTCAGATCCTCATCACAAACCATAAATCGTGGATTACAAATCTACAAAATATTAAAAGGCCTCGTAAGTTGATTTATGAACTATAATTTTGTTAGTGCATCGATTTGTGTTTGTTTGCTTGGTTGAATGTGTGATGCACTTAAAGTGTAGATTGTATTTTGCGTGTAAATGTGCTTGGTTGAATGTATTTTGCGTGTAGATTTGTGTTTGTTTACAAGGTGTTTGATTAAATGTCTCAATGGGACTTTATACCTGCGATGCACTAACTTTACACTCTGATGCACTAATATTGAACTGAGATGCAATAGGTGTTCAGTTGTTGCATGTAAAGATGAAATAGGTTAACCGTAGGTTGTTTTACATGTGTAAATGTGTTTGTATGCTTGGTTGTATATGTGATGCACTGGAATTTGAACTGAGATGCAGTAGATATTCAGTTGTCGCGTGTAAGGATGAAATAGGCTAAGCGTAGGTTGTTTTATGTGTGTAAATGTGTATGTATGCTTGGTTGTATATGAGATGCACTAGAATTTGAACTGAGATGCAGTAGGTGTTCATATGTTTTAAAGTTATGAAGTGATGCAATAGGTTCTTATATGTGGCAACAAAAAGTGTTTATGAAAGTAATAACTATATCAGAAAGTAAGTAAACTAATTAAAATGCAGTTTCAGTAGTTTATTATTTATACGAATGATGCAGTTGATGTTAAAAATTGATACAGTAGGTTATATTTTGAGTGAATGATGCAGTTGACGTTAAAAGTGATGCAGTAGGTACTTGTTAGTGCCATATAAGGTTAGATTAAGTTAGGAGAAGTGTGATTTATGTGCCGAAAAGTCTCTATGTGTGTGTTTTAATACTTGATGCAGTTGCTGTATTGAAGTGATGCAGTAGATACATTGTAGTTGCATATAATATTAGATTAATTTAGGCGAAGTATGTTTTATGTGCCGAAAAGGTTCTGTGTCTGTGTTTGAGTGCTTAATGTAGTTGATGTAATGAAGTGATGCAGTAGGTACATGTTTGTGGCATATGAGGTTAGATTAGGTTAAGCGAAGTGTGTTTTATCTGCCAAAAAATGTCCGTGTGTGTGTTTGAATGCTTTATGCAATTGATGTAATGAAGTGATGTAGTAGGTACATGTTAGTTGCATATAATGTTAGATTAGGTTATGCGAAGTGCATTTTATGTGCCGAAAAGTATGTGTGTGTGTGTGTGTTTGAATGTCTGATGCAGTTGGTGGGATTTGGTGATGCAGTAGGTTCTTGTATGTGGCATATAAGTCTAGAATAGGTAAGGCGCGTAATGTTTGAAGTGTCGAAAAGTATTTATGTATGTGTTTGAATGTTTGATGGAGTTGGTGTAATGCAATGATGCAGTATGGTCTTGAATGTGGCATATAAGTCTAGATTAGGTTAGGCACGTAACGTTTTAAGCATAAAAAAGAGTTTGTGTGTGTGTGTTTGAATGTATGATGCAGTTAATGTGATGCAGTAGTGTCTTGTACGTGGCATATAATCCTAGATCAGGTTAGGCGCGTAGTGTTTTAATTGTCTGGAATGACAAATAATGGATGGACTTTCAAAGTAGGCTTCTTGGTCCTTTTCTTCACTATTTTTGCACATGGGAACAAGGATGGTATGGTAAACCAGAGATTTATTCCATCGATTAAAGATATTGATAAAGTTCCAAAAATGGATTGGTGCACGTACGCTTTAGAATGTTTACAAGCAGAAATAAGGGATTTTAAACCAAGATCTTCTTTCGCCGGACCAATACTTCTTTTGGCCGTAAATTATCAATAATTTATTGCATATTTAATTTTTTACTGCCTAAATGTTTTTCTTAATTGTTATTTCATCAAAATTTATTTGTTACTGCAAATGTTATTAATTTTTTACTGCCTAAATGTTTTTCTTAATTGTTATTAATTTTTTACTGGTTGTGCAAATGTTGTGGTAAGTATAACTGAAATAAATAAAATCGTTTTTTTTACTGCATCATAGTGTTATAATTAGTGCATCAATGAGTTTTTACTGCATCATAGTGTCAAATCTGGTGCATCACAGTATTAATGAAAGAATATTTTATAATTTTTACAGATCAACTCATTTGTTGACTACCTGGGAAGAGTAAACCACCCAAAAGACGTTGAGTTTTTAATGGACATACCTAAAATCCTAAATATGCATTAGAGGACAACCTACAACGGTACCGACTGTGGCGTATTTGTGATGAGGCATATGGAAACATACGTGTGTCGTGGCATTTTTTTTTGAAAAAGTTGAAGAAAGAAGGCATTGGTCAACAAGTACAATTAATGTTGCTGCGTGCCAAATACTTAGCAAAGATTATTCTTATCGTTATTAATGAAAAAAGGAAAAAATCTTGAAAGTGGCAGAAGCATACATGAAGAATCAACCAAAGAGTTCTAAAATCGTAACAGATGATAATGTCAAAGTACCTCAAGATTTGTTGAAAAGGATTAAGTACTTTTGATTAATGGACATCTTTAGTTTAAATACTATTGGATATTTTAAATTTTTAGTTGTAATACTTTGGATTACTGAATTTTTAATACCAAGTATTGTACTTCTTAATGATGATAGTTTTTGTTTTATAATTATTACTTTTGATTTACTGCATCACAATGTATAAATCTACTTCTATCACTGTGTTATAAGTTGAATGCATCAAAGTGTTATAATCTACCGCAGCACAATGATATAAATTCACTGCATCACAATGTGTAGATGTACTGCATCATTGTGTTATAAGTTTACTGCATCAAAGTGTTAAAATCTACTGCATCATAATGATGTAAATTCACTGCATCACAATGTAAAATTAGGAATGCTGGTAAGTAAATTCAATCTTTATTTGGTATTGAGTACTTATGGAGTACCAGTAATGATGAGGCATATGGAAACATATATTATGTAAATTCACTTTTTATTACTACATCACAATGTTAAAAGTTTACTGCATCAAAGTGTTAAAAGCTACTGCATCACAATGATGTAAATTCACTGCATCACAATGTATAAATATATTGCATCAAAGTGTATAAATCTACTGCATCACTAACTGGTGTACCACAATTTATAAATCCATTGCATAATGATGAACTAAACAATAACAGAAATGATGCAATAACCATGATGCATTATATATGAAAAAAAAGAAAGATACCGAACATATTTAATGATTACTGAAATACTATTTAATTGATGTTTATTAATAAATGATATACGTTTTACAACCACAAACTTTTCTTGTAAGTAATGCTTTAAGATACACTTAAGATATTTGCCTCCTAAATTCATCACAACCACCTTTGACATTTTATTTCAGATGGCTTATAACACCTGCATCAACTTGAGATATTTTCCTCCTAAATTCATTATTTGAAACAACACTTCTCTCATTTGGTAGTTCCACAAAGAATGTGTGTGTGTGTGTGTATTATCTCCAAGGTAATCGCTTGCACTCAAGTAACGATCCACCTCCCACCTTTCATTAAATTCCTGCAGAACGAAAACAATGTATTTTATTGTCCATAGGTGTAATGATGTGATTATATAATGCAATATACTCAGTTTCAGCTTTAGTCAATAACTCTTTCATTTGATCTTTGTATATCTTTAACTTGTCCATATCGTGAGCCAAACGGTTAACAATTGATTCAAAAATCTCATACAAATCAAAAACTTCACTCTTTAATATTGTTCATTCTTAACACATTAAAGATGTGCCTGCAAAGAAGCCCATATGACTCGTAGTGCTTACAACTAAAATCAACTTTCATTTCAGACTTATAAAAATCAACCTGCAAAAAATTTAAAAAACATACTGCATCAGCTTGTGAACATTAGTGCATCACATGTATAAATCAACTACATCAGCTTGTAAAAAATAGTGCATCATGGGTATAAACTTACTGCATCAACTTTTATAATCTACTACATCATAGCCAATTAAGAATTATAGAATAAGGTATAACTAAACTTCTGTTTTTTATGACATACCTGATAAACAACAAATTTATTATCACCTGTGATTCGGTTCTCAGCTTGCATATCACGTATAGAATATTTCCCCATATTATCAATTACCACAAATATTTTCTCGACATGCAATGGGTATATAAAGCATACATCTCATCTTGAATATCGAAAAATATAGTTACACACCTACTATGTGGAACATAATGAAGCATTATATAACACTGCGTCAGTGCTTTAATTCTACTGCATCACCATGATATTTCAAGTACATCAGAACAAAACTTAAGGAAACACTATGCGTAACCTAATGGAACCTTATACAACTACTGTAACAATGTTATAAATCTACTGCATCACTATGTTATATCAAAGCACATCTGAACAAAATGTAAGGAAACACTATGCGTAACCTAATGAAACCTTATGTAACAATTGCATCATTTTTTATACACCTACTATGCGTAACCGTATACCAAGCACATCAGAACTAAACTATTCGTAACCTAATGAAACCTTATACACCTACTAAATCAGTATTTTATATCAAACCGCATCAATAAAATAACAAAAAAAAAAACACAATAATGAATATCACAAATCTAAACATAATATCAAAAGCCAGCTACTACAGTAACAATAAACAAAAACCTAGTGCATCAATGAGTTAAAATAGCTGCATCAAGCAACAAAAAAACATATTTGATGCACTGAACACCTACTGCATCATAGTTCAAGTTCAGTGCATCGGACAAAAAATCAAACATACAAACACATTTACGCACATAACGCAGCCTACGCTTAACCTAACTCATGTTTATCCACGATAACTGAACACCTACTGCATCTCAGTTCAAACCAAGTGCATCACTTAAACAATCACGCATACAAACTCATTTATTCACATAACCTACTGCATCACATATAGAAATAAAAACCTACTACATTATAATATTTTATACAACTGCATTAGCATTCAAAACAACTGCATCACAGTTATAAAGTCTAGTTGGGACATTTTATCAAACACCTTGTATGCAACTTTCTTAAACATGTTTTGTATCTATATTTTTCTACATTTTGTTCCAGATTTAGAAGAAAACATGATGTAATTTTGAATCAAACCTTGAATATAACATACTAAAATCAATAAAAACACATAAACCAAACGGTAGGTGTTTAAATCAGGAGCTTACATTCATTAACTTTTGAAGAGCTACACTTTGTAGAGTTTGATGAATTAATCGGCATCTCAAAAATAGATGTTGAATTTGTTGACTTTGAATTAGGTTGATGAATAAATATTTGAATTAAGAAATCAAATCTTATAAGATAATGATGAATGCTGGTTACCAGTGGTGAAGGTATGGTGGAGAACGGTGGGGAAAGTGGAGGAGAGTGGCGGTGGCAGTGGGGAAGGTGGAGTACAGTGGCGGTGGCAATGGGGAGGATCGAAGGAGCAGAGGAACTGTGTGAATCGAATTGAGAAAAAGAGGATGAATGAAATATAAAATGTTTATATAAAATGTAAGATATTAATTATCATAACATATACTTGGATTTGATGTTAAGTGAATTCTAGAGAGAGAGAGATAAGAGAGTGGGAGTTCTAGAGAGAGAAGATGAAGGAAACTTTATGTTGAATGATTAGAAGCTCCAACCCTTCCCACACTTGGGAAGGGGTATTTATAGTTACTATCTATGGTGCCCCTAGTGGGCTGTGGAGTGAGCTGACAGTGGGTAAAGACCCGACCCAACTCCACAAATATTAATATAACTAAACTAATAATAATAATACTAATAAGCCTACGAGCTACATGAATGCTAAATAGATACTCGGGGTGACCGAGTCTTCATATGAATATTTATATTCCTAACAATCTCCCCCTAAGGGAGGTCACCCCGGAAATAACATTTTGAATTCTAGCATTCTAGTACATGATTGTAAATTCCTAGCTCGTAGTCTTTGATTCTTCAAAGTCTTTAGTCTTTGTACATTCAGCAGCGAACTTTTGATGACTGATCTTTTGTCTTGGATGATCTTTGAGGATTCTTTGATGATATCATCCAACATATGTCTTCTAGTCATCTTGTTGCTGAATCGTCTCCGTGTGAAGTAGTGATCTTTGAGCATTCTTTGAGATCATCAGTCACTGTAAATCTCCAAGCTCATCCGATGTAATATTGCCTTCATGTGATATGTTGTGACCGTTGAACTCGCATGCTCACACTTTTCTGGATCATGATAATTATCATCAGAGTTGCGGAAGCTGTGTTGTAGGTCTTTTTGCTATCATGATGTTTTTGATAATAAATTGGAAGTGTGAGCATGGAGTGTGGATTGACACGTCTCTGCTGGAATCAGGAACCACCATCGCCATCTTTATATGAATCTGAAATAAAACAGTTAGCAATAAAGTTGGAGAACAAAAATGGCTTTGTCATTCGTTCGATGTGGTGGTTGGATTTAACCTTCGGTTCTGTGAAGACCGACCTGTGATCAGGTAGAATCCCCTTTAAAGAAGATTATCCTTGACAAGAATTTCCATCTTGTAGTAATGAGTCTTCCAACAACTTGATGTCAGAGTCTGATAACGCCTAAATCTAACATGTTTTTAGTAGCGTTATTGGTAGTTTTATATATGTTTTGTGGTTATATTTATATGCTTTTGTTACTAAATCGTACCAAAGTGTGTTTGCAAAGCATTTGTAGCCAAAGACAGGAAAATGGATGGAAAAGATGCAAAAATGAGGAAAAAGGAAATATTTGAGATTGCATGTGAATCTTGTGTCAAGTTCCGCTCCGTAAGGTACTTCAATGAGTTAAAGTCCAAGTAGTCGAGTTAATAAGCTTAAGGATGAAGGGAAAGATCAAAGAATCTAGAGCTACGACCGAGAAACAAGTCATATGGAAAAGTCCAAGAAAAAGGTCCACCAGCAGTAGCCATCTGATCGGTCGCCGCCCGCAACCGATTTGGATGGAGTAAATTTGGATTTACCGAGAAGACTAACCGATCGGTAGACCATTCTATCCGATCGGTTGGAAGTCGCTGTTGACCCAAGACTTCTTTATTAAGGATTGTGACTTTATAAATCCGGTTCTAGGTCCTCTTTTCAATATTCTAACCATTCAATACTACTTGGAGAGCAAGAGAAGCATTTATGCACTTAGACCCTTGGTTAGAGCAATTTATTGAACCATTTTTTGGGTATTTATAATACCAATCAATCTAGAGAGATATATGTGTGCTAGGAGAGTGTTTGCTTGTAGAAGAGAGAACCATTCATAGAAAATACTCAGAAAATTCGTCCATAAGTCCAGGAGAAGGGAGAAAGTCGATTACATCATTTTCATTGCTTGTGGAATCATTGTCTTTCACTTGTAATCTTATTTCCAATCATTGTAAGACTATCAATCATGGTTTCTAATGTTCAAAGTATTGAGTTTACATTTATGTTTGCTATGAGCGGCTAGTGCCTTTGTGCACTTGCTTAGATGATGTGTATTATTCATTGATTGGCATATGATTGTGATAACATGTTTTAATTCAATTTCAAGTCGATTCTAAGTACCAATTGTGATAAAGTTTCATAGTGACATTTGGGTAATCAAGTTTAACTAGTGCTAGTAATCTTAAGGGTTGAAAGAACTATTGTTATTCCACTAGTTATAATCATTTGTCTATGAATGATTGTTGTCTTCCACTATTCTTGATTAAACAAAGGAACTTAATTGTGATTGTAATGAAAATGCTTTTGTCTATCAAAACGGATTGATTGTAAACCACTTTAAAGGTCGAGAGATTAATAGTTTGCTTTCAATTGTGACCTTTTGTCTATAATCGGTTACCTTTTGTATTGACCATTTCCTAAGCTTGTTTGATTAGACAAAAGATTGTTTTTGTGTTTGAGGAACACCAACTCATGAACCTTGAATTGATCTTGAATTGATTGGTTAAACGTAATGCTTGTTTTTATAAACCAAAATCTTGACGAAGGTTTAATTTGTAGAAACAATAGATTAGTGTCAAAACTAATTATCACAACCAACATGTTTTCCAAAGTTATCACAATCATATTAGTCAATTGTAGTACACTAGTCTAAGCAAGTGTAGTTTTTAATCATTTGAATTTTCATTATATCATTACTACTTGTTTGAGATAGTTGCTTTTAACTTACAATTCGATTCACTACACAAATCCCTGCGAACGATCCCGACTTACCATCAAAATCTTGCTGCAACGGACGAGTATACTTGCTCGTATGTGTTGTTATTAGATTCGGTAATTCACCCCTTATAAATTTAAAACTTGCACCGAACCGGGCACATCAAGTTTTTGGCGCCGTTGCCGGGGATTTTGATCGTGTTTCTGTAAGTTTTAGTCCAATTCTCATATAGTTAGTTTTCGTAAAAAAAAAAAAATAAGTTTTACCGAGCTGCCCATCCGATCGGTTGTTCATCCATCCGATCGGTTTTCCAAAATTTTCATTTACCGAGAGAACCATCCGATCGGCGAACACTTCCATCCGACCGGATCCTTCAAACCAAATTTACCGAGAGATCTATCCGATCGGTAGACTATTCTATCCGATCGGTTGGACGATTCTGATCTTTTCAAATTGTTTTCATTCTTTGTTCGTTTGTTTAGACATTGCCTCGATTCGTTGGGGAATTGTATGAACACTCGATCAACTGGAGTAGAACCAATTTCACCACTTTTCGATCCCGAAAGTTTGATTCGAACAAGATCTAGAAGAAGAAGAAGAACACCCTTTGTTCCATTATCCAATCTTGTGCCAAGAGTACCAAACCCAACTTTTGATAACCTTTTTGAAGCCAAAGTCGTTTATAACCTATTCACTGATCAACCTTTTCCCATGGCAGACGATAGACCCATGTGGGAAGCAAACCAAGCCGTAGCACCCACTCCTGGAGCTGCTATTGTTGCTGTCAACTTACGTGACAATTTCACCGTGAAAGGTCACCATCTTTCTATGATCAAAGACCGTCAATTCGATGGCCGTTCGAGGGCCGATCCTCACAAACACGTTGCCGAATTCATTGAAATTTGTGGCATTTTCCGATACGGTGATACAAATGTAGATGCCATTAAACTCAAACTTTTTCCGTCATCACTTGCTGGAGATGCAAAAGTGTGGTATAACGAATTAACACCAGGAATCATCACTACTTGGGAGGAGATGAGCAAGCTTTTGTAAGTCGATTCTTTCCACCTGCAATGTTTGATCGACTCATGGGAGAAATTCGTGCTTTCACGCAAAACCCTAACGAATCACTCGTCGAAGCCTGGCTTCGTATGAAGGATTTAATTCGAAGTTGTCATGGACATGGTTTAGGACGAGGAACCATTATCCAAATCTTTTACCATGGACTTGATGAAACATCTCAAGGAATTCTTGATGCTGGAGGAATATTTCTTTATAAGACTCCTAACCAGGCATACCAATTGCTTGAAGACCGAGTTCTTCTCAAACTCGACTGGTCAAAAGATGCCAAGACAAAACCCTTAAGAAAAACCGTTGCCTTTGCCGAAAGTTCTGATTCATCTAAACTCATGGAGAAAATGGAAACCTTGGTTTCCAAAATCGATTCGCAATACAAAGATCTTAGAGGAGAGATGAAAGAAATGCGAGATGGTTGTAACAACTGTGGAGGTAACCACCCATCATCAGAATGCGATGATCAACCTATGGATCAACCAAAAGAAGGAGAAGCTAATTACATCCAAGGAGGATACCAAGGAGGAGGATATCGTGGAAATTATTACGGACAAAACTCTGCTAGTTGGCAAGATAGCCGAAAAAGGGATGACAACCATGAGTCCCAACCAAAAGTAGAGAACCAAACTTCACAAAATTCTAACAAGAAACCTGAAGAAACAGATTTTGAAAAAATAATGAGAGAATTCGTCACCGCTCAAAAATCAACCAACGAGTTCGTCAAGAATCAATTTTTCAATCTCAAGACCAAAGTTGAGCAAGGTCAGAAAAATCATCAAGCGTCTATCCAAGATCTTGAAAACAAATTTGGTAGACTTTCTGATCAAATTTCTTCCCGACCATCATTTTCATTGCCTAGTAACACCCAAACCAACCCAAAACCATCATCATCATCGAATGATAAGACTTATCGTCCACCACCAACCAGAAATGAGCATATCAATGCTGTATTCACAAGAAGTGGCCTGTCTTATGATCCACCACCCAACCCAAACAACACCACAACTATCAATTACGATAGTGAGGAGGAAGATGAAGAATCCAAGAAGGAAAATACACCAAAAACACCACCCAAACCCAAACCCAACCAACCAGTTAAGGCTTACACTCCAAAAATTCCATATCCTCAGAGCCTTAAGAAAGAAAGAATGGAGGAGCGTTATAAGAAGTTTGTTGAAATAATCAAAGAAGTTAGACTCAATGTACCTCTCATTGATGTTTTAGCCGGAATGCCCAATTACGGGAAATTTTTTAAAGAACTTCTTAACAACAAGAACAAGTTGGAGCAAATATCCGCTACCTTTCTCAATGAAGAATGTTCAGCTATTGTTCAAAACAAAATTCCACAAAAACTCGGAGATCCCAGAAGTTTTCTGATTCCATGCATATTAGGAAACAACATCACATGCGATGCTTTAGCCGACTTAGGTGCGAGTATCAATTTGATGCCCTATTCGCTGTATATGAAACTTTCAATCAATACCTTGAAACCCACAAGGATGAGTATCCGATTAGCTAATCATACTTACCAATATCCTGTTGGTATTGCTGAGAATATGCTTGTCCAAGTAGGTAAATTCATTTTTCCCGTGGATTTTGTGATTTTAGAAATGGAGGAAGATAGTAGAGTACCCCTTATTTTAGGAAGACCTTTTCTAAATACCGCTGATGCGATCATCAAAGTAAAAGGAAAAGAACTAAATCTTGGAGTTGGAGATGATAGAATCACCTTTTTAATCCATAAAGCAATGCAATATCCACATTCCAGTTATGACACTTGCTTTAACATTGATGTAATCGATGAAGTCACTGAGGAAGAATTGGATGCATTACTTGAAGATTCTGATCCATTCATGACTATTTCAGAGAAGATTAGTGAAACAACTTTTGATAAAGAATTCGCTGATTTTATGGAAGTAAAGATTGATGAAGAAGAAGTTGAAGAAGGAGAGATAATAGAAGAAGATTTTGAGGAAATCAGTTTTAATGATCAAATGAGGATCAAAACATCACTTCAAGAACCACCGACTGATCTTGAGTTGAAACCACTTCCCGAAAATCTTGAGTATGCTTACTTGGAAGTCAATTCACTACTTCCAGTAGTCATATCTTCGTTGCTCAATGATTTTGAGAAAGAATGTCTGATTTCAGTTCTTAAGAAGCATAAAGAAGCTTTTGCGTGGAAAACTTCTGACATCCCAGGAATCAGTCCTGATTTTTGCAAACACAAAATCAATTTCGAAGAAGATGCCAAACCAGTTGTAGAAAGACAACGTCGACTCAACCCCAACATGAAAGAAGTTGTTAAAAAAGAAATCATCAAACTTCTTGATGCAGGTATCATTTACCCCATCGAGGATAGTCCTTGGGTGAGTCCTGTTCACTGTGTTCCGAAAAAAGGAGGAATGACTGTTGTGACCAACGAACGAAATGAATTAGTTCCTTCTAGAACTGTCACCGGATGGCGAGTATGTATTGATTACAGAAAATTAAACAAAGCCACCAGAAAAGATCATTTTCCTTTGCCTTTCATGGATCAAATGCTTGAGAGATTAGCAGGAAACAAATACTTTTGTTTTCTCGATGGTTTTTCAGGATATTTTCAAATTCCTATTGATCCGGCTGATCAAGAAAAGACCACATTCACATGTCCTTTTGGAACTTACGCTTACAGGCATATGCCTTTTGGATTATGTAATGCTCCCGCGACTTTTCAAAGATGTATGATTGCCATATTCCAAGATATGCTTGAAACGTCTATGGAAGTTTTCATGGATGACTTTTCAGTTTTTGGAAGCTCATTCGAAGCTTGCCTTTCTAACCTCGATAAAATGCTTGAAAGATGTAAAGCTGCACATCTTGTTCTCAATTGGGAGAAGTGTCATTTCATGGTAACTGAAGGAATTGTGTTAGGACACAAAATTTCCAGCGCAGGAATGGAGGTTGACAAAGCAAAGATCGATGTCATTACCAAATTACCACCCCCAACTAACGTTAAAGCCGTTAGAAGTTTCCTAGGACATGCAGGTTTTTACCGTCGTTTCATTAAGGATTTTTCCAAAATATCTCGTCCAATGACGAAACTTCTTGAAAAAGATTTTGTTTTCGATTTTAATGCAGACTGTATGAAAGCATTCAAAGCATTGAAAACACAACTGACTATTGCACCCATTATGGTTTCCCCTGATTGGTCACTACCATTCGAGCTTATGTGCGATGCAAGCGATTTTGCTATTGGATCCGTATTAGGACAACGAGAAGAGAAACATTTTCGTCCTA
Source organism: Artemisia tridentata subsp. tridentata (assembly GCA_021014915.2). Classification (NCBI taxonomy): domain Eukaryota; kingdom Viridiplantae; phylum Streptophyta; class Magnoliopsida; order Asterales; family Asteraceae; genus Artemisia; species Artemisia tridentata. The sequence continues at coordinate 239,831,250 of CP139503.1, forward strand.
TATATTTTGCCAGCAAAACACTCAACAATGCTTAACAGAATTACACAGTTACAGAGAAAGAATTGTTAGCCGTTGTTTTCGCTTTCGATAAATTCAGATCATACCTTGTACTTTCGAAAACAATCGTGTTCACCGATCATTCAGCGTTAAAACATCTGTTTAAGAAGCAAGATGCTAAACCGCGTCTCATCTGATGGATTTTACTACTCCAAGAATTCGATATCGAAATCAAAGATAAGAAAGGAGCAGAAAATCTAGCCGCTGATCATCTATCTCGTTTAGAAAATCCAAATCTGGAAGAGTTAAAAGAAGATGAGATTGACGATTATTTTCCGGATGAAACACTTATGACTGTTGATACAAATGATGAGAACGAAATTCCATGGTTTGCCAATTATGCAAATTATCTCGTTGGAGGAATTCTAAAGAAAGGATTAACTCATGCCCAACGAAGTAAATTCTTTTCGGATCTTAAACATTATTATTGGGAAGAACCTTATCTTTTCAAAATGTGTCCCGATGGGATGATTAGAAGATGTGTTTATGGTTCTGAAACGAGAAGAATTCTCGATGAATGTCATCATGGCCCAACTGGGGGACATTATGGTCCTTCCACCACCGCTAAAAAAGTCTTTGATGCTGGATTCTATTGGCCGACTATTTTTAAAGAAGCCCATACTCTTGTTAAGAATTGTGATGCTTGCCAAAAATCCGGTAGTCTTTCTCGAAGAGATGAAATGCCACAAAAGAGCATTCAAGTCTGTGAATTATTCGATATTTGGGGAATTGATTTCATGGGACCGTTTCCTAAATCACACAAATACGAATACATTCTCGTTGCTATTGATTACGTTTCCAAATGGGCTGAAGCGGAAGCTCTACCCACAAATGATGCACGAGTAGTTGTTAATTTTCTCAAAAAGCTTTTCGCTCATTATGGAATTCCTAAAGCTTTGATAAGTGATCGTGGAACCCATTTCTGTAACAAACAAATGGAGAAAATTATGAAGCGATACGGAGTTCATCATCGTTTTGCTACAGCTTATCACCCACAGACCAGTGGTCAAGTCGAAAATACCAACAGAGCCTTAAAAAGGATACTCGAAAAAACGGTTAAGGACAATCCCGCCGTTTGGTCGGGAAAACTAGATGATGCTCTGTGGGCATTTCGCACGGCTTACAAAACACCAATTGGTACAACACCATACAGATTGTTGTATGGAAAAACTTGTCATTTGCCGTTCGAAATTGAACATCGCGCTTACTGGGCATTAAGAAACTGTAACCCAGACCTCAAAGTAGCTGGAGAAAAGAGATTTTTGCAATTGCATGAACTCGATGAGCTTAGACTACAAGCTTATGAGAACTCCAAACTTTACAAAGCAAGAACAAAAGCTTATCATGACAGAAAGCTAAGAATCAGAAAAGAATTCAAAGCTGGAGACAAAGTTCTTCTTTTTAACATGAAGTATAAGTTCAAAGCTCCCAAGCTGAAACCGAAATGGTTCGGACCGTATACAGTGAAACGTGGATTTCCATCCGGATATGTTGAATTGCATGACAAACATGGTGGAAGCTTCATTGTTAATGGGCACCGAATTAAGTTATACTATGACAAGGAGCAGATGAATGAAGTTTCTATTCAAGAGATTCCGCCTGAATCAGAATATGAAGCTATAACCTTTATGTCACCCTTCCCGGCCGATTTCAAGAAAAACACTCCGTGGGCCGAAGATTCTGGTTATATCTATGATGTTCTACCAAGACTGTGGGAGAAAGTTAAGCTGGAATACATAGATGAAACTGGAGAAGGAATAGTGATTGGAAATGTGCTGTACGTTCCAAAATTTCCAAAGAAGAAGTCAGCAAGTGCACCAACATGAAGAGAGAGAAGTTCGAGTCCGGCTGATGACTCGTTAATAAAACAAGCGCTTCTCGGGAGGCAACCCGTGTGTTTGCTATGATTATTTTTCATTTTTATTTTCTAGTGATTAAACCCCAAAGTTTTTCTAAATTGCTTAGTTGAACTTAAGTGTGGGGTGTATCACTGTCTTTTGAATAAAGCAAAGAAATATTTCGTATGTGTGTCTCTTTTGTTTTTAGATTACTGCAAATAATGATTTCGAAGCATGGACGCTAGGATCAAGACTCCTCTTGAGCAGAAAATACGGTTTATTCTCTTATTTCCCTATTTCATTCTTTGTCGTTTATCACATTGAGGACAATGCTTAACTTAAGTGTGGGGGGGTGAATAGGAAAATAAGAATAGATTGTAGTTTTGAGCTGAATTTTAAAATTTTGTTTGCCCTTGTAATCTAGTCTTTTGTCATTTTAAAGATCATATTCTAGAATAACTGGATTTATCCACTGGTGAAATCTGTAATTTTGAAAATTCGAGATGTGTCCCGATTAATATTGCAATCCATTCTGGGATCGATAACATTAGCTAGCACCGATTATAGCCCTTTCCACTAAAGTGTGAGGATTTGAGCCTGTTCTATATATAGCATACATCTTTTATGCTTAGATCTTTTGCTATGAGTGTGCCGGTGATTTTATTTATTCTAGAACTTGTACTTGTAAATCATTACGAGACCGTTGTGAGATCACATTTCATTTGTGATATAAGTGTATACGCGTGATAAGAGGCAACCTTAGGTTTTATCCCAAATGTCCTTCCATTTTCATATAATGCTATATTAGCTAGCTACATTGGCTAGTTAACCACTCATATGGACCCATTTGTTAGCATTTGTCTTTAATGCTAGATACCCCTAGTTACACCCACCGAGCCTATCTTTTCTTTTGATACAATCCAGAAAAATTCAAAAAGATTTTACACCTTTTTAGCCTAGCCTTATTCATAGTCAAGTCTTGGTTGGTTGCTAGCTATTTGGCAAGATGGTTGTTATGTGGAAATCATGAAAGTTCAAAGAAAGCGTAAGCTCTGAAAGTTGTTACCCAAGTAAGGTCATCGCAACTATAAGATGACAAGTCAAAAAAAAAAAAAAAAAAAAAAAAAAAAAAAAAAAAAAAAAAAAAAAAAAAGAAGAAAGAAAAAAGAAGAAAAGTTATTGCAACTATAAGGTGACAAGAATAAGCCAATGGGCTAAGTGAATCAAGTATGAATAAAGGAAGTATGGAGTTTTTCGCAAAATGGCATGATAGTGGTTTGAAATAGCTAGTAACATTTGGTTCGTAGACTTTGACTAATTTTGTTTTTATGTTCAACCAATTTCATAAACATATCCCATGCCTTACCCTACCCTTTTTGACTTTGTGAAATTATTAAGTGTATGGACATGTAGTGACCATCCGATTTCTTGAGGAATTGACTAACGTTGTTAGCGATCTAGGGCGTATTTTGGCGACCATCCGTTATGCAAGTAACGTCGTTAGCGAACCAAGGTACAATCTAGTGACCATCCGTTATTTGGTAATGCAAGAATTCGTTGCTAGCGAGCTATTATGTTTTGCATGAGATAGTGACACATTAGTCTTTTATAACCCTTTAAGCCTTAAACCCGAATAAAAGCCCTCTTTGATATGTATACTTGGCGCTCACACCATTTCGGTGTAGTTTTGTTTCTTGTACAAGCCTATGGTAATATTTAGATCATGACTGAGCAAATGAGTGTCATTCCTCTTATATACTCCACCAATCATACAAATGAGTGTTTGAGTGAATTATATTTCATTTTCCTTTCGTGAGGTGTTTAGTAATGTGTATCATGCAAGAAAATCATTTGGGTATTGTCAAACATCTCGATGATTCAACCATAAAAGCTTAAAACGATGAATCTAGCTTGTACTCGTGCTTGATAGATTTGCATCACATTTTCCTAATCATTTGTGTATACCATGTGGATAATTGTTTTTATTTTTGGATTTGCTTGAGGGCAAGCAAAGTTCAAGTATGGGGGATTTGATAACGCCTAAATCTAACATGTTTTTAGTAGCGTTATTGGTAGTTTTATATATGTTTTGTGGTTATATTTATATGCTTTTGTTACTAAATCGTACCAAAGTGTGTTTGCAAAGCATTTGTAGCCAAAGACAGGAAAATGGATGGAAAAGATGCAAAAATGAGGAAAAAGGAAATATTTGAGATTGCATGTGAATCTTGTGTCAAGTTGCGCTCCGTAAGGTACTTCAATGCGTTAAAGTCCAAGTAGTCGAGTTAATAAGCTTAAGGATGAAGGGAAAGATCAAAGAATCAAGAGCTACGACCAAGAAACAAGTCATACGGAAAAGTCCAAGAAAAAGGTCCACCAGTAGTAGCCATCCGATCGGTCACCGCCCACAACCGATTCGGATGGAGTGAATTTGGATTTACCGAGAAGACCAACCGATCGGTAGACCATGCTATCCGATCGGTTGGAAGTCGCTGTTGACCCAAGACTTCTTTATTAAGGATTGTGACTTTATAAATCCGGTTCTAGGTCCTTCTTTTCAGTATTCTAACCATTCAATACTACTTGGAGAGCAAGAGAAGCATTTATGCACTTAGACCCTTGGTTAGAGCAATTTATTGAACCATTTGTTGGGTATTTATAATACCAATCAATCTAGAGAGATATATGTGTGCTAGGAGAGTTTTTGCTTGTAGAAGAGAGAACCATTCATAGAAAATGCTCAGAAAATTCGTCCATAAGTCCAGGAGAAGGGAGAAAGTCGATTACGTCATTTTCATTGCTTGTGGAATCATTGTCTTTCACTTGTAATCTTATTTCCAATCATTGTAAGACTATCAATCATGGTTTCTAATGTTCAAAGTATTGAGTTTACATTTATGTTTGCTATGAGCGGCTAGTGCCTTTGTGCACTTGCTTAGATGATGTGTATTATTCATTGATTGGCATATGATTGTGATAACATGTTTTAATTCAATTTCAAGTCGATTCTAAGTACCAATTGTGATAAAGTTTCATAGTGACATTTGGGTAATCAAGTTTAACTAGTGCTAGTAATCTTAAGGGTCGAAAGTACTATTGTTATTCCACTAGTTATAATCATTTGTCTATGAATGATTGTTGTCTTCCACTATTCTTGATTAAACAAAGGAACTTAATTGTGATTGTAATGAAAATGCTTTTGTCTACCAAAACGGATTGATTGTAAACCACTTTAAAGGTCGAGAGATTAATAGTTTGCTTTCAATTGTGACCTTTTGTCTATAATCGGTTACCTTTTGTATTGACCATTTCCTTAGCTTGTTTGATTAGAAAAAAGATTGTTTTTGTGTTTGAGAAACACCAACTCATGAACCTTGAATTGATCTTGAATTGATTGGTTAAACGTAATGCTTTTTTTTATAAACCAAAATCTTGACGAAGGTTTAATTTGTAGAAACAATAGATTAGTGTCAAAACTAATTATCACAACCAACATGTTTTCCAAAGTTATCACAATCATATTAGTCAATTGTAGTACACTAGTCTAAGCAAGTGTAGTTTTTAATCATTTGAATTTTCATTATATCATTACTACTTGTTTGAGATAGTTGCTTTTAACTTACAATTCGATTCTGTTGGATCGATTATACTCTGACCAAACTAACTTGTAGCTTGTCTACGGTTTAACAGCTTTGAATAAATTCAAACCTATTAATAGTGAAACACTGATATACTTTGCTAAGTATGCGGAATCTACTTCAACAAAGCTAAGAAGAATTTAATAAACAAACTTGAATATTATTAAAACCTTGAACCTGCCTTCTTACACAGATTCACTAACAAACTCTAAACTCTAATAATCGTATATCACTAATCGACTATATCTTGTCTCTCTAAAAACACATATATATCTAATGCCAACCTAGGGATCCTTTTATAGGCACAAGGAAAACCCTAGTCGGTTTACAATACTTGAACGACAAGTAAATTCTAATTATAACTCTAATCTAATACGAATATTCTAGATTTACACATTAGACCTTTAACTATTTTGCATGGCAGTCCTTTAACGAGCAGCAGTACTTTCATTGAATAGCAGTACTTTGACTTGAGTAGCAGTACTTTGACTTTTATAGCCCAACAATCCTCCCCTAACTTGAATTCTACTAGCTTGATTTCAAGTTTCTTTGTATGTCTTTAACTTCAACACTTTATCTTCAAGGAAAGGTTGTTTCTTCAAACTTGACTCGTTATTGTTTTGTCATCATCAATGCAAATAGTATCTTCAATCTTCATCAGCAACAATTCTTTTCAGCATCAGATATTCTCAGCAACTCAGCATCATATTGGCAATATGTACATCAGATCTTACAAGTTTCATACTATTCTCATCACTTCCAGGTGTGTTAACTCCTGTGAGAGGTGAATCATTGAAAACTTAATGGATTATGATGTCTCTTTACCAAAGCCATTAACTCTGGAGTAGCCAATGTTTAGATTTAGGAAAAACCATGGTACATTGATAACCATATGATTTTTAGCAAATCATCAGCTATCAACGGATTTGAGTAGTCTTTACCAAATAGCCGTTTGCTTTTGGACTAGCTAGTTCTTGTAGTACAATCACTACCATGGTGAACTAATTACCATACAATGGTTTTCCACAGCCTTTACCACAAAGCCATTATCTTGTGGGCTAGCCAACTCTTCACTAATATAGATATGGTGAGTTGAAAACCATACAATTTTTAGTAAATTGCCAACTAAAAACGGATTTGATAATCACATCAGAGCCGTACCCTCATGATGAGTCAAACTCTTTCTTGTTTATTAAACATGGTGAGTTGATTACCATTTGTTGTGTAGTACAAGTACTAACACCATGCTTGTTGCTTTCAAAACCATTTGTTGCTGTTTTAATCTTTGTGCTTCAAAATGTTTTTGCACTTATCAAAAATTACTAATTTTACCAAAAGATTTTACTGGTTTTATGCTGCAAGCAGTACTTTGTGAAAGTACTGTCTGACCAGCAGTACTTTGAAGAAAGTACTTTATTTTTCAAAAGATTTATATAATATTTAAACCATACCAGTAGTTATGCACTAATCTTCAGTTTCTGTAGTCCACTTGATGAATAATTTTATGACCATCAATGCTACTTCATCCTCTAGTTCCACTTCCATTCCATGCTCTAGCATTCTGATCATCAGATCTCTTGTGAGTGGATATCTCTTTTCTGCTAGCATATGAATCATAGTGCCATCTTCTAACTCTAAAACATGTATCCCAACTGATCCAAAGAATCTCCATCTATTAATCTCCCAGTTGTCTTGATTTTCCCACAAAGCACTGTCCTTAGACTCCTCTGTGTCCCAGATTGTTGTGAGATCCCCTAACAATACCAAACCTACTCCTTGTGGTGGAATATGTTCAAAATAAGTTTGCACTTGGAGATATAACTGAAGCATATCATCTCTATCAATCAGATGTAGAATATCCCATAATGAATTAAACACTCTAAAACTTCCATCTTGTCTATGAAAGATTAGATAATCTCCTTCTTTAGATTCTACAACTGAAAAAGTAGATATCTTGGACTTCTTATCAGAATCTTCTTTCAGTTTTGGATTTTCAAAGTCAACAACTCTAAGATAATTTCTGAGCTCATCAACTGTGTCTGTTCTTAATTCAACAGCTTCCTTGAACTTCTTTGATGGCTGTTCATCAGTGACTCTTTTCCTCTTTGAGCTTCTAGTAGCAGCTCTTTCCTTTCTTTTATCTTCAGGCTTGTCATCTTCAAAAGAAATAATGCCTGCAACATCTCTTTGAATAGCTTCTCTAACAGCATCATACAGATCCTTCATCTCTGTATATGTCAATCTAACTAATCCTGTGTATCCTTGACCTTTCAAATAAGTCATCATATCATTCCTTTCTCTAGCTTTACTAATTGGCCTTCTTGATTGAACATTCTTCCTTGATTCTTCAGCATCTATCTCTGCTTGTAATATTCTTGTTGCTTCCTCATTTTTGGCAATCTCAATTTGTCTTAACTGTGCCAATGTCATCTTCTTCTTCTTCTTTTCTATCAAGATCCCTTTGCCTTTATCTTTTGGATCTATCTCTTGTGCAGGTTGAGAAGAAGTATGATGTTGTTCAATCTCATGAATACTAATACCTCTTTGACTTGACATATTAAGCATGATATCAGCAATTGTTTCATCATCACTGTTAGTCTGAGCTATATCATCTTCTTCCTGAGCTGGTTTAGAAGGACCTACTTCCTCTTGAACTTGATTTGAAGGACCAATATCCTCTTCAAAATCTAAGGTTCTAGTGTAACAATGAATTGTCTCTCAGTACCTTGTTGAGCAGTACTTTCTTGAGCAGTTCTTTCAACTTCAGCTCCTTCTAAGTTTATTTCCTCAGTATCACCACTTCTCACTTCAACAGTAGCTTCTTCCAAATTTATTTGCTCTGTTTCATCACTTTTCCTTTCAACATTATCTTGAGGAATATCTTTTGGTGGTGTCCTCTGAGTATCATCCATAAATCCAGCATCTTGTTCAAAATCAGCATCATCTTCATTCAAATTCTCTAAATTCCTCCCCATTTGGAATGAAGATTGCTTCTTAGACTTTTTCTTCTTAGAAATCTTTGTAGGTATCCTACCAGTCCTTTTCTGAGACTTCACCCATAATCTATGGTGTTGAACTAGTGGCCAAACATACCTCTTTAATTTCTGAAACTTAGTCTTTAATTTGTCTATCTGAGCAGCTTGAGCCTCACTCTCCTTCTTCAGCCTCTTTAACTCCCTTGTTAAAGCATAATTGTCCAATTCTACCTCTTCTTCTTCAAATTGTTTAGACACATTTGTGGAAGAATCATCAATAGGAGATGGTGGAGTATTCATACCTTGGTCTAACTCCTCATTAGTAGGAATGTCTATAGGAGCAGTACCTTCCCTAGTAACAGAATGTGGAGAAGCAGTATGTTGAGAAGCAGTAGGTTGAGGAATACTAACTTCTCTAGGAGACTCTTGGCTTGCTGATTCAGAATTTGCTTCTTGCTCTTGCTCTAGCTCTGCATCTCTTACAACTTGTGCAACTCCCAATATATGAGCTGTCAAAGGTGTGTTGGTTCCAGAAAACTTTGCACTTTGTTTAGACAGAAAAGTAAACACCTTTGATGGAAGTTTGACAGTGGGTAAAAAATTTTGAGGTTTAGGGACATCCTCAAGTTGATTGTTCAAAAACAACTGAACAAACCTTGGATACATCAAAAATGGTGAACCATTACTAATATGTGTAAGCATACCATCCAGAATGAGTCTTGAAAAATTGAATCTTCGATTGGTAGCTAAACCCACTAATGCAGATGCAACATTTTGACCAAATTGATCAAAAGAAGTACTCTTGGGACTCAAACAATGAAGTAGAATGTGAATTAGGTACTTCCAATGAGAACAAAACAGAGGCTTTTGAAAAGTAAGCTTCGTCAGATCGCCTTCATAACCTAAAGCACTTAATGTGTCCCAAAGCACTTGTTTTTCAAAACGAACAGCCCCCCCTTCATCATCAAACATCAAAACATCCCTAATCGTGGCCTCAGTAATCCTAATAGCTCGTCCAGCAACCGTAGCCCTAATCAACGAATCATCTTCTTTCGTTGCAGTAGCCCAAAATTCTTGCATCCAGGGACCAATAACATCAGGGTCAACTAAAATAGAGTAGTTGATGGAAGACCCAGTTAAGAAATCAATGATCGCATGAAAATCAAGATTATCCCTTGTCTTGTCCAAATTAGCGATCATATTATGTTTGCTAACAGTAAGGCGATTAGCCATGATGATTTGGTAGAGAAGAATTCGCTTTGAGTATGTGATTTGATAAAAAGATTGTGGTGTAAAAGCGAATGAGGGATCTTAAGTACGGTAAAAGGCGGGAAAATAGGAGTGAGTTTCTTTAAATAGAATGAAAATAAATCAAACTCTTAATAATAAAGTTACCGTTTGAATTAACTTATTATCTCCGCCGTAAGGAATTAATTAACCGTAGCCCCACTAATTTTTGACCGTTGGAACAGTACGTCCACGTAAGCAGTACATTGAAGCAGTACGTTGGTGAAGCAGTACTTTAGGCAATAAAGCAGTACGTTCCATCATGTTATCCACAATCAATATGCCAACTAAAACCAAGAACTTGTAAAAGGTTCATGCTTTAGTTCTAACTAATAGCTAATGTTGCCTCCCCTCAAATACAACATATAGGCTAAACTAATAACCAATACTTTTATTAAAACTGAATAAAAAGTATTCTAACTAATACTAAAGCCTCCCCTCAAATGTAGCCTAGTAGTTAATCATCCCAATGCTCACAACTAAGTGGTTGAATCTTGAAACATCGAATCCCTTAGTGAGTAGATCAGCTACATTATCATCTGTGTGAACCTTAACCACATTTATAAGCCTGTGCTCATAACAATCCCGAATAAAATGATGCCTAATCTGAATATGCTTGGTCTTGGAGTGATAGACAGGATTCTTCACAATGCAAATTGTACTCTCATTATCAATGTTGATAGGAGTATTCTTGAAATTGAATCCATAATCCAAGAGTTGATTTTGCATCCACAAAACTTGTCCACAACAGCTTGCAGCAGCAACATATTCTGCTTCAGTAGAGGAGGTGGCAGCAATGGTTTGCTTCTTACATTGCCAGGAGACTAATCTTCTACCAAGATATTGACATCCTCCTGAAGTTGATCGTCTATCATAGTTATCCCCTGCATAGTCACTATCTGAAAAGGCTTCTAAGTGAAAAGGTGACTCCTTAGGATACCATAATCCTAACTTTGGTTGATGCTTGAGATATCTAAAAATCCTCTTGACTGCATACATATGAGAAACGTTGGGTGTAACCTGAAATCTTGCACATAAGCAAACAGCAAACATGATGTCAGGTCTGGATGCAGTTAAGTACATAAGACAACCAATCATAGATCTGTAAAGCTTGACATCCACAGCTTGTCCATCTTCATCCTTGCCTAGAGGTTTATTTTTATCAATGGGTGTGGTGGCAGGCCTTAGATTTGGAAGATCAAATCTTTTAAGTATGTCTGCAACATACTTTTCTTGGTTAATGAAGATTCCATCTCTTGTTTGTCTAACTTGAAGACCCAAAAAGAAAGTTAATTCTCCCATAGAACTCATTTGAAACTCCTTCTGCATAAGATCTTCAAATTCTTTTACCATAGACTTCTTTGTAGCTCCAAATATAATATCATCCACATATACTTGGACTAACAGAATATCTTTCTTATCCCTCTTGATGAACAAAGTCTTATCAATTGCTCCTCTCCTATAGCCATGTTGGAATAGAAAATTTGAGAGTCTCTCATACCAAGCTCTGGGAGCTTGATGAAGGCCATAAAGTGCCTTGATCACTTTGTAGACTTTGTTTGGATGTGCAGGATCTTCAAAACCAGGAGGTTGTTTAACATAAACTTCCTCAGAAATTGTGCCATAAAGGAAAGCACTTTTCACATCCATTTGGTAGACAGGAAATCCCATGTATGATGCAAAGGCAAGAAATAACCTTATTGCCTCTATCCTTGCAACAGGAGCAAATACTTCATCATAATCCACTCCTTCTTCTTGGCGATATCCTTGTGCAACCAATCTAGCTTTATTTTTGATAACATTCCCTCTTTCATCTCTTTTAATTCTAAAAACCCATCTTGTACCAATGACTCTTTTGCCATCTGGTAGATCACATAATACCCAGACTTCTTGAAGCTTGAATTGTAGAAGCTCCTCTTGCATAGCTTCAACCCAACTTTCATCAGCTAAAGCTTGAGCTACCTTCTTGGGTTCTTCTTGAGATAGAAAGCAAGCAAACAGGCATGTTTGTTGATCCTTGTGATTCATCCTGTTTTGTTTGTAAACAAAGCTAAGTAAAGCAGTATGTTGCTTAGAAAGGACTTTAACTTTGTTCCTTGTAACCACTCCTGAAGAGGGTGATCCAATAATATTACTTTGAGGATGAGCTTTATGAACTCTCAATGTAGGAGTTGGTGGTACTGAAAGAGCAGACTCTAAGTTAGTAAAATCAATTCCTTCATTGGAGAAAATACCTTCTGGATTAAGCTCATCATCAACTTCTTCTAATCCAGGAATGTTAGCATTAACTAAATCATCATTATCAACATTGGAATCATCAGCATTGTTCCAATGTGATTGCTCGAATACATCAGAAGTTCTGTCAAAAGCATCATCAGTACTTTGATCTAAAGTACTGTGGGCAGTATCTTGAAATTTACTCTTTTTCTTTGCAGCCTCATAAGCCTTCCTTTGTTCATCTTCATAGGATTGTGCTATAGTTTCTTGAAAAAGCATCCTATTAAGTTCATCTTGTATGGCTTGATCTTCATCAGATACTGTATGAGTTGGCTGAGCAGTACCTTGGTCCTCAATAGCAACTTCAGGTTCTTTGTCAGGAACTTCTTCTGGTGTACCATTAACTCCATGAACAATGTATTGTGAATCATCTTCTTTGGAATTAGCCTGATTCTCTTCTGTAACAGGGACATAATTCATAGATGGTGTGAATTTGAGATCAAGATCAAACATCCAATCAGGACCTTTACCTTTCTGTGTTTCCTTATCTTCTAAAAATTCAACATGAAGACAATCTTGTACCTTTCTTGTATTCCTGTTATAAACTCTAAATCCTTTGCTATTTGTACAATAACCCAATAAATATCCTTCATCTGACTTACCATCAAATTTACCCAGAGAATCAATGGTATTCAAAATAGTCAGAGAGCAGCCAAAAGGTTTTAGAAAACGTATATTTGGTTTCTTTCCCATGAGTAACTCATAAGGTGTCTTCATCTGAGGTTTAGTTACTGAGACTCTATTCAACACATAGCAAGCAGTACTTATGGCTTCAGCCCAAAAGAGAATAGGTAATTTGGAATCTGCAAGCATTGTTCTAGCTGCTTCTATCAAAGTCCTGTTCTTTCTTTCTGCAACACCATTCTGCTGTGGTGTTCTAGCAATGCTAAACTCTCTCTTGATCCCTTTCTTGGCACAGAATTCATCCATATGCTTGTTCTTGAATTCTGTTCCATTATCACATCTAATACCTCTTACCTTGAGTCTTAATTGATTTTCAAGGGCTACTATCAGGTCATGGATAGCATCAAAGGTTTCATCTTTAAATCCCAAGAAAAAGACCCAACTAAATCTGCTACAATCATCTGTCACTACCAAGCAGTACTTCTTTTTGTTTAAACTCTCTACTGAAACTGGTCCAAACAGATCCATGTGTAGCAACTCCAAAGGTTCTCTAATATCTCTTTCCCCAAGCTTCTTACATGAAGCTTTATGTTGTTTACCCTTCTTGCAAGCCAAACATGAATGATTAGCCTTGAATGTTTTGGAAGGTAAACCTTTAACTAAATTTCCTTTGACCAGCTTGTTGATGTTCTTAAAATTAACATGACCTAATCTTCTGTGCCACAGATGTGCTTCTTCCAATGATGCCTTTGCTACTAAACATGTTGCTCTTCCAGCAGAATTGAGACTCTTTAAGTCTAAACTGTATACATCATTGGTTCTTGGTACTCTCAATGTTACCAAATGATCATCAACAAATTTGAACTCAGGTGAGAGAATGAGACATTCTGTATCAGTAAACAGGATTGGATACTTCTTGTCACAAATTTGAGATACTGACAATAGGTTGAATTTGAGCTCCTTTACATATCTAACATTCTCAAAATCAATACATCCAGCCTTGATTGTTCCTTTGCCAGTGATTCTTCCTCCATCAGGATCATTACCAAATGCAACTCTTCCTCCATAATATGCCTTAAAGTCTGACAGGATCTCCTTGTCCCCTGTCATGCTGCCAGAGCAACCACTATCAACAATAATATGATCTTTAAGCTCCTCCTCTGGGTTGCCCTGCACATAAAAGAAAAGGGTTAGTTTCTTTTAGGAACCCAAGCCATTACTGACTTGTGTTCCCCTTGTGGAGTGACATACTTGAATTCCTTCAGTATGTAAATCTCCACTGGTTTTAAGAAAGGCATGGTCAATGGAATATTTGAGTTGGGTCCCATGTCCTCTGTTGCAATTTCAACAACACTCCCTGTTTCACACCCATACTGATGAAAGCTACTTCTTGTTCTCCAGCAGTACTTTTTCTTAACCGCCAATTTTCGTTTGACCTTAAAGGTTTTCTCTGAGCTAGTTACTCGGCTTGAGTGGGAAGACTTTTTTATATGAATTGAATCTCTTTTAGTCTTCTATGTGAAAAAGATGAGCAGAACCATGAGTGGGTGAAAAACTTTTCAAGTCCTTGGTAAGGTACTTCTTGAGCCTTAATCAATTGTGAAGTAACTCGTTGAAGTTGGAAAACATTTCTTTTTCTGGTGAGGTACCTATACGTCTTTGAGAAAGTTACTATGGTTTGACCTCCTATTTGAGTGATTTCCAAACCTGGTCTAGTCTCTCTTTGACTTTGGGTGGGAGGTCTGATACTTATGGAAAACCCTGACTTAAGTATTCTAGAGTGAAAGTCACAGTGCTTAATCAAGTGATCAGGACTAAATGCATACATAACATAACATCCTCTCCATATTCACAAATCCTCTTCTATGATTGAAAAAGTTATTTCCTGTAGTAAGCAGTATTTGAAAAGTTTCTCTTGGAGTGTACTGCTGACTGTCCAGCGTTACTTTTGAAAAGTTTTTGGAGGTACTGCGCTTGTTAGTTGAAAGGCTGTCGGAAACTTTTGATCATTACACCTTTTTGAAAAATCCTTCATAGTTTTTTCAGAACTAAATATCTAACATTAAGCTTCTTCCTAAACACTAGTTGTCTACACCAAGAACGAGAAACATCTGTCCCTAGCCGTTTGAAATGACCATAAGGTGGAGGAACAGCATGGTACTCTTATCATTCTAAAACTCCAGATAGGTGATTCACTAATTGGTTCCTCATTCCTATATGTAATTGACTTTCTGAGCTTGTAAAAGGTCCTCATCACTAGGTGGAATCTCTTCCTTAGCAGTTTTTTAATTTTAAAAACTTTTATGAAAACAAAAACTTTCAAAAATTTCTGAATTTAAATCTGACGCCGTCAGGTTATAACCTGACGCCGTCAGAAATGACTGACAAAAATTTTCATTTTAAGTTTCCGGAAAATTTCTGATAAACTCTTTACCTTACTTCTGGAAATCCTGCAAAACATCATTATGACTCGATCAAGCATTTGACTCAACAACATAATATGTATGCTAATTTATTATTATTACGATTCATGTTCATTGTGTTCTAATAAACGATTTAGATTTTCCCTTACACTTATCTTTTGCAAAATACCTTTATATGTAGTTTAAGACGAAGTTAAAAACAAAATAAAGCATTTTCACAATTAGTTTTGAACATGAATCAATAATGAATAAAAATTAAACAACATACGGAAAAATAAATAAACAAACAAAAAACAATCAAAAAAAAAAGCAAATAAAGCTTGGGTTGCCTCCCAAGAAGCGCTTTTCTTTATTAACGAGTCTTGTAGCTAGACTCAAAGTCACGGGTTCTACGTTTTTCCGTTTTGCTTCTCAATTGCCCCTCTAATCATCTAACAACCTCCATATCAATTTTGTATTTAGGTCCAAGGTTTAAGCAATCTTTATAATAAGGCTTCTCCTTATTCAAAAATAGTCCATGCCTTTTTCTTTATCCTCTTCATTGATGTCCTCAATCGCACCAATGTTGTCCTGTCAAATCGAGGCACAAAACGAAATCATTTACCCGATAAGGCATCCTATATGTGATCCTATCTATGTGATTAGAAAACTGAACCGTGCCTTTCAAACGATCATACCTTAAATTGGATGCTTCATAAATGGCTTACCTAACACCACGCGAGATAGGCGGCAGTCAACAACACTTGCCAAATCTTCTAAGATCATGAAGTGGTGACAAAGGTAAATCCAACAAGGATATGCATAGTCCTTAATTCTTCCAACGAAGTTACAAACTCCGCCTGGGACACTTGGGGTCATCCTAGGCTCAAGTGGTGTGTTTATGATTGGCTATAAGGCCTGAGGACATAACGTTGTTGGGGATTCACAGTCAATGTAAGCATGCTCAACGTATTGGTACCCAATCATACATGGTATCTTCACATTCCCGGGATCACCTCTCTTAATCTTTGGGTCAATTCTAACAAAAGGTGGTCGAGGGTTATCAACTAGGTTGTTATAGTAAGCAATCTCCTCCTTAGTGGGGTATTCATTGAAATAATCATCAACCTAGGATCTACTTTACTTCATCAATTTTCTCAATCAACTTCTCAACGTAAGATTATTACGTTCTAAGTAATTATCTGAGTATATTGGCGGTCCTAAGTTGTTCAAGGCATAATCAAGCTCTATATCAATCATTTACTGAGCTCCCTGAGCTCACTAATCTCATTCTCAGTTGGCTCCGCAACAAAGCCACTTCGCCAGGTGTAAGGGGTGGGATTCGCGTTTCCATAATGGCAAACGGGAATAGTTAATGAAAATCTGTTACGAACAAAAGCACAAAGAAAATAGATAGACTAAAGAAAACCTAGAAAAAGAAAATAAAATCTCACTAGAAAGGAATCTAGTGAGTAGCCCTAATAGAATAAAAATTCAACCTAAACAATAACTATTCCCCGGCAGCGGCGCCAAAAACTTGATTGCGTGGTTTTGTAACCTTACAACAGGTTTTACCTCTCGAGGGATCTCAAGAGGCTTACAACCCCACCAGGCAGTGTACCTGACCGATGTAGTATAGTGTAGTGGTAAGTACGGGGGATTGATCGTTCTCCACAGGGAATAGTGTTCGTTAGGTATGAAAGGGACTACTCTAATTAGGTCTAAGGGTTGAGGAAGATTCTTTTTATGTTTTTATATTTTATGAAAGCAAGTAAAATCTCGGGTTTGAAGGAGTGGGCGGAATTAGTTGCTAGTCAACTAACCCAAAATAACTACGAATGCAAATAAAATAAAATAACAAAAATGAAAATGTGGTGGAAACTTATGTGTAGAGAAATGTGTTTACTTAGATTTCCTTACTCCCTAAAATATCTTTTACCGGTTAATTAGTGTGTATTAGTCGCGTGGATGACGGGTGTATTCCTTAATACCATTCGTGGGGTGGCGTACGTTTCTTCCCCAACTCTACAAGCTCCTACTTCACTCCTATGTCGAGCCGGCTAGGAAGCTCCTAACATGGGATCACTAGAATTCGCTTGTGCATTAAATACAACCATAAAAACCTTAGTACGGCATTGGTCATGTTTCTTAATACGTTCAAGCAAGTTACCGTATAGGAGTTAGCCAGTTTTCTTTTAAGCCTAACATCGATAAACAATCATTCCAATACAATTAATACCACACCTACAACCAATAATCAATAGTTCAAGGTTTCATTAGATCTAAGCAAAACACAAGATAAATCTAGCCTAACATGTTAAATAAAGACAAGAACAAGTTTATAATCAAACAACACATAGACATATTGAATGATTAAATGATTACTTATCTTCAATTGAACATGGGGAGATCCAAGGGTATAAAACCCTTAAAAAATGGCAGAAAAATCGTTATTAGGGTTTCTCCTCACAATGTTGTCACACTAATGACTAAATATTATGAGAATATATATAGGAAAACAGATCTGACGGCGTCACGTTATGGAGGCCTGACGCCGTCACCTCGCCGCGGTTAGGGTTTTTCTTGATGGCCTTCTTGACGCCGTCCCGTCTTTAATCCTCCAAAATGCTCTCTGGACCTTTCAAGGGTTGACGCCGTCTGATCTTCTTGTCGCGTCACTTGGTACTTCAGCAGATTTTTGGCACTTTGTCGAATTCTTCACTTTTATGCTACAAAAACGTCCAAAATGCTTCCTTTTCCAGATTTCTTTTCAAAGTACCTAAAATGACAAAAGAACGATTTAGGGCAATATTTGATCAATAAATAGGAATTCGGGCTTAAATGACCCCCCAAAAGCGTACTTTTTTGCCTCATCATGCACCTACTTTCAAATCCCACTTGCTTCTCTTGGCTCAGTCGCACTTTGCTCACCAACTCAAGATTTTGTTCAACCAACACCACCTATTTCGGGTTTTGCACTCACAGAATTCAACCCAAACATGTTCCCATACGAAGCACCTTCTTCTTTTCTCTGCCATCAATCACCTCTACAAAAACAACACTGTTTATGGCCTCTATTCTATGTTGATGACGTTTGAAGATGATGCTTTTAACTCTTTGAACGAAGGGTTTGCTTTAATAGCTCGTTGCCTTTAGCAAGTTCTCAAACAATTAACAACGTTTACAATCTTCATCCAACACAAGGATCAACAGTGGGTCATGATTGAAGGGGTTGAAACTCAGATAGGTCTTCTGGGAGAATGGAACAGGGACAAATACATGGAAACTCGAGTGTCAAGGTTTAATTCTAGAGGGGACAGGAGGTTTAGCACTGCAGGGGGTACTCGGAACAATCTGGAACTACACAAAGGCGAAATCAGGACGGCTGGAACTGAAACAAGAGGAATTGCAAACCACGTCAATCATTGTTACAATTTTGGTTGGGACCGGACACTTGGCTAATGCATCGCCCCAAGCCTCGTACAATGGGTAGTGCATATCATAAAGGAGCTTTCTCATGGCACTGAAAGTGGAAAAAGCTAGCAATTCGAAAGAGAAGGAGCAAAGTGTTTTGGGCAAATTGCATACTCAGATGATGAAATGGAGGTTTTGGATGCAAATGCAGCAGTCATGTTAATGGCCAACATGCAGGATGATGAATATCATGAGACAGCCCGGTCTATCGACTCAGACGGCTTATCTAAGGTACTTGAATTGTGTATCTCTTTTTCATGAAATTGCTACACCTCTGCATTCTTCATTTGCTCAAGAAGATAGTGTTCACGTGATTCTTTATTTACCATCTCAAGATGATGATCAAATAAACACGTTGTTACATTTGATGATGAGTAACACTGTTGTTTACATTTGATGATCACCTTGATGAGACAATCATGATCAGTTAAACAGGATGATCTTAAGCATGATCAATATCCAGAGCTTTTGAACTTGCTGTTGACCACCCAAACACAATTAGATGTCACAAGTCTAAATTGATAAATGCAATGAGTTTAATCAAAAACTTAAAAGCCAAAAAAATGCACTGTTAACAACAGGACTTTGGTGTGTTTACAAAATGCACTTTACACTATATCACTCAAGAAAAAAAACATGAGAAAGAATTTGAGGCTGATTTCAAAAATCATATGTCGCGAGTACAAGAGTTGGAACTTCAACTTCGTGAGTTGAGCGGTTTCTAAACATGAGTTGTTTTCTTCCAAAAAGAACAAAGAGAATTTTTGAACATCGAAAACAAATTGACATTTTAAATTTGAGCTTTCACAAACTAAAACAGAGTTGTCAACATGTCAAAATGATCTTCTTCAAGAAATAACAAACCACAAGGAAACGTGTTAATTTCATATCTCGAAGAGATTGTTACGTTGGAATCAAAAACTCAAAGACTTTCAAAATGTAGTGTATAAACGGGTGAATCTGTCACAACAATTCAAAAACTAACGGTGAAACCTAATCCTAAAGGATTTGGGTTGCAATTGGAAATGATCAACCACGTTTTTTATCATAAGGCATTCAGTGAAATGCCTAGTTGTACAGTGCGAATACGTTTGATGGAACCTTTAAGCGTGTTGTTGTTATGATGTGTTCGGAAGAATTGGAATTGAGGATGAGAGTCGATCAAAGTTGAGCACTGTTTATATAACTTACACATATGATTATTCACAACTACCTCACATAAGTGATTCTTTTGTTACTCATAAACGTAAGACCAGTTCAATCATTGTCTTTAATGAAATAATGATTTTTATGTCGATGCTCCTGTAACCACTGTCGCCCAAGTCAATGGCCAATTACCCAATCAAAGTGCAAAAGCAAAAATGCCAAAACAATGTGTATTTTAAGTTATTTTAAAATCTTTTCGTTGACATTTACGTATTTGGAAAAATACAATTGACATCACTCACAAATAACAGTCTCTCATTTTTCTCCCCATTAAGAAAGAACAGAGAAAATTTTTCAAAAGCCAATTTTCTGACCACATTGTCCAACACCTAGACTTTGTGCTACACAGTGGGAAGGGAATTGCAAACAGAAGTTGCATCAATGATGAGCATTTCAAAGCAAATGATGACAAAATTGCAAAACAAAAACGTCAAAAGAAATGTGTGGAAAAAAGAGGGTCGATCGACACTTGCAAGTGTTTTAAGTGTATGATGTGATTTTTGTGCTTATGAATTTCTATCTATATGGTCAATGCAATGAAATGCTTGTGATGATACAAATGATGTTGTTGGATATTACAAAAGAGATGATTAAGTTGTTAGAGAGAATCAGCGTCTTAGACAAATCACAGTGATGTGGAAACAAAATGTGCAAATGCAATTTTCAAGCTTAACAAAAGGTTGGAATGGTGTCAGTCTCTAAAGTGCTGAATCTGAGTTAAAGTTCAAAATCTTAAAGCTTCTTTGTCATTTCAAAAACAGTCATGCTACTGAAAGTTCAAAAAGTTAATTGAAATTGCTGTTTTAAGACATCAAATATTTGAATATGAAAAAGAATTAGAGGAACTTTCTCAAATCAGAAATGACCACCGTTCGTTAAACAGAATTTTGGATTCACGAATTGTCGATATGAAAACACAAAAATCAACGTTTTTGAAAAAAGGACAAAAAAATGTACAAAACAAATGTGATTGCAACAGGAAGGTCAAAGTGATAAGGCACATAGAAAGCTCATCTCAAACCACTAATGCAAGTACTATCAACTTCCGCAGATTAGGAAAGACCTCTAAGGCTAGCAGTCAAAGACCAAACAAGTGTTCAACAGAAGAATAGAGTCTGGCAACCTAAGAAGTGGATCATAAAACTTAAAAAAGGTAGAAGTTAATGTCTAAGAGTTTGAATAAGAACGCATGTTATGTCTAATGTAGAATCCAACTTGTCTAAGTGCAATTCTAGAAAAGATGTAATGATGCTGGAATCTTTAAAAATGGGGTGGCTTTGAATGATGTTATTCATTGATGCTTCATGTGTGTATTGTCATGCTAGTATTTTATCTGGTTATCATGCACTTGTGTTGCAAAAACCTTGTTATCCAAACGAAAGAAAGTACTAATGGCATTTTCTTAAGGGCCCTCGACCGCTGCTAAGTCCATTTTAGGAAAAAACGCAGCAGTAGTTTCTGTATCAAAATGTTGACCACTCCATAGTTGCACCTAGGGCAATCCGATCACCAAGCACAATTCACTAGGAATAAAGCACAGAATTGTTTGGACGTGGCAGCGTTGGTTACAACACCACACCTAGTTTAAAAATGGGTACCAAATGTAATAAATTATTGCGTTACTATCCAGTGGGCTCCACCATTACCACTCTCCATCTGTGTCAACTTCTTTGTGATGCAGGTGATTCAAATGGTTCTCTGGATTGTTGTTAGCGGATGTTTCGAATATGACGGCAACTTAAAGCTTCTTGTAAACTTTTGTCTCAAAAATAGTTCAGTGAACGGTCAGATTCGGGGAATGATCATTTCGTGCTATCATGGGTTATGGTGATTACGTCAACGGGAACATTGAAATTAGCAGGGTATATTACGTTGAAGGCCTTTGGTCACAATCTTTTCTCCAGTAGGACAGTTTTGTTGATGGTGACTTGGAAAGTAGCATTTAGAGAGAGAAACTTCTTTCATAAGGAGATTTCAAGGAATGATCCTGATGAATGGAAAGAGTTGGAAACCAGTCTTTATCACAATCTCCTTTGAAGGCCTTGACAGATCCTCTCCAATATGTTTACTTTCCAAGGCGCATCCCACAAGCTTGGCTATGGCACAATTCGTATGGTCTCACTTGAATTTCAAAACTTTGACCGAGCATTGCTGTAAAAAGGTGGTAGATGGTCTCCCAATTCAGTTACGGCAAAGTATCATTTATGTTCCGCTTGTGAACAAGGGATGGAGTCAACGTGCTCAATTTCTCCAAAGGTTGAGCACAGTAACGATATGTTCTTCAACTTCTTCATATGGATCTTTGTGGCCCTATGCGTGTTCAACCAATCAACGGAAGCGGTATATTTTGGTAATTGTAGATGACTTCTCAGATGGGACTTGGGTTTACTTTCTTCGAAGTTATGATCAAGCTCCTCAGATGCTCATCACCTTTATTACAAAATTCAAGTTCAGCTCCGAAACACCGTTCGCAAAATTCGTACAGATAATGGAACAGAATTCAAGAATCAAACTAAGGATTCTATGAGAAGTGGGCATTGAACATCAAAACATCATTCCTCGCAGCCCTGAAACAGACGGCGTGGTCGGAAAGACGAAACCGGACTTTAGTGGAAGCCGCAACGGACAATGTTGATCAATGCTCAATTACCGGTCTATCTTTGGGCTGGAGCCTATCAACTGCCTGCTACACCCAAAACAGATGTATGTAATCACCAAAAGGAACACAAAACACCTATGAAATTGTTCACCGCAGAAAACCGAACATAAATTACTTTCAATGTCTTTGGATCACTTTGTTACCCAAAGAATGATCGTGAAGACCCTGGAAAACTCAAGCCAAAGCGGATAGTGGAATCCTTTGTCGGGTATTGTGATAATTCGAAAGATTCAGGAATTTGGAACCGTCGCACCAGAGAAATTCAAGAAACCATTCTTGCTAATTTTGATGAGCTCCAGAAATGGCTTCTTGAGCAAAAACAAAGGGCTTAGAACCCGCAGGTACCGTCTTAACTTACCTGATCCCTCAGCTGCACCCTTCACTCTTATTAGCCAAAGACTTAGAAGATCTGTTTGATCCTCTTTTGATGGAATCTAATGCAACTACAAAATTACGCTGCACAACCCACTCGTCGATAATCCGCCCTGTACCGAGAAAATCCTGTAACACAAAACCACCACACCAGTTGCTGACTATGCACCACATCCAGTCTATCATCATCAGTTCATCAAACAGCTTCTACTTCTGCAACAACTGCTGCGGATCACCTCAAGTTTCTACTAAGTTTCCCCCGCAGATTATGACGGAGAAGCTCTTTCTTTAATCCATTTGCTCCTGCACCAAACATTACTGATATTGCAGAATCTTCTTCTCGTAATTTGGAACGTCATACCTGCACAACCATCTATCAACATTACCGCATCCACACACAAATGGTCAAAGGAACATCCTTTAAGTAAATGTCATTGGCAACCCTGATTAATCCAGTCATGACTCGACAACGCCTCCACACAGACGGTGAAGCCTGCATGTATGTTCTCACCGTTTGTCACTCCGAACCCATAAACATTAAAGAAGCCCTTACCAAAGAACTGGATTGAATCTATGCAAGAAGAATTTGGATCAGTTCAAGAGGTGGAAGGATGGGATTTGTAGAAAGACCAGGATGGGGTTTATGTCGTCGGAATGAAGTGGATATGGAAGAAACAAGTTTAGATGCAGTGGTACTGTCATTCGATAACAAGTCCGGTTGGTTGCTAAAGGATTTCATCAACAGGAAGGAAATCGACTTCGAGAATCATGTGACCAGTAGACAAGGCTTGGAGGCTGTTCACTGGTTTTCTAGGCTACGCGGTCACTAGGAACATCACTGTCTACCAAATGGATGTAAAGAACGGGCATTTCTCAAATGGTCTAACTCAGGGAGGAAGTCTACGTTCACAACCAGAAGGCTTAGTGGACCCAGAACATCCAAATCCACGTATATCGGCTTAAAAAAGGCCCTCTAGGGCCTTAACAAGCCGTGGCATGAGTACGATAAACTCTCTGGCATTTCTGCTTGATAATCATTTCACTAAGGTTCCATTGATCCGATTTATTTATACAAAAACACGGGGAGGACATCTCATTGTTCAAATATATGTGGACGATATTATTTTTGGTTCGAACCCATAAAAAAAAATATTTCAAACGCTTTGCAAAAGATTATTGAAAAACCAAACTTTGAAGATGGTCCATGATGGTGAATTAAAGTTCTTCTTAGACTCCAAGTTCACCAATACCCCGTTGGTATATTTCTCAGTCAGTCCAAAAATATTGCTCAGGAAAATCCTGAAAAAGCATGGTGATGACCAGCTGTGGACACCTCTAACACCCCGATGGTTTCTTCCTTCAATCCCCGAAGCTAGATGCTGATCTACATGGGACAACCATTGATCCTACAATGTATAGTAGTATCATTGGGGTGTCAATCATGTATCTCACAGCTAAGCAGACGGATGTTGTATTTGCCATTATCTATGCTCCCGGATATTAGTCAAGACCCACTGAACGGCATTGTCAGCGTTAAAAGAATCCTTCGATACATAAAGGGAAACCATCCATTTGGGGTTCATGGTATCCGAAGGGATTCTGGATTTGAACTTGTTGCATTTTCTTAAGGATGCTGACTTGCTGGGTGCTTAGACACATAGAAAAGTACATCAGGAGGAAGTTTCAATTTCTAGGTGACAAGCTTGTATCTTGGCAGTCAAAGAAGCAGACTGCACATCACTGTCATCTACAGAATTTTTTGAATAAGTCGACATGTCTGCCTGTTGTGCTCAAATCATTGGATGCGATCTCAGCGCAGTACAGTGACTATGGGTTATGTGTTCAACAAGATTTCCGTTGTACTTGCGACTCAAAGGAGTGCCATTGCATTTTCATGCAACACAGTCCAAGCACTCCAAATCAAAGCATATTGCTCTTTGATATCACTTCATCAAGGAGCATGTGGTAATGGGTACCGTGAACTATATTTTGTGGAACTGAAACACCAAGTGGCGGATTTTGTTTACCAAAGCTTGCCTCATGCAAGAATTTTGTCGAACTTCGTTCACCAAATTGGTATGCGATGTTTGACCTCCAACATGATTTAGAAACTTTTCTCAAAACAATGAGTCAAACATCCAAACCTCTCTTTGTATATAAAAAAAAAAAAAAAAAAAAAAAAAAAAAAAAAAAAAAAAAAAAAAAAAAAAAATCTCTCTTTAGGTGTGCAAAAAGTAAAATCCTAATCAAAACATGATCTCGATCTTTCAAATTCGAATTAATTTCAAACATCGTCATATTTTTGAGTGGGGAGAAATTTTTGCACATCTATCATCACGAATTTTTTTTATCATCATGTGGTCCTAAAACCGTCAATTTTTAAAAATTTATGTCTTGAGGACCATTAAAGTGATTATGTTTCAAGCTAGAGGATAATTTGTCATAATGTGATTTCTATCAACCTTAGGACTCAAGTTTAGTTGAGTACTTGTTCGAGGACCATATGTGTCAATTGGGACAAACCTTATTTGATATAACTCATTCATCTGACTTAGTCAAATTCTCACACATACAGGTATTAGCATTTACTCCTTTTCGCCTCCCATTTCTCATACGCACCATACTTGCTCCTTTCAAGAAATCATATCATTGGTTTGATTGTGTTTGACATAATCTGTAAGTGCTTATCATGCCTCTTAATCATGTGTTATCCCACTCTTGTTGGTCTAAAAGTTATTAATTAGGGTTTATACGTATGAATTGGGCAAATCATGTTGGATTCGAATCAATCTAATTGTGTTAGGATTAAGCTTCTCGGACATGATTAGAGAATGTTTTGCATGATTTATTTAGGCTTCTATAATCCAAATGTGCAGAATGAATGATTATGGTTCTTGCGTTATTAGAATCGTTTTGCTATGTGAGTTTTATGTTGGTGTTAGAAGGGATGTGACATGATTGTGATACCTGCATATATGTTTCCAGAAATGTTCTGCGTATGATTGGTTTATGATTTTGATGATTATTGTTCTATTGTCGACTTTGTGTTCATCTATCGATTTACTTAGTTTCTTATCGATTTTCTTCTTGGACTTTTCGAGTATATTTATCGGAGTATCAATATCGACTTTTACCCGAGTTAGGAGTTTAAGTGTTGATCTTTGAGTATGAAGGTTGTCGAGTTTCTTAAATCTCTCGAGTTTCTATAACTCTCAGTTTCAAGAAACTTATCGACTTCTAAGACTCTCGAGTTTCACAAAGATTCTATTGACTTTCTAAACTCTATCGAGTAAGAACTCTGTGAGTATGGAACTTATCGAGTATGGACCTTGTCGAGTTAAGAACTTGTCGAGTAAGAACTTTGTGAGTATGAATTGTCGAGTATGGACTTGTCGAGTAAGGACTTGTCGAGTTAGAAACTTGTGAGTAAGAACTTGTCGAGTATGAAATTGTCGAGATATGGGACTTGTCGAGTTATAGAACTTGTCGAGTAAGTAAATGTCGAGTATGGATCTTGTCGAGTAAAGGATTTGTCGAGTATGAAATTGTCGTGATAAGGACCTGTCGAGTATGAGTTTCTCGAGTATGAATTTCTTCAAGTAAGAATTTTGTCAAGTATGGACTCTATCGATTAAGAACTCTATGAGTTAGGACCTTGTCGAGTATGGATTTGTCGGTAAGAATCTGTACGAGTATGGACTTGGAGAGTATGGATTTATCAAGTATGGATCTTTATCGGAGTATGGTAGATCTGTCATCCTTTCATGTTTAAATTGTCTGCTGATATGTCTGTGATGTATGCTAATGTTTGCTGATATGTAGATATTCCTCTACAAGCATGGGGGGGATTCTAATAGCTTATGATGTATAATTTTCAAGTTCCTTTTAAATATTGCAATTTCATCATCAAGTTTATACATTTTTCCAAAGTATGTCACATTCATTTAAGTTTTTCAAACTTGGTATATATGTTCCAAAACTTCGAATTTGTTTAAATATGGACAAAGGAGGCATACATACATATAGAAACTGATTGTTTAATGCATGTTTATTTGATTGGTTCGCCTCTATGGATATCTAGGATGATTTCACATGTCTAACTTCTAAACATCCATATCCATTGTATCTTGTTCTTGGAACTTGTTTGTTCTGGCATACCATGTCTCATTCATCAGTTACTCGCAAGAAAATGACTACTGAGGAGTGAACGACAGGATCAGCCACTCCAAACTCGAGAGTTGATTTCAAGAATGTAAGTGCCACAAGTCTTGTCAGATTATTGTGGAAATGTTACAGAGACATTCATCAGTCCTACTCTTACGAACCACAGCTATGTTTCCAGTCAGTATCTCATTCAGTTCTGGAGTCTTTGAACGTGGGAAAGAATAATTAGACTTAACAGTCTACCATTGACAACACAGACATCCAGTTTCAGCGTTGACACACTTCGCATGTGTTGGGACTTACGTCTGATTCTTCTAGTGCATCCGGCAAGTTTCTCGATGAATCCTACCTTTGAAGATGATGGTCGCTACACTAAGGCTGGATTGAGTTATGATGAGATCACAAGACTCACCGTCCCTTCTACTGTGACCGTAATTCATTCCTAACCATGGCTCACACATTACACCATCATCATTCACTGCATCACAGGCAAAACCACAAGGACTTGAACACCCACGATTAGAACAACTTCAGTTCTCTGGGGGAGTTATAAACCTCAAACATGTGGGGACTTTGCTACTAATTGGAATGACATGATCTTCCTAAGTCAGAAATTCCATCAAAGCAAAGAATACAAAGAAAATTCCTTTCCCTCGATTCACAAAACTCCTATCTCACTCTTCATGGAAAGACACCCTGAGATCGACAAGTGTGGAGGAAAGAAACGATTGGCATACTGCCGACATGGACAACATTCTCACTCAAGTCAGGATTCAAAGGTCCAATACTGACAAACAGGGGGTCAGAATTCCTGCAACCTTATTGAGCGACGCTGTTTAGGAACGATCGCTTACAAGCTGTATGATAGGCTC
This sequence comes from Artemisia tridentata subsp. tridentata, assembly GCA_021014915.2. Lineage (NCBI taxonomy): Eukaryota > Viridiplantae > Streptophyta > Magnoliopsida > Asterales > Asteraceae > Artemisia > Artemisia tridentata. Next base: position 239,859,095 of record CP139503.1, read on the forward strand.
AAAAGGCTGGAAATGTGGGACTTGTTGGCTGAAACTTTCAAATCAGACAAGAGCAAAAGCATCAACAAAATCAGTTCCACTTTCGTGCCCAACTACTTCTCGATCAAAGAGGTCACAAAAAGCTAACAGAAGAAGGACTTGAGGTTCTGAAAAAATGTATGTTGAATCTGATAAAGTTTGGTCAAGGAAGTGGGAAGGTCCTCAGATCACTGATTACACCATGTCAATCGTTACCTCATCGGATGTACCGACGCCTTCTGATTTGTGAAGTAGATAGAGTCGAACATGTTCAGCTCCCTTATACCAAAGCTAATTGGTATTCCCGCCCCCACCACCCCTCCCGACCCGCACACTCTGCCTATGAATGTGTCATCCGTTCTACTCGACCCTCTACCAATTTCACAGAAGCACGCGAGAGCTCACCGACTCGTGGCTCCAAGACTCCTGTTGAGGTCGATCCGGATCGGCACCTTCATGACATGAGCAAGTAAAAGGAGGATTCTGAAGGTTGACAAGTCTGCCACAGTTGAAGGCTCTAACAGTGATGAGAAGAGTTAGATGAACATGTTCAACACATTCAGGCTCTGAATCTGAAGAATCCGTGTCTGAAAAATTCTGATCATGGTGTAGTGAACAAGAGGTAAAGAGGAGGAAAGTGATGATGATGAAGAAAAAGTTGATTATGAAGATAGTGATGATGAATAAAGCAAAGATGATGAAGATGAATGTGATATGTGATGATAACTGTTGACGAAGAGGTCAAAAATCACAAGATGATAGAGATGACACCACCACATTCCTCATCTTCACCCACAAGCATCTGTGGGGGACATTCCACTAGTTGATATAAACGACCTCAAGCTGAAACTCTCCACCCTTCAAGAACTTGTTCTGAGGAAGCTCGGTCAAATGACACAGAGCATGAGGCACTTAAAATACAAAAGCACAGAAGTTGAAAAGAAGACTCGACGTTCACTTATTCAAATCACGACCAATTCGATCTTGGAAAACAAACTGCATGAACTTCTTCAAAACACGTGTTCCTCAAGAAGTCAAGTTCACGTTCTCATGCGGTCGATCAGTATCTTCAAAACATCTTCCTGCACTTCTCAGCAAATATGATAAACAGCAAGCTTGATCAAGCGAGAGTGGAGGTGGCAAACGTTATGCAAACCACACCCATCACCGTTCAAACTAAGCCGTCTAAACCGTCAAGATCAACCCTTAAAGGGCAACTGGCTGGAAGAGATTATGATGACCCCAGAGGAGAGAAGAACTTCAAACTACTCTAGCCACAACTCCATCAAAAAGGCTTGAAAAGAAGAAGAAGGAAGTGAGGGTTTGCAAGTCAGATAAACCAGCCTAAGCTTTAGACAAGATGACAAAGATGATCAAGGAAAGGAAAAGACGAAAATCTTCCAAATCTGCTGATCATCCATCGCTGGTCCATTCTTCAGGGAACCTACTAAACAATCTGTCCAGTCCCATGTTCGTTCCTCTTGAAGGCGGAAAGTATTTGGGATCATCTGAACATTTGATGTTGGCAAGTTCTGATGAATGAGGTTCCTATCGACACCAACACGGCGTTCATAAGGTCAACGCTCCTCCAGTAATGGTTGTTGTCAATCCAATGCCTGAATGGGTTGATTCCTTCTGCTCCACGGTTCGATTGGTTTGATTCCATTCTCGATGCACATCCCAGTGCTGAAGATGACTCTCAGTGGAAGGCTCTACTTGTGGACATTCACTAACGATTACAGAAGTCATGGAAGACTCAGAATTGAGCTTCTATCTATCATCATCAAAGTTCGCAATGGAGGATTCACTGGAATTCAAGACGGTCACTACAACAGAGCTAGAGTTTGAATACAACATTGAACAAGTTGCTAGAGCTCTGTCTGAAAAATCTACTGGGATCACGCACGGAGCTCAAACCAAAACAACAACTGTATACTTCGTGATCACTCCCAACCCTTACCCTCATCGGTCCACCCCCATAACCAAAGATACCGAAAAAGCCTACTTCTTCAACAAAGTTCTGGCGTATCTTGAGTATGGTAACACAATCCTGAACGTCGATTGGCAACTTCCACTCACCAAGTACCAGCTGCTTGTACGCACTTGCTGGATTTGAAGGAGCACATGGCGTGATCGATTTGTCCACGAACTTACGTGAGTATAATGATGATGCTGCTCTGGGAAATATTTCACTGCCGAATATTCGCAGAATTGTTTTACAATACTATGATCAACAGGAAATCAAAAGATGCAGTGTGAACTCCAACAGATTCTATCTATCGTCACTGTGAAAACCAGATCGATGTTCGGGTACAATTTCCTGGAAGATTACTGTCAGAAGATCGGACGATAAAGTATCTCTTTTCAGTGTAGTGACATCCCTATTTACACATCAACGATATCGAAGACATGTACCTGTTAAGATCCAAGGAAAATGGGAACATCTTCCCTGGACATCTTCAGTACGATATCATGAAACTCAATTCTCATTTACATTGAACATTGTATCAGAACTCTAGTTGAAGATGTACATCTTGGGGTGGAAAGCTATCAGACTAAGTGAATCTCGTCGCTCCAAACATCAAGCCCTCCAGGGAATCATGACAGAATACCATACACGTTTGTGTTGTACTATGTAAGGGACAAGAGCTTCTCCACGGTTTATGGGACTATGAAGAAATTCTCAAGTTCAGCGACGAAACCTTTATTGACTGTCAAATCAGAACTGGAGAAGCTCTTGGATAAACCGAAGCAAGGGTGAATACGGGTTCTTACGGTTTATGAAAATGGGAATCGGAATGACGCCAAACAAGCTGCAACGTTCTCCAAATGGATCGACAGCAGGATCAAAGTTGCGGGTTCAAATGCGACGCATGGAAAGCTACGTGGTGGACGTGCCAGAGTTCGAACTTCCTCACGTTCCGTCTCGCTGAACGGAATAATCTTGGTATAACTTGTATTCAGTTATCATTATTCATTCAATTTCATCAATTTCATCTTATTAAAGGCTTTGTGCACACATAACAGTGATACAACCGGAACTTGTAAAGAAAGGGACCCTGTGGTGCTTCAGTCCTCAATCCTGATATAAGGAGCGAAAGCTTCTTTCTTTTGGGTAGAAATTAATCTAATTTTAAGTTTTTCTTAAAATTCTGCTCAAACGACAAGTATTTCACTCCACAAGTTATTCCACTTGTTGAGGGGGAGCACTTTGGAAAATCATTGTTCTTGAAAAACCAAAGTTCTATTGGATTCTCCCACATAAGACTTCAAAAAAGCATATTTTTATCAAACGTTTCACAAAAACAACATTTTATATGCTATTTTTGAGGGGAGAATAAGTGATGATTAAAATATGGTTTACGAAAGTTGTCTATACTCACAAGTGCTCGACTCAAGATTTAACCACTCGAATTGACGATAAACAAAAGTCAGTAGTCGGAAAAGACATGTCCTGGAGGGTAAATAATTCAAGCCAGTTAATATGGTGATGTAAGCGTGTCTCGTGGCAAAGGATAGGCCCGCCGCCATTGTCTGAGTAGAAGAAAGTACGATTTCGAGCGGTCTTCCTGGAATATGATCTGGACAGGTAATAATTCAAGCTAGTTTTACTAGTGTGTAGGCGTGTCTCGCGATGATCATGTCATTGAAAAATCAATCAATTCAAAAGTGCCAACTCTTCCCGACATGTGCATATTTAACTATTATGAGCACTATGTTAAGGGGAGCATTTATACAAATCACAAAAAACTCTCAAAAGTGTTAACAAAATTTGTTTTCACAATCATAAAACTTTTGAGGATTTTCAAAGTTTGGTTTTATGCATCAATAGGATAGTCATGGAGTTAAAGGTGACTAAGGTTTAGGAAACTGTCTATGATCCGCCAGAGCCGGAGGGATCTACACAAGGACAAATCCAATAGTTAGTACTAGAAAGGTCCTAGGTATATGATTGAAAAAGGAAAATGAAAATGATAGGAGAAAGAAGGGTTTGAAGAATTAAAAAGAAAAAGTAAAGAGAAAAAGGGTGAAAAACAAATAGCCCTCCTATTGTTCACCATAGGGCAGACCCCGGGTTCAAATATAATCTACTGGTTGATTAAGCATCACCGGGTATGAAGAACAAGTCGTCATGGACCCTGTGACTCGACTTGCATAACCCTTCTAAGCCTCTCAGGTGCTCTCAAAAGGCATTTGTTTCATTTCACACGGAGTACCCTTCACTTATTCTATCGACCTCTCATACGAGATGTGTGATAATTGAAAAGGGAGCAATCTGCTCCATGCCTTCCGACTACCATAAAAACAAATGTGCACTTGAATTGAGTCTAGAGCCATGAGATACATCAAAGATCTGATTAGGTTACACTTGTGTTACACTGTTGTTCTACATCATGGGCAAACAGTTGTAAAATTAAGAAAAGTGGTCCTTTCGCAGATCTTAGCAATCTGGCCGAGAACCATTCTTGAGGGAAATCACATTTGTGTTCTCAGAGATAGAATGGGAAATCCTGCCAGGGTCAACATCAAACAGCACCTGACAGCAAGGTCACTTCGGTAACTCCTTGTGGGTTACGCTTAGTGTTTGCTCCAAAAAGATCTACAGTCGTGGGGGTGTTCTCAGCGGACTCACCTGAATCATTGATCTACTTAGTAGAATCTTGGTAAGCCCTTTTCGGGCGGGGGTTATATGGTTCAGGAACGGGTCTTGGCTCGGGTTAGAGGAGTTTTCACTCTATACTGTTAACAATCTCTAATTCCGAACCTGTAAGTACCGGTTCATTATTGCTAAATGTTTTCTTGCAGAGACAGAATCATGGAGGAACTGGAGTTCCACAATTTCCAATCATGTCATATCCTAAAGAAACGCTCTCACAAAGGACTTAGAGTTAACAAAAGTTCAAAAGAATCATAAAGAAAAGTCAAAGCTAAACACTACAACCTTTCACACGTCTCAAGATTGGAGAACGTGAGAACAGTGAACAACACAAAAGTCAAAAGACACATGTGCATGGTGGAAAACGACGACCATTGGGAGAACGGCAGATCATACACCATATCTAATTACATCTCATCAAGAACAAAGAACAAAGATACCAAGGACGTCAAAAGCAAAGAAGCAAGACGACGTTCGAGCAACCTTAATGAACAATACTTAGGGGGAGATTGTTGGGAAACACGTTTTGTATTAATTCAAGTATGATCATTATGTAATAGGTGCTTAGGGCTTTAGGTTTGTATGTAGACTTGCTCAATGTAGAAGGCCCATGAGCGATGTCTTTTATCGTAGTTTTTATTATGTAATAAGGGATAAGCCCCATCATCTTGTAACAACGTATAAATACCCCCTTCCCATGCCTTGGGAGCGGGGTGGTTGATGATTTGTGTGTTAAACATTTTCCATATATTTTGCTTAATCAATTCCTGCCCATCTCATTTCTCATCTCTAACTTTCTCCTCTCTAGATCTAGATCTCATTTGGTGGTTTAATCTTTAGTAGCTTGTGTGATAAAAGTAAGTAACATCAGTCCACTTGTAGGTCAGAATAATTAATTTTATTGTTGTGTTATATGTTAATAGGATCATAATAAGTATTTTGCAGTGTTCTTTTCTATCCTTTTTTGTTTTGTTGTGTTTAAATGGTAATGGGTTCATAATAGTTGTTGGGCTATAAAAGTCAAGTACTTGCCTCTCAAGTCAAAGTAATGCTTTCAATGGAAAGTACTGCTGCTCGTTATTTTTAAGGATGCCCATGCAAATAAGTTTAAGGACTAATGTGTAATTCTAGAATATTCGTATTAGATTAGAGTTATAATTGGAATTTTACTTTGTCGTTCAATGTTGTAATACCGACTAGGGTTTTCCTTGTGCATTATAAAAGGATCCCTAGGTTGGCATTAGAGATATATGTGTTTTAGTGAGACAAGATATAGTCGATTAGTGATATACGAGTTATTAGTGTTTAGAGTTTTGTTAGAGAATCTGTATAAGAAAGCGAGGTTCAAGGTTTTAATTAATATTCTAAGTTGTTTATTAAATTCTTCTTTGCTTAGTTGAAGTAGATTCCGCCTAATTAGCAAAGTATATCAGTGTTTCACTATTAATAGGTTTGAATTTATTCAAAGCTGTTAAATCGTAGACAAGCTACAAGTTAGTTTGGTCAAGTTATATCGATCCAACAAGTGGTATCAGAGCTTGTGTGGAGACTCTGATTAAGAAGAAAACCCTTAAAACCGATTCATCAACAAACCCTCAACTATGACGACTGAAGTTTGGCACCTATCCCATCCATCACCTCACTCAGAATTCCTATCATCAAGAAGGGAGAATATGATCTCTGGAGTATGAAGATGAGGCAGTACCTTGCTATTACTGACCATGCTTTATGGGATGTAATTGTCAATGGTAATGTTGTTCTTGATGAACCTCTACAAGTTGAAGGACAACCCAAACCACCTCAACCAACCCTACCAGCAGCTACAAAGAGAAATCAAGATAAGGCTCTCAACATACTGCTGTCTGCTATTCCTGATGGACACCTATTGAAGTTTCATGATGCTAAGGATGCAAAACAATTATGGGCTGCTATCAAGACAAGATTTGGAGGTAATGATGCTTCAAAGAAGATGCATAGAAACTTATTGAAGCAGCAATTTGAAACCTTCACTGTTGGTGAAAGAGAAAGTCTTGATGCTGCCTATGACAGATTCCAAAACCTACTTAGTATGCTAGAACTGTATGGAGCAGAGGTATCTGTTGAAGATGCAAATTTGAAGTTCTTAAGGAGTTTGCCATCTGTCTGGCATGTGGTTGCTACTATGATTAGAGGACAACCTGGATTGGAGTCTATGGACTTTGATGATCTCTATAACAATCTGAAAGTGTTACGAGCAAGAGATGAATGGTCACAGTTCTCAGAAAACTCACAACATAGCTTTTGTATCGTCTGAAAACAGAAGCAGTACTTCCACTAAAAGTACTGCTTATCCTTCTCAAAGTACTGTTGGTGATTCACAGCATGTTTGCACAACCACAACTACCCCAACCCATCACCAACAACAACACCAATTCTGATGAAAATTTTATGTTCCTTCTTTGCACAACAAGCCACTTTACCAGTTACCTATCAAGAAGACTTGTTGCAGATTGAAGAAGATGCTTTAGAAGAGATTGACATAAGATGGCAAGTAGCTATGATCACTGCTAGGATCAAGAAGTTCATGAACAAGACAGGAAGGGGAATTGATTTCAAAGCCAAACAAGGTATACTTTTGACAAATCTAAAATTGAATGTTTCAATTGTCAAAAGCTTGGACACTTTGCAAGGGAATGCAAGTTTGCAAAATATCAGGCAAACAGGATGATTTGAAAACCCCAAGGTTGAAAGAAAGGAGGTTCCTATTACTGAATCACAACCAAAAGCTTTGGTGGCTCAAGAAAATTTAGCAGAGATTGACTGGAGGGGCTGAATTTGATGATGAACCTGTAACCTATTCTATGGTTGCAATGGAAGAATTTGATTGGGGCACAGCTTTTGATGAGGAACCTGGATATGCTGCTTTGGAATCAAGAGATGGTCTTGGAAGCTTTGACTGGAGCATGGAGGATGAAGATGAACCTGTTCAGATTGCTATGGTAGCCACTTCACCAAGTTCATCCAATGTCTCTGAGGTATGCTCTAAGTGTAATAATGTTTATCAAAAGTTGCTTAAGATTATGTGACTGAAGAGATAATTGTAGAACAGCTAGGTCTGAGGTAGCTGGTTATCAATTAAAATTTAGAGTCAATGGAAGCCAAAATATTAACACATGAAAATAATGAAGTGGCTTGGGCAGAAAAATATGAGCAACAGGATTATCAATTGAAATTAAGTGAATGGAAGTTAGGATGTAAGGTGTCTGGGAAATTAGAAAAGATTCTAAGGAAAGAGATACTTGTTAA